>OX638132.1:39905118-40270118 GCA_951804985.1 Dryomyza anilis | reverse complement strand
TAAACGGAAAGTAAAGGGAACGTAAATACGTCACGTCAACGGTCCGTATAAAAGGCACGTAAAAGGAACGTAAATACGGCACGAAAACGGGACGTAAATACAGTGCCGTATGCGTGCCATATGTAAGGCTATATGTAAAATCAAAATTTTATAATTGAAGAAAAATACATTATCTGCGCATAACTGAAAGTATGTTTTCAGCATTCTTTAGATTCCACCTTTTGCCATTGATTAACATGTTGCAACTAGAAAATGTTATATATAAATTATTATTTATATTTTTATTATTTCAAATGAAAAATATTTTTCAATCATGAAGAATAAAAAACCCAGGCATAATAGTCATAAAAATATTTCTTTAAATTAAGTAAAGCCGTAAAGTTACCGTTTTTTACACGTAAAAATGTTTGTCCGTATTTTTAGTCGTATTTACGGTAGCTGCCGTTTCTGAGCCGTAATTACGTGCACGTAACGTTGCCGTACTTCGCACGTAAAATTGTTTTTTGTATTTTCAATCGAATTTACGGTAACAGGCGTTTTTGTACCGTAATTACGTGGCCGGAACGGTGCCGGTTTTTGAACGTAAAAATTGATATCCGTATCTACTACCGTATTTACGGCTAGACCTGTATTTAACACGTAATATTGTGCCGTAATGTCACCGCAATAACGGGCATACCCGTTCTCACAACCATTTTTACGTTTCAGTCCGTATCTGTGTTTATTGGGTCTGGATTGTGTACAAAATAAAAACACTCTTATGTTTTGTTTAAATTATAACAATTAACTTTATTATTTCACTTTAATAAACAACTTTACTAATAACAAATTCTAACAACTGCTGCATGTCCACAATTTAACTTGATATTTATCACACGAGCTGCACTCGACCACTTTACAATCACTACTGAAGTGCTGTACCTCAGATGCGGCTCCCTTATATACTGCATGCATCAGTTCGACACTTTTCGACAAGCTTCGACTTGTTTCGAGAACCTTCTACTCGTTTCGTGAATGACGCATCTCATTCGCACTCATGTGTTTTAATGTGTAGATCTTCCCTCTCTTTCTCGCACATTGCTTAGTACGCTGAATGATCTTCCCTCTCTTTCTAACACATTGCTTAGTGCGCTGAATTGTCTTGCGTCTCATTTATTATTGTTGATTGCTTGCACAGTGGGGCAAATTACCTCTTTTCGTGACAATATATCTATATATATATATATATATATATATATATATATATATATATATATATATATATATATATATATATATATATTGTTACGAAAAGAGGTAATTTATATATAATTTATATATAAAAGAGGTAAGGTATATATATATATATATACATATATATATATATATATATATATATATATATATATATATATATATATATGTATATGTTTGTTACAAAAAATGGGCGGTTATTATCAACTGCCTCGCCTAGCTGCAATATAACATTTATAGTAAACACGTTTTGTCCAACATCATGTAATATAAAAACAAAATGGAGCACTGAAAATGGTTGTGATCGCCCTACTTCGAGGTCTTTCAAAAATAGAAGGAAAATTATTACCACTCCAAATCTAAGTGGAATGATTTTTGTTCAATATCAAAAATTTAAGTAAATTTTTTCAGAATTTTAAAAAGACTGTTTTTGGATACTGTGGTACAAACCAATAATAACAACATATTAAAATATTAAGCAAATCTAATGGGCCCAGGGTCAAAGCTCGGCAAATTGACATGGACTATCTATATTAATAAAACAAAACGAGTTTTTTTCTCTTGCACTAACCGGCCGTATTTCTGAACAGATTTTAATGATACTGGTATCAAACTATTCGTAATTATCTAATGTAGTGCGTGCTATACTTATTTTTTTTAATTTTAAAACAAAAAACGCCAGAAAAAGCTAAAAACTAAATTACTACAACCATATGAAAAAGAGAACTGCGCTCACTGTGGTTAGTGCAGTTCATCACACTCTCGCATAGCGCTTTGCACACAAAAGAACAACAACAACTGCCGCATGGTTTTTTGTTGTTGTTGCTGGTTTTACACAGCAATCAGAGAGTTGCAAAAAAAAACAGAAGTCTCCAGGAAAAAGAGTTTCAATTATTACGTTCATAAAATAAATTACCAAATTCTTAAGTGAAATGAAAAAAAACATATTTCGATGAAGAGAAATATAACTACGATTACAATAAATTAAAGTAAAATTGATTAACAAAATTCAAACTAGAAAGTGAAAGTTTTAAAACTTATTAAAAGTGTTTTCTATTTCTTTTTTTCTTTTAAAGTGTTTTCACAGATTTTAAAAATGCATTAATTATTTAAAATAAATTTAATATATAAAATTGAAAAGAAAAAGTAATTTTATTTAATCTTTCTCCTTTAAATTTAGAAACAAATTTTCAGCTAGCTGGATTGTTTTTACTAGTATAATATATCGACGCCCCTTACGAAAACTATTATATTCAAATTGTCTTACGAAAAAAGTATATACATCATTAGTATATATATCATTTTTAAACGAATACGATTTCATTTTTACTTAAATGACGAATATTATAATGTTCTCAAAATTTCACAGAAAATTAGTACAACAAACAGTTTTCTGAGGAAAATTAGTATGTTTCAAAATTTTAGACGAAAATTGGAGCTTTTTATTGAAATTGATTTTTTTCAAATTCATATTGCGTTGTTTTTATGTTTTGATATATGTCATTTGTAAAATTTGTTTGAGAAAATTTAAAATAATTACGCTATAATGATATATATTATGCATTACCATATACTATGTCGGTGATTCAGACGGTTACGAAACGTCGCTGGTTCAAACACCAGCGAATGCAACATCAAAAAAATAAATGGAAAATGTTTTTCTTCACCGCGCTAACTCTTGCAGAGAAAGATCAGCCATGAAAAGTTATGATTCGGCGTTAAACTGTAGGTTCCGCTTTTTGAGTACAAATGTAGCATGTTTAAATGCTGACACTGTTCAGCCTAGGTTCTTCAGAACTGTATCACTAAACTAGTATTATTATAATTATTATTAGGACCGTAGGACATGTCCATTTTCAGGATTTTCGAGGTTATTCTTTATTGTCTTCTAATAAATTAAGACTGTTACATTAAATTTAGGTTTGATTTGAGTACTGATTTAAGTTTCCAATGGTATGTGGTCTTTATTTGCGATTACATAATATGTACAGATTTTATATGAAGGCTCCAATCATATATGCATTATTCATGTTCAATATATATATATATATATATATATATATATATATATATATATATACGAACTAACGGATTTGCCTAATTCCTTTCGTGTCCATGCAAGAGTGGTTTAGAAAAAATGAAAAGTCGGAAAACCCCAAAGGAAATGCCGGAAAATCGAAAATATCTATATTTGACCCTATGACTATGCAATTTGGGCAGGGTGTTCTTATCTTGACGTATGTGTGCACTACGAAGGGATTTTTTGAAATTCTCCTCCTAAGGTACACAAATGGGCGTGACAAAATTGAAATTTTAATTAAAAATATCGGTGTAGTTCTTTATCTTTTTTACAAATGTGGGCGGAATTGGACAAAAGGGCGTGCGCTTTTCCATATGACTAAAACTATAAAAATGTTGTAACTCCTTACTTACTAAAATTAGAGTTATATAAATCGAAACTAAGGTTTATATTACGAACTCTAATCGCCACGTAGAATGTGAGCGGGATTGGATTAAAGGGCGTGGCACCTCCCATATAGCTAAAACTTTAAAATTGCTATAACTCCTGACATACTAAGAGTTGAGTTATACTATTGACAACAAATGTTCATATTTAAAACTCCAATCGTCACATAGAATATGAGCGGGTTTGCATATATATATAAAAAAAACTTAGCACGGGCGCAGCTGTGCACGGGTCCAGCTAGTATATATATATATATATATATATATACATAAATATATATATATATATATATATTTATATATATATATATATATATATATATATATATATATATATATATATATATATATATATATATATATTTAGAGTTTACTCCTTAAACTTTTGGAGATAATCAACTTTTCCTATAAAGCCAACTTACGTTTTTCAGATCGCCAAAAACAGAAAATTCAAGTGCGCGACCGACCGATCTCTAACATCAAGTCTTTTTCAACTTTTCTGATCGTATGGTGAGCGATTTCGTGGAAAAATAATAATTCGATCCAGTTTTGAATCACACTAATATATATATATATATCACGTATCACGCCCATTTTTAAATCATATATTAACGTGCTAACTAGATTTATGTGTTTTCAATTTTATAACTTCATCTCAATATTTTACGAGTTATAGGTACATAAGCATGTGGCTTTTATGGGAAGTGGGTGTGTCCCTTGACAGAATACGCCCATTTTTACACATATACCTCATATTTATGGGAATTTCTTTTGTCTACAACCATTTTTACTATTTTTGGCCGCTGAAGATTGCCCACTGTGCGTCGTTTCTTCTAGAATTCCTGAAAACACTATCATTTTCTAATGATCATTTATACTCCGGCACATACTTTGCTTCTCTTGATAATATATCAATTGGTATCATAGTCGACGGATACAGTCGTATACGCAGAACATACCCGAAACGCCACAAGCCTGTAAACGGATCATACTACCGTAGGCCTTAAGCCTGGTAGCTTCTGCCCATATTGACGCTGCATAGAGGTTGACATTCTTCACAGCCCCCGCTAGAACTTCCCTCCTTATGTATTCATATGTTGCCAGCTTTGACCTTTACAATATTCGACAGCAATCGCAGTGACTGTAATACCAGCAATCGAGAATTGCGCTCCGACTTGCACGAAATAGATTTCCGGCCGCTCTGCCCAGAAAGGTGAAATTTTGACCGACACTCTATTGACGAGAACGGCGTCGGCGCCAGCGTTGGCGCTTGACGAACCTGCATTGTTGGTGTCGTTGCCTGTCGGTTGATTGTGATGATGATAAAATATTCAGTTCTGAATGTCTTTCATGTATGCCTTATTTTTGTTTGATGTTAAAAAAAAATATTGAAATGAATGAATGAAATCATCAATATGATGAATACTGGTAGTTGGTGAAATTTTTGGTGATATTTTTTTGTGTGTAACTAAAAAGTTAAAAACGCCAAATTTAATGTTCCTTCTTAAATCGAAAAAGCCAATAAACCTAATAAACCCAATAAACCAATTCTTGATTTTCCAACTCGCTCGTCCTCGACAGCAGATATAGTTACCATAAGAACTTTCTGTGATGGTTTAGAAGAGAAACATTTTAGCAATTTTACAGCAATTAGTGCCTACCACATTTTGCACCAACTTTTGCAGCCAGTGTGGCTGACCCTTGGGAATTTCGTTTTAGACAAAAACAAAAACCAACGCTATTAGTACTCCGTTTGCTAATTCCATTGTTCAAAAAATGTTCTCAAAAGAAACTATGCTGATGGACAACGACGTTTTAATTTCGGAAATATTTCTCGACCCATGGTACAAGGAAATTCTTTCCGACGCACAAACTTCCAGAGCAATTATGCGTTTAAAATGTCAACATTGAAGAATGGTCACGACTCCAGTTTTTCAATGATAAATACATCGAGCGTAACTGTTACGTCTCAGCATGATGATTTTGAAGCATTCATTCTAATGCGAGAACGCGAGAAAAAGTTTTCAAATTCTAATCCGACCTAAAAATCATCGAAAAGTAGGCAAACGCTTATGGTACCCAGGACACACTTTGAACTGCCTATAATGAACTTGTACAAACTTTAAAACTGTCACATTAGAAACATAATCGGAATATGTTATTTAAAAAATCAAATTAAATGATTAAAATATTGGTAAAAATTGGTTTTAATTTTAAAATAACACAGAAATCTCAAATTATAAACAATTAACAACAGTACGCAATGTGCACATTAAATTAAGTTAACAACGACGAGCTGACTTTAATGGCTATGTAAGTAATGAGAGACATATCTTGAAATAATAATGATTTCAAATTCACAAAGAGTGGGGAAAGTATAAAAGTACCACCCAACCACATAGTAAAATATTACAACAATCAAAATAAAATTACAATCCTACCAAGCCAAAACAAGTTACTACCAAATTTGCTAATAAATTACCAAAGTAGAAACCCTGTTCCTATTATGCCATATTTCCGAATTCAAGTTGGATCATACAATAGATAAATCAGAATGAAAATGATGGAACTTATAATTTGTGGTGGATAAATTTAAGTTTCAATCTATTAAAAAAAAAAAAAATTTAAACTATATGATACGTTAAAATCACTTTTATTTAGGGAAAAATTCACAAAGAGTTGGAAAGTATAAAAGTACCACCCAACCACATAGTAAAATATTACAACAATCAAAATAAAATTACAATCCTACCAAGCCAAAACAAGTTACTACTAAATTTGCTAATAAATTACCAAAGTAGCAACCCTGTTCCTATTATGCTATATTTCCGAATTCAATTCGGTTCATACAATAGATAAATCAGAATGAAAATGATGGAACTCATAATTTGTGGTGGTTAAATTTAAGTTTCAATCTATTAAAAAAAAAAATTTAAACTATATGATACGTTAAAATCACTTTTATTTTAGGGAAAAACAAATTGCACTAGAAAAGTTGTTACAAACTCAGAAAATGTTGAAAGAACTAACTGAACGAGAGATTTCACTGAAGGAACAATTGAATTTATACACGACCAAATATGATGACTTTCAAAGTTCATTGCAGAAATCGAATGATATTTTTACGACATACAAAAATGAATTGGAAAAGGTAAATATAATAGAATAAAATAATATATATATGTATATATGGGGCATTCCACGTCAATTCGCCGAGGTTTGACCCTGCCCCCTCCGAATTGCTTCATATTTTAATATCTTGTTATTATTGGTCAATGAAGTTTATATTTAATTTTTCAGTTTTCTATCGCACTCTAAAAACACGATGTTTGTTGTTTTGCACCACAGCATCCAAAAACTTGAATCTTTCAATAAGCCAATGACCCAAAACACATTTCCAAACTGGTATCGGAGTGGCTAGCTATGAAAAATATTAGGGTTCTTAAGTGAACATCTTAATCCCCCCGATCTGAACCCAAGAGAAAACCTTTGGGGTATCTTAGATCACAAAATTAAGAGGAACAGTGAGACAAAGACACAATTGTTACCAGCATCCAAAATCCCTGGTATAATATTCCAACAGAACAACTTGAATATTTAATAGATTCCATACCTCGTAGATATGCTGCTATCTTAATAAATAATGGTTATGGTGTTGTTTATTAATAAATATTTATGTTTTTGTATAACAATTTGAAGAGTTGCTTTAGTTTTGGCCACCTAAAATTTGAGATATTTTAATCAAGGCTTTATAAGATTTTTTACGAATTAATTGCATTGTATGATGTGTTATTTTTGTAAGTGAATGATTTACTTTATTAAAGAAAATAAAATTTTTATTCTATCTATAATTTTTAAAAGTTTTATTAATGGTAATGCAACGTAATGAGTTTGGTTGCTTTAGTTTTGACCACCAGTGTATATATGTATATATATATATATATATATATATATATATATATATATATATATATATATATATATATATATATATATATATATATATATATTTTTTTTTTTTTTTTTTTTGTTATTTTTTACGCCCACTTCAGAGATACAGTGGTTCAAATTTGCAAAAAATGGGACAGAAATCACTTTTCTATGGTTGTTCATATTTCAATATCTCTTAAAGTACAAACCGT
Source organism: Dryomyza anilis (assembly GCA_951804985.1). Classification (NCBI taxonomy): domain Eukaryota; kingdom Metazoa; phylum Arthropoda; class Insecta; order Diptera; family Dryomyzidae; genus Dryomyza; species Dryomyza anilis. The sequence continues at coordinate 40,262,277 of OX638132.1, read as the reverse complement.
GTTACAAAAAATGGGCGATTTTGTCAACTGCCACGCTTAGCTGACATATAACATTTATAGTAATCACGATATAACTCTTAAGATATAAGAGGTATATTATTGAAATATTGTCTAACATCATGTAATATAAAAACATAACGTTTTTCTAAAAATGGTTGTAATCGAACTACTTCGACGTCTACCTGCCAAAAAACATGACATATAAAGTGCTACAATATGTATTTAATTTGGTCTCTATGCTATATGTCTATAATGGTCATCATCATATCTGGCATAGTACCGAAGTATTGACCAATGATATGTCGAATTTATATGGTAGGTAGGCCGATCACAATTTAATTTTGTATAATTATTGATCCTTACAAAAAATTAAAACATCCAAAATTTCATCGCGATATCTCATATAGAAACGGAGTTATGGCTGATGAAATGTTATATGTTTATATGACTGGTAGGCGTGGCAGTTCACTGAACTAGACCATACTTCGAATTAGTATTACCACATACAAAAGAGGAATACAAGCAAAATTTCATGACTTTAACTCATATAAGATCAAAGATTTAGCACTTTATATGTTAAATGTATATGACAGGTAGGCGTGGTAGTTGGTCGATCGCAACAATTTTCAGTGGTCCATTTTATTTTTATATTACTCTTATATCTTCAGAGTTATGGCGTGTTTACTATAAATGTTATATGGCAGCTAGGCGTGGCAGTTGACTAAAACCGCCCATTTTTTGTAACACGATTTGTACACGCTGCAAAAAAAGGGCTCTCCCAAACATAATTTTGCAGGCATTAACATGTATGTTCGGAATTTTATGTAAACATAATATATAATTGACTGATAAACAGGGTTGTATTGAGACTTGAACAGTGTTGTAATGAGCTCTGACTTAAATTATAATATCCCGAAAACATTTTAATGTTGCCCCTTAAAATGGAGTATGTTCTAATGGAAACATAATAATTACTACATCCAAATAAAATAAATATTTGAACCGAAACATAAATATGTTCAAAATAAAACATGATTTTGAACGATCTGAATATAAATATGTTTCCAGTGAAACATATCAGTTGTTTCAGTTCAAAAAGTAGTATGTTTGCATAGAAACATATTTAAATATTTTTGGAAAGAAATCCTGAAAATAAAATAAAAATAAAATGTTTTTTTTTTATTAAATTTTATTAAAAATATTTAAACATGCACAGTGGGAATTTATAATAATTGAATTCATATACAAATTTTTAACTAAATAAATAAATAATTCGTTTAAAACTGCAAGTACAAGTGACAGCATCAATGAATGCACAATTGCACCAGCAGACGCTAAACCATATAAAGCGAGCCTGGATCGGCTTTATATTTGGTACAGTTACAGTTGGTCTCAGTACAGCACATAGCGTAGGCAAGGAATTCACGGAGGTTTTTGTAAAAAAACATGCCAAATTCGGTTTGAAAATCGAAACACTGATTTTTATTTGTGGTTTTTTCGTATTAGTTTTTGAAATTATATACTGCACTATATTATACGCTGTTACTATTTGTACTTTTTATAACACAATTTATATATTTATTTAATTTACAAATAACAAAATTATTACCGACGCGAACACGTTTTCTCAACGAACAACAAAAGACACGTACGCACCGAGTGTCAACTTTGTATACAAGAATTCATTTTTTGTTTGTTTTCAAACATCAGTATGTTTAAAATGACTCTATACATACTTCAAACGACGACAAAAGAGACGTAGGTAGAAAATTCTGCTCAACGAGTGCCAACTTCGTATACAAGAAGAATATTGCAAGAATACACTTAATTAATACCAATTTTTTTTGTTTGTTTTTAAGCATCAATATGTTCAAACGATGGCAAAACATAGCCTAGGTAGAAAATGCTGCACAACGTTGCCAACTTCGTCAGTCGATAAATTATCGAATTAAGACTAGCGTTGCGAACATACGTTGTATTTGATTAGCATTTTCTGTGTTTCGAAACATAGTTTTAAGTAAATTGCCAATAAATAGTTTATTCAAATGTAATTAAAATTTTATGTTGGTAATGTAACATATTTATGGTAAATTTGACAGATTCTGCTGGACAATATAATATTGATTACACGTGAACGAAAATAAGTTCAATTTCGATTATAATTTAATTACACTTCATTCCTAATACTTACATGTATAATAATTTCGTATACTTTTTAATTACATTCAAACATATTCAAAGAAATCTTTTCTATCCGTGTACTAAAGACATGTGAGTATATACCAGTTTTTATTGATGTATCTCAAACCAATCCAATATTATGGCGATTTATATATTAAAAAAACTAATAAAAAAAAACCTTTTTAAAAATCAAGCTTTTATAAAAATCTGTACTAAAAAATTAAAAATAAATTTACTAAAAATATAAAATATATTTATAGTAGGTATGTATATTTATAATGAATACATATTAATATATGAAATATATTAAAATAAATCTTATTCAAATTATATTATTAAGATATACGTTTATAAGAAATTAATTTTATAATTTACTAAGAGGTTTCCAAATACAAAAATAAAAGCGTGCGGCAAAATTATTGAATATTACAGTCCAACTCTAGCACTAATAAACTTTGCAATTTAATTCAACTTTGCAATAGTTTTCAATATAATTTTGGAGAAGGGGTAGATCTGTATGGAAGTATCTATGAGTTTTGTAGGCAGGGCTGATATCGGAAGCCCAATGTTATTTTTTTTGGCATGTGTTATGTTTTTACCTCAGAATAATCTGGTAAAACTTAACTTTTAATTAGAAATATTTATTTATTTACTTAATTTAATTCATGGAATTTGGCTAAATGATGTAGATTAACGTTATATCGTCGGTGATACTGCAAAACCGTCTATCTACATTTTCGAATACCATTTACAAAAAGAATTTTACAAAACAAAACTATTTTCAATCTCAATTTTGCACTTAATTCATACAAATTAAGTATGCCTAATTTCTAATTTATCCGATCAACATATCATTAAAAGCCCGATTGTAACACAAAATTAGGCGTAATTCTCACATGCAGTTAGACGGTTTTGCAGTATTACCGACGATATATCTCCTTGCCATAAAGGGTTGTAATTTCACAGAGGTTTGTGGCACCTGTCAAATAAGCAAACCTTTTAAAATGCTACAACTCTCGACTTATAAAAGTAGTACATAGTTTTGAAAATTGAAGTAAAAGCTCATATTATATATTATAATCGTCATGTAGAATCTGGGTGTAACTGGACAACGACTTATAAAAGTAGTACATAGTTTTGAAAATTGAAGTTTCCTTTGATAGTTAAAATTCATATTTAAGCTACACATTTACAAATGTAATATGCTGGTAATTTTTAATATTTTCGCCGCACGCTTTTATTTTTGTATTTGGAAACCTCTTAGTAAATTTTAAAATTTATTTTTTATAAACGTATATCTTAATAATATAATTTGAATAAGATTTAATTTAATTTATTTCATATCGAGGGCTTATATTCAATACTGCCTATCTACAATTTTGACGAAAATGAGTTTTTGATGCAGAAATCTTCACTGATCACCCCTGCATCTATCACATTAATTTAGAACCAACAAAATATTTCTGTTACTGTTATATTTTCATTTCAATAATTTGTCTATCTACATGAATTATTTTTTATGAATGCAATAGTGTCTATCTACACACAATTTTTGCTCAAAGTTTTATAATGACTATAAATAAGCGTTCCAAGTATGGAGTAGTATATATATTCTACTTAAGCATAATTTTATGAGTCAATTTCGTCCTGTCCACCCGTGGGTCTAGTCCATCCTAACTCACAAATAATCGACTCAATTTGTATGAAAAAGGATATAAAATCTATGTAAAAACTATGAAATCGGTTAACGAAGGATGACGTCTCATTTTCTCAATGGATATTTTTCGTATACGGAAAACTAATTTTTCAAAGATTTTTTTTCTATCCTTACATGAAGCCTTAAAGGACGAAATTTGAATTTATTCTGTACTGAGGAATAAATTCAAATTTCTTGTACCATTACCTTTATGGTATTTCCAGACAAAATGTTTAGTGTTATTTTTAAAGAAAGTTTTCAGATATGTTAAGGATTCGTATGATATTTACGCGGTCAATACACCCATATCCTCCGAAATAGGATATTAGTTTAAACATTTAGGATAACATTCATGATTTTAAAATAGCGATACAGAGTTAACTAATTTTTTATTTATTTTATTCTTTAAAAAATGTCGGGTTAGATTACGGAATATTAACCCCATTAACCATCATATAAAGGGTTTTTCAACAGGGACGCTACAAAAGTAGAGCAACAGGGACAGCAAACGACGCCATATTTCTTGCCGCTCTTTTGACATTTCTCTTCAGTAAGCTTTGCCATTTCATGATGGAAAGATATACGAGCCAACAACGAGTCGAAATTATTAAAATTTACTACTGAAATTCGGAGTCAGTGGCCTCAACGTTAAGAGCGCTACGTCCAATTTATGGTCGTTATAATCGTCCTAGCAGATCAACAATTGAGCATCACGTACTTTTACGTCGAACGTACTTTTACAGGAATAAAAAATTTCATTGATATCCAAAACCGTTTTTGTTTTATTTAAAAAAACGTTTGTAGCGCTTTTATTGAAAAACCCTTTACCTCGTGAACCTAAAATGGTAGAACAAAAATTAGTCGGTGAATTTGGTTTAGGTTACACCAGGATATACAAAAATTAACAAATCGCTGATTCCAATAATATTTTCTGATCTATCTCCACTACAATATTGTGCAATATGCTCTATCTGCTCGTTTTTTCATAGAACATTGATCACATTTGAATAGCAATAATCTCTATCTACCATAGCACGACGAATAGCGCGAAATTGCTGAATTTTTTTAATTGTATCAATTAAAGACCATTTTTATTTAATATTGTAGAAGAAAAATTGATCGCCAATTTCATGGTTTGCGTTTTAATCAGTTTTTTCGCTCTCCTGAAAAACTGTGTTTTTGTAGATAGACTGCATTGAATATAAGCCCTCGATATATTAATATGTATTCATTATAAATATACATACCTACTATAAATATAAATTATATTTTTAGTAAATTTATTTTTAATTTTTTAGTACAGATTTTTATAAAAGCTTGATTTTTAAAAAGATTTTTTTTTATTAGTTTTTTTATTTTTACTTTTTTAGTCGTTATATGGTCATTAGAATTATTATTTTGCATAGATCGGTTTAGCGGTTACCGAGTTATAATTTTTGTCCTTAACACCCTCTATCGATATAATTTCGAACTATACACTAGCATATCGTCGTTGAAGAGCGAAAAGTCACCAAATACATTTTCAAAATGCCAAATATTCATTTACAAAAATCTTTAATACATTTCTGTTAAAATGAAGTTTTGCATAGATCGGTTCAATGGTTACCGAGATATAAAATTGTGCCTTTATCGCCCCCTCTCGATGAAATTTAGAACTACTTTCTGAACTGCATTAATTTGCGTGCTCGAAAGAATTACTGCACCAAGTTTTACAGAGATCGGTTCAGTGGTTACTGCGATATAAAATTTCGTACTTAACGTCCTCTAGCGATGGAAAAAAGCTCTAAGTAAATAAATATAACATATAAATAAATATGACATATTTCAGTCTTCAATACTATACAGACGTAAAATTCTTCTCCATAGAACGCTTTCCCGTAGAATTCTTCACTGTAGAGTTATTCCCAGGAGAAATTTTAATGTGGTGAGTTTTAATGTGATGAGTTTCGGTTTGGTAAGTTTAGGTGTGGTGAATTTTGGTGTGGTGAGTTTTAGTGTGGTGAGTTTTAGTGTGGTGAGTTTTAGTGTGATGAGTTTTAGTGTAGTCAGTTTGATTGTGGTGAATATTATTGTGGAGAGTTTTAGTGTGGTGAATTTTTATGTTGTACATTTTAGTGTGGTGAATTTTAGTGTAGTGAATTTCAGTGTTGTGAGTTATAGTGTGGTGAGTTTTAGTGTGGTGAGTTATAATATGGGGAGTTTTATTGTGGTGAAATATAGTGTGGTGAGTTATAGTGTAGGGAGTTTTAGTGTGGTGAGTTTTAGTGTGATGAATTTTAATGTGATGAATTTTAGTGTGGTGAATTTTATTGTGGTGAGTTTTAGTGTGGTGAGTTTTAGTGTAGTGAATTTCAGTGTGGTGAGTTATAGTGTGGTAAGTTTTAGTGTGGTGAGTTATAATATGGAAAGTTTTATTGTGGTGAATTTTAGTGTAGTGAGTTTTAGTGTGGTGAGTTGTAGTGTGGTGAGTTTTAGTGTGGTGAATTTTAGTGTGGTGAATTTTATTGTGGTGAGTTTTAGTGTGGTGAGTTCGTTTTTTTTTATCTTTCCTTTTTTGTTTTTACTTTAGTTTGGATTTTAGTTTTATGTTATTGCTTTTATTTTTGTAATTTTGCTTTTGTTTTGTGCTTTTGCTTTTGTGTTTTTACTTTTAATGTTTTTTTTTTGTATTTGAGTTTTTTGTTTCATGTTCGTAGCTGGTGAAAGTGCCGAGTTATATCATATTGAAAGTTTAGGTTGTATGGGAGGTGCCACGCCTATTTGTCCAATCCCGCCAAATATATATCCTATCATTCCTTCCAAATCATACCGCATCTGTGGTAAAAATTTTAAGAAAATCGGATGAGCAGTTTTATTTATTATATTAAAAGCATTTGATCTTTCTAGGTGAAGATCGCATTTCAGAGGGTCCATTAATAATTAATGTGACCTCTAGCGGAGAAAATTCGAAGTTCTAAGTTTGCCAAATTTTTACCCGTTGCCAATACTATACATGTTTTAAATTTCAATTTTCTAGGTGAAGAACGCACTTTAGAAGGTCCATTAATAGCAAATGCGCCCCCTAGCGGACAATATTCAAAGTTCTGAGTTTGCCATATTTTTCCCCGTGTCTATAACTATACATATTCTAAATTTCAACATTCTAGGTAATGAACAGATCTCACACGGTCTAAAAATAGTTTTAGCGCCCCCTATCGGCCAAAATTCGAAATTTATTTTTATATGTTCCACATCGAATACTATATGTGTTCCAAGTTTCAACTCGATCGGAAATAAGGAAGTATGTTAAATTTGATATTTTTGTGCCCGACATACTAACAAACGAACAAACAAGTGAAGTTAGATAAAAGCTTGTAATAATAATAAAAACAGGATTTTCAAAGTTAAGAAAAAAATAGAAGAACAATTCTTACCACTCCAAATCAAAGTGATCTTTGTTTAATGTCAAGAATTTATGTAAATTTTTTCAGAATTTTAAAAAGCAGTTCTTGCATGCTGTGGTTCAAAACATATATATATATATATATATATATATATATATATATATATATATATATATATATATATATATATATATAATATTTCAATTATCATCGTACATTAGAAGAATCCTTTGTAGAAAAAGAAAAAGGACGTCAATTAGAAAAAGTATTTTTTATATTGTAAGCGCCAAATAATTACAGTTGCTGTAATATTTCGATATATTTATCATGGCAATAAAACAAAAATTTTTCATATTTTTTTATGAAACTTAAATTATAAATAAATATGAGAGTTGTTTTTTACATTTTAAAAATAATAAATAGGGGAACCTGGTGTAAAGTAAAGTGGGAAATGGATTAATGTGGGAAATTGCAATATTTTAAAAGTTATTGCTTTTTTTAGACAAACAAAAACTACTGTCATGTGTTACTCAATACAGCATCCACTTTTTTATCCACGATTTTAATCAAATTTGTGCCTTATTATTGCTTTTCGGGAACATGTGAATAAAATGTATTGAAAAAGTTTTCTAGACTGGTGTTTGCTTTCAAAAATATGCAATTTGGACGTTTTCAATTAAATAAGTATATTTAAAATTAACGTATGTTGTATCTGATTAAAAATACTAAAATAAGTTAACGTATATTAAATGGTACTAAGCTATGTAGAAAATAGAATAATGTGGGAAGCAATTTTTTTTTGTGAACTGAGTACTTTATTGTTAAAATTTACTTTGTCTCCAATTTTTTCACTAAAAAGTATCAATAATATTTTAAATCAAATTGCTATAACAATCAATTTTTTTATATATGACAGACTCTTCAATATATGTTTTTGAATGGCAAATATTGAATGTTGAGAAAATCCTTTAGGTTAAAGAAATTTTTTGAAAACAAAATTTAATAAATATTTGGACTTCTTTAAAATTTCATGAACTTTCGTTTCTTCACCCTTAAAATACACATTTTTAGTATTTACTTCATTTAAAAAATAAATTTAAAAAATGTCATTTGAGTTAAATGACTGAAATTAAGTTGTGCGAAAACATTATTTCTGACATTTTTTAAAAGGTTAAAAAAAGAGCTACACTAACAAGGTGCAAAATGGGGCAAATCACGTTTATTCACAAATAATTGTTCCCCAGTATTTGAAAATAAAATATCGCGTGTTAATCGTATTCTAAAGTGAAAAATAACACTGTTCTACAAGGATTTTAATCTGGAATGAAACATATCAATTCTGGTTGATTTCGGTCTCCTGATTCTTGCTGCGTACTCAGAATTTTCCCTATAGGTAGAGATTTTGCACAAAATCATGTCAAAGTTGCAAAAAAGGCCGTTGTTGGTACTTTATATCGCGAGTTATCGCACGATTTCAACATGTTGCAGATGCAAACTTTATCACAAAATAAAATATGAACCTTTCCCTATGGATAATTGGCAAACAAATCTGTGTCCAGATATTAGTTTTTGCAAAAACTCAAAAAGAAATTTGTGTTACCAAAAAAAACATTTTTATATTAGTTCGCAATGTGTTTGCTGTCAAAATTCCAAAAAAATGTTTTAAGCTTTATCTTACTGAAATTTTTCGAAATATTTTTTAAAATTTGTTTATGAATTATTTGATTACAATGGAGGGAATTGCACGCAGAGACATACAATTTCATACCGATATAATGTAGTGGTGTTAGATGCAAAATCGAACAAAATTATTAGCTTCTGGTGTACGCATTATGGGAAAACATGATGGGGAAAATTGCACTGTGTATTCTTCTGGTGTGTATCTGATTCCGCAGGCTTTAATGGGTTGAAAAAATCAAATATACATCCGTCGTCAATGAATGCTTCTGAGCGGCAGAACTGAAATTTTTGAAAATTTGACATGAACAAAAATAAACCAGTTGGGAAGGCTAGATCACATGGGAAATTTTAAAGTAGGTGTAATTATGATAGTTAGGATTATCAAAATTATAGTCGGTCTAAGCCGACTATAAATACCCTACACATATGTGTGGTTACCATTCAAAGTGATATATAGGTCACCAGGGTATACGAATCCTGAAAATAACTACAAACATTCAATCGCTGAAGAATTTCCATTCATTTGATACCCATATTTACAAATGGGTAGGTGTACCGAATTTCGATTTTTTTTTTGTGAACCACAAGTCTTTTCGCCGGAAAACTTTATTATCATGTATTTGAGCATGATGTCAATATATATTTGACCAAAAAAAATTTACCTAAGCACGTATACATAAAAATTGATCTTTATATGTACATTTTATATGAGGTATTTGAACATAACTGGTCGGATCATAGGTCACAATGGACCGATCTCGCCAATTTTTTCGTACATACAGCGTAGGTATATTAGTAATCAAAGTTATAAGTTTCATTTATCTAGCTCTTCAATTTTAAAAGAAGTAGGGATTTCAACAGACAGACGGACAGACAGACGGACAGACGGACATCGCTAAATCGACTCAGGAGGTCATGCTGATCAAGAATATATATACTTTTCCATACCGGAGATGCTTCCTTCTGGGTGTTACAAACGGCGTACCAAACTGAATATACCCTTTCACTCTTAGTGTAGGGTATAAAAATGCGACACCCTACAACTACTCAGTATCAAATTTATAATATCGTTTCGACGCAGCTGTAGTAGTAAATAAATTTAACATTTTATTTTAAGGAATGGCAGATTTGAACTATTTTTCGTGACGAATATGAATTGAGACAATTTAAAATATAATAAAAAATTGTCTCAATAAAAAAATATGCCTTTATGGATCGCTTCATCATAATAATAAAGTTATAATAAAATTGGTCGCGAAACATTTGAAATATAAATGGAAATAAAATTTATTGTATATTTTCAACATAGACATTTAATACGAAGTAAGCTTTTCTTATATTGTGAAAATTAAATTTTTCACCTGTTACACAAACAAACAAAATGTATATTGCGCAACCTTCTCTGTGAAATAAAAATAAAAGCCATTTTTTTAACAGTTTTTAAAGGCCACTTCAAATTTCTTAATAAAATTTTTCTGTTTAATACATTAGCGTTAATCAAAATATTTTTTTTATACTTTGTGGTTAACAAATTTAATATGGAGATTACAGATTTTTAAATATAATAGGTAGATAGTTATGATTTTTTAAATATGTGTGACTTTTAATATTTTTACATAAGAAATCATAATAATATGTTTTGAATGCGTGTCATATTTTTACATTAAAGTGTTTGTGGCTTATCATTTGTTACATTTAAAATTTTATATATACTGATAAATTTTAAATACATAACAAAACTTTCATATTATGGAACTTAATAAATTTTTTGTAACATTTTTGAAAAAAGATTTAAATAATTTTAAAAAATGTTTCGTTTACAATACATACGTTATGGCATACGTTTATGTCATTCGATAAAATGTTTTTAAACGATGCAGATATTAAAATTGAAAACATATAAATTAAGTGTTTTATTTATTTCGTGTTGTTTAAACTTAGTTTAAACTAGTATATGGTAAACTTCATATTCGTCACGAAAAATATGTCCTTATCAACCATTCATTTAAATAAAGTTTTCAATATATATTGAACAACAAACCATTTTATAAATTTAATTTTGTTAAAGAGTAGCTGTAGGATGTCGCATTTTTTATTTTTGTTCATGTCAAATTTTCAAAATTTTCAGTTCAGTCGCTCAGAAGCTTTCGTTGACGACGGATGTATATTTGATTTTTTTAACCCAGTACAGCCTGCAGAATCAGATACACACCAGGAGAATACGCAGTGCAATTTTCCCCATCATGTTTTCCCATAATGCGTACACCAGATGCTAAGAATTTTGTTCGATTTTGCATCTAGCACCACTACTTATATCAGTATGAATTTATATATCTCTGCGTGTAATTCGCTACATTTTAATTAAATATTTCATAACAAATTTTTAAAAATATTCCGAAAATTGTCCGTAAGATAAAGTTAAAATTTTTATACCCTACACTAAGAGTGAAAGGGTATATTCAGTTTGGTACGCCGTTTGTAACACCCAGAAGGAAGCATCTCCGGTATGGAAAAGTATATATATTCTTGATCAGCATGACCTCCTGAGTCGATTTAGCGATGTCCGTCTGTCCGTCTGTCTGTCCGTCTGTCTGTCTGTCTGTTGAAATCCCTACTACTTTTAAAATTGAAGAGCTAGATAAATGAAACTTATAACTTAGATTACTAATATATCTACGCTGTATGTGCGAAAAAATTGGCCAAAATCGGTCCATTGTGACCTATGATCCGACCACTTATGTTCAAATACCTCATATAAAATGTACATATAAAGATCAATTTTTATGTATACGTGCTTAGATAAACTTTTTTGGTCAAATATATATTGATATCATGCTCAAATACATTATTATAATGTTTTCCGGCAAAAAGACTTGTGGTTCACAAAAAAAAAAAAAATCGAAATTCGGTACACCTACCCATTTGTAAATATGGGTATCAAATGAATGGAAATTCTTCAGCGATTGAATGTTTGTAGTTATTTTCAGGATTCATATACCCTGGTGACCTATATATCACTTTGAATGGTAACCACACATATGTGTAGGGTATTTATAGTCGGCTTAGACCGACTATAATTTTGATAATCCTAACTATCATAATTACACCTACTTTAAAATTTCCCATGTGATCTAACCTTCCCAACTGGTTTTTTTTTTTTGGAATTTTGACAGCAAACATATTGCGAACTAATATAAAAATGTTTTTTAAGAGAGCTTAGAGAATTGTGATAAATAACTCTCTCGACACACTTTTTTGGTAACACAAATTTCTTTTTGAGTTTTTGCAAAAACTAATATCTGGACACAGTTTTTTTTGCCAATTATCCGTAGGGCAAGGTTCATATTTTATTTTGTGATAAAGTTTGCATCTGCAACATGTTGAAATCGTGCGATAACTCGCGATATAAAGTACCAACAACGGCCTTTTTTGAAACTTTGACTCGATTTTGAGCAAAATCTCGACGTATAGGGAAAATTCTGAGTACGCAACAAGAATCAGGAGATCGAAATCAACCAGAATTGATATGTTTCATTCCAGATTAGGCCAACAACCCTCAATTTGTAGAACAGTGTAATTTATCTGAATCGAAATACCTAACTTCAACATGGCCGTATCCATCAGATACAAATTTAATATGAATTATTAATGAATGTATCTGTTCGTATCTTCAATATCAATGAAATGGAATATGTTACAATTTTGTCATTATAAATATACGTGAAATATTTGATATATTTGGGGTGGGGCACAAAAATTAAATTTTTCATGTTTCTTTGTTTAAATAGGAATTATAAGAAAAGTACAAACCAAATATAAAAAAAAAAGTATATGGCCCAAAACGCAGACTATCACTTGACATTTATACGCATTTTTCAACCTATATTGCTCCGAAAACATATGAAATCAAATACTTTTAATATTTTTTGTAAATGTATCTAAAAGTACACTTCTGTGGTAAGATTTTCTATGTATATACAATTTTTTGTATGCCTTATTATTTAGGAGTTATGAAAGTTTAAAATTGTTTGCTACGTTTCATCATTTTGGAAGTAGGTTTTAAAGTCTCCAAAGTCTGCTCTTCTGGTGGACTATTTTCAACATGAAGTGCATAATTTCTAAGCCCTAGAATATAAGTAACATATTACATTTTAATTATGTCAATTTTTTTATTTTTTTTTATTTCCATATTAGCAAAAATTTTGTGTTTGCTACGTTACACGAAATATCTATTACGCTTCCTGTCCAATCTACCTTAGTACAAAAAGTAAAATTAAGCATAACAAATGGATTTAATTGTTTATTTTAACAAAAGATAACATTAAGTCAGTGGTCTTGGATTCTCAAAAAGTTCGAAAAAATTGGAATGTACTTAAATTGCACTTAATATTTTTTTTTTAAACAAGTGGGGAAGTGGGGCAGGACTTAAAGTCAGTCGAACCCGACTATTGAATACCCTACACCTTAGTGGGGATAGTATTATGGTATATTTATTCGAATACCTATCTTTTAAAGTTAATAATTATGATGAACGCTCACACATATATTACAAAATGTAGGCGTATCACGCCCATCTTTGTAACATATATTTTTATGTGAATTATAACAATTATTTTTCAATTTTATGAGTATATTTTGAATATTTTATCATTTCATATTTCATATCATTTCCGTACTCAGAATCATTTTTTCGCATTCTGACCAGTTTTTCACAAGTTATTGGACAGACCGATGAACATGGCTAAACGGACTCGGGTCGTGATGCTGATCAAGAATATATATACTTTTTCATACCGGCCACGACTTCTAAGGGACGTTACAATATCTGCACAAACTTATTATACCCTGTACCTCATAGGTGTAGGGTATAATTAATTACAAAGTGGAATGCGGTACAAATTATAAATCGTATCCTTGGTTTCATGTGTTAATAGTGGAAATTGCTCCATCAGTCACTTGAATTTGGTGGAGCGACGCAATATCACGGATACTTTCCGCACTATCCCTACTTCTTTTTCTTTCGCCGCTTCTTCTAGGCAAATGCTCTTTTTTTTCTTGAAATCATCAAATATCTTTAACATTTTCAATTTGTCGATGTAATTGTTGTTTCTCTGAGCCTTGCTCAAGTTTTTCTAACGTCAAACGTATGTTTAAGGTTTGAAAATCAAAATTGTTATAATATTTGAATATCAATAAAAAAATGTTTGCTACGTTACAAATCCTTTTTGGCTCTGTACACAGACATTAATAATTACACTGCTATTTTTTTATTATCTTTAGAAAATAGACTAAAATTACGCTAAGATAATTAGGTCTTTCACTTATATTGACGTGCTAGATTTTATGGTAAAAGACTTTTTGGAATTTTTGTTTGCAACGTTACTTTAAAAAAATGCGGTCAAATTCTTTTTCGTTTAAAATGTTGATAAGAATATTTTTCTTCAATTATTTCATTTAGTTATTTTCCGTTTTCTTTACTCTATCTAAGAAAAATTGATAACATGAAAACACAAATTAATTGAATACAACACACCTTTTTCTTGAGCGTTATATTTTTGTTAACTTTTTATTTTTCAGGAGGCAACCAATAAACTAAGCTAAATTCACGATACAAAGAAAGAACTTCGCGTTGATATTTATGTCGATTGTTACTTTGGGATGTGTACAAACTACAAGTAATAAAAAACATGCGAATTTTGAAAAAAAAAATTTCTGTAGTTTCGTTTTTTGCGTTTTGGGCCATATGCATATCTGCTTTGATTCATTACCTATCATTAGACGGTAATTTTATGTCGATGTCATATAGTTGGTTTTTGGCCATAAATTTGGAATTTTTTCCCAATGTGCATCGGAACATTTTTTATACTAAATTTATTACGTTTTTGTATGATTCATTGACATATTACAAAAAAGGAGAAGATTTTTACATCCCAGTAGTTAAATTTTTCAGCCCTTGCCAGCCCTGCTATAATAACTTTTCAGCATGCCCAATGCACATTCTTCTCTAACTGAAGCTTGTGCATATCCAACACAATGATTGCCAATTTAAACAATGACAAACAACGACAAAAATGCGAATAAAGAAGCATCCAAACTTTTGATAGAAATTTTGGCGGAACATTTTTTGTACCACAAAGAAAACTCGTTATTGTTGCCAACTAGATAGCTGCAATAGATACATACACGTCGTGAGATGCCATGCGACTTTCTGTTGTCATGCGTCTGTCCATTGTCATGCATCTGTCTGTTGTCATGCGTCTGTTTGTTGCCATGCGATGATACAGGATAGCAACGAAGAGTTGTCGTTGTGAAAGTGTGTGTATACGCATCATAATTTGTTATTGTTGTATTCTCTTCTTTCTGTTAGTGTTCGCATTGTAGCGTTTCAGTTTCTGTTCGCAAAGATAAATGTTACCCTGCAAGATATTATTTCTGTTCTCTTGATATACGGTACGTGTAGCATACGGATTTTTTAAATCTCTGACGAAAAAAGAAATATGTCTATACGAAATATTCCCTATATTTATTATGAATATATATGTTCATTTTATTATGGCCTTGTCAACATCACTTTATTTATACAATTTTTTTTTCATCATATGTTCCTATGCAAGACTTAGCGTGTAAGAACAAGATTACCATTTATTGCCTTCTTCTTGCAAATGACCTCACTACGAGCGGCAGATTTGTTCTTGTGTTCAATGTTCTTCTTCTCATTCGTTACTAGTTGCGATCACTCGCTGCACCCACTGTATTCGTTGCATGTTCAGCGACAGTGTTGTCGTTTGGTTTTGTTTTTCAAAACATTGAATGTTTTAAATGGCTTGATGTTTGGGCAGCTCTTGACACCAATGAATAAAGCAGCATCCAAACTTTTGATAGAAATTTTTGCGGAACATTTTTTGTACCACAAAGAAAACTCGTTATTGTTGCCAACTAGATAGCTGCACTAGATACATACACGTCGTGAGATGCCATGCGACTTTCTGTTGTCATGCGTCTGTCCATTGTCATGCATCTGTCTGTTGTCATGCGTCTGTTTGTTGCCATGCGATGATACAGGATAGCAACGAAGAGTTGTCGTTGTGAAAGTGTGTGTATACACATCATAATTTGTTATTGTTGTATTCTCTTCTTTCTGTTAGTGTTCGCTTTGTAGCGTTTCAGGATAGCAACGTGATGTTGACGAGATAATCTCACTACGAGCGGCAGATTTGTTCTTGTGTTCAATGTTCTTCTTCTCATTCGTTACTAGTTGCGTTCACTCGCTGCACCCACTGTATTCGTTGCATGTTCAGCGACAGTGTTGTCGTTTGGTTTTGTTTTTCAAAACATTGAATGTTTTAAATGGCTTGATGTTTGGGCAGTTCTTGACACCAATGAAACAAATACTAAAGTGAATTCGCTCAGAGAGACTTCACTATAATACTGTCGATTGTCATTAGCGAAATTAATTCAAAACTGTAGAGTACAGTAGTGCATGTTTGCAGAGGAAACTTCAAAACCATTTGTGCAGATGACTAATATTTATAGATGATGTCCGTAAGTAAAGTACGTTATTGATATTAGTAAGTACACATACCATTCCAACCGATAACAGAAGTAAATAATAAAATTAAAATAATAAATAAAATAAATAATATATATATATATATATATATATATATATATATATATATATATATATATATATATATATATATATATATATATATATAAATATATATATATATATATATTAAGAAATAAATAAAATAATAAAAAGAATATTTTTTTACTGAAAAAAAAAATATCATGGAGGAATCATTGGTGACATTTACTGCTTGGTAAGTAATAAGAAGTTTCGTTGATCTAGTTTATCTGTAATCATGATTTCAAAAGACAGGTATTTTAACCTTTTCTTAAAAATCTGTTGTTTTAGTTTTACTTATGAATTTAAGAGAATAAAACATCAAACTTAATTTTTGAATTATTTATTACAGGGACTAAATCCCTTCGGGGTTCCAAGATTTTTAAAATTGTGGTTTCTGTTCCGATTCCAACCAAAAAATTAAATGGGTTACGATTCCGGTTCCATACATTTTTTAATAACGATTCCGGTTCCTTGAAAAAATTTGTCAGTTATTCATCACTCGTCTACAACAATTTCATGAAGGACATTGCATTAAAGATGTCATACACCATATGTTATATATACATATATCAATGACATTGTCGAATCCGTCATTGATTAAAAGTTATTGTTGACGTCATTGATGAAAATTAAAATTTACGTGACATGCCCCTTAAGGTATGCAGCATTTACGTTGTAAAATGCATACAACATACGTCCAGGGGAAGCATTTACGCGTAAAACTGAAATTTTGTGTTCGATTATTCATAGGCCCAATGTAAGGGACCAATTTTTACAAAAGCGGGATAATATACAGCAGGAAATGTCAACAATGATTCCCCTGTGTCAGGTCAGAAACATCGATGACGGATAGCATTTTTTTATTATTTATGTTTTTTTATATATCTTATTTTATTTATTATTTCAATTTTTAGTATTTATCTCCTGTCCTCGGTTGGAATGGTGTACTTGCTAATATCAATAACGTACTTTACAACGGCCATCATCTATCAACATTACTTCTGATTATTATCCCGCTTTTATAAAAATTTGTCTCTCAAATCGGTCAAATGAATTATATGGCATGACGAACACAAAATTTCTGTTTTACGCATAAATGCTGCCCCTAGACGTATGTTGTATGTATTTTACAATGCATTTGCAGCAATGCTACCTATGATCTACATCTGACCACTCGCAACTACTTGAATGCAGAAGGGGATCGCAAGGCGTCAGCACATTATTCATAACTCCACAATTATGGCATAGGCGTCCACACAACACTACTTAAAGCACACCTACCCTTACTGGATTACATTCATTCTTTTCGTGAGAGTCGAAAATGTTTCTTATTTTTGAAAATTATGAAAATAAATTGACATAATGTTTTTTGACGTTTTCGCATTGAAAATATATAGTAGCATGTTAACAGCTCTATCCCAGCTAGCTGCCATTTCCAAGTAGTATAATCAACTGAGAAAGTAAACGTTATATGGCATAAAACTGAATGAACGTCGTGTAGCTACTGTAAGAGTAGGTCTTATAAGTCCTATTAAATTCACTGTGTACAGGTTTATTGAACTAATAATACAACTCGTATACAGTGACATTAGTAATTTGTGTGGCAGGGACTACCCCACCCTTATACAGGTGTCACGACAATTGCATGCCTATGCACGAGGACGCAGGTTCGAATCCTGCCTGCTGCAATATATTTTTTATACCCTACACTAAGGGTATATTCAGTTTGGTACGCCGTTTGTAACACCCAGAAGGAAGCATCTCCGGTATGGAAAAGTATATATATTCATGATCAGCATGACCTCCTGAGTCGATTTAGCGATGTCCGTCTGTCCGTCTGTCTGTTGAAATCCCTACTACTTTTAAAATTGAAAAGCTAGATAAATGAAACTTATAACTTAGATTACTAATATACCTACGCTGTATGTGCGAAAAAATTGGCGGTCCATTGCGACCTATGATCCGACCACTTATGTTCAAATACCTCATATAAAATGTACATATAAAGATCAATTTTTATCTATACGTGCTTAGGAAAACTTTGTTGGTCAAATATATATTGATATCATGCTCAAATACATGATAATAATGTTTTCCGGCGAAAAGACTTGTGGTTCACAAAAAAAAAATCGAAATTCCGTATACCTACCCATTTGTAAATATGGGTATCAAATGAAAGAAAAATCTTCAGGGATGGAAAGTTTGTAGTTATTTTCAGGATTCGTATACCATGGTGACCTATATATCACTTTGAATGGTAACCACACATATGTGTAGGGTATTTATAGTCGGCTTAGACCGACTATAATTTTGATAATCCTAACTATCATAATTACACCTACTTTAAAATTTCCCATGTGATCTAACCTTCCCAACTGGTTTTTCTTTATTTATTATTATTAATAGCGGTGTTTTTTTTGCATCGCTATCAACGCTTAAAAATATTTTTCATACAAAAAATAACTTATATACGCTTAGCGAGCATAGCTATCGATGCTTAATTCATAAGCGTCGATAGAAAAACTATTACCATATCAAAAAAATGATGATTTTTTGAAAATACTTGGCCGCACTGAGAAATCTTTTGTCAAAATATGACAAATTATTTTTAAAAATTTATCAAAATTAAAAAAATGTAAACAGATGAAATTTATACAATTTAGAAAAATTTTATTAAAATGCGCAGATCTTTCTGCAGGATGAAATGCAACCAAAAACGATACTTCCACAACTTACTTGCAGTATCTGCAAGGTTTTGCAGTACCAGGAAGCAGTGGAAAGCGTTTTCTTGGACTTATTAAGAGGTCTACACGTTGGGGTCTACACGCTGCAGCTGCATAAAATACCGTGGACTTTAAAGCCATTGGAAGACACAACACATTTTCACTCATATAGAAATACCGACACCGCGACTAACCTAATGGTTTGTAATGGTGAAAAGTGGCGAAACGAATTCCAAAATTTACAATTATGAGAACAAACATAAATGATGACAAAATTTGATAGAAATATATTAAGCGGCGATAGCGTTTTTTTGGAAAAATATTTTTAAGCGTTGATACCGATCCCAAAAAAACACGACTAGTATATTATTACATTGCAATTTTATAATAAATGCACCAATACATCAAAATAAATTGCACAATACTAATGGACAGTGGTCAAGTGAAAGGGTAATGGCTTGCCCGGGCTTGGTTAAATAAAATTAAAAATCATGTTTTTTCCAATTATAATAATAGTATAATTAACCCAAGTAACAATTAGCTGTTTAATATGGATGGTTGAGGGTTGTTGAATTGCTTGTCCAACTTGTTAAAAAACCGATAATGCTGTACAAGCAATTCTCAAACCTCATTCAAACCCATATGCAATCTTTTTGGCGTAATTAAACAGCTAACGAAGTGTCAATGTGTGCCGGTTCAAATCTCAGCGCTGCCATTTTTTATTAGTTTTTTACTTAAAACACATTTTTTCTTTGTATATGCAACTGCAACAATAAATATACAACCGTATTACTATTATTTGAATTTTATTTATTTATCATCATTTCTTAATTTTACCATTTTGCGGAATTGAACCTGTGCCTTTTTTATTTCATGAAATTGAAGGTGCTGCTTAGACCGATCAGACATACATCATATATTTTATTTCAGGGAAAATGAAATATAGTTTCGTTTTTTTTTTTAGTTTTCTTTTCGTGTATTGTAAAAGTTTGCATAAAAATATATGAAACGTCAAACAGATAATGTTTAAAAATGTATGTCATTATGTAATGATGCAAGGGAACTATGTTAATAATGCTATCGAAAAGTGATTCCTGATGGATCAAATGTTTCCGAGTCTTGTTGCATGGCCTGTGGGGAGTAATCTTCATCTGACCACTCGCAACTACTTGAACGCAGAAGGGGGTTGCAAGGCGTCACACAGTGTGCCCAAACGCTCTTAAATCGGGTGAAATTCAATATTGTCGGAACCACTCAACCGATTTTAAAAATTTAAAAAGTGTTGTACAGAGAGAACTTAAGTTTTGAAATTGGAGTTTGTATCTTTAATAGTTATGGAGATAAAAATCAGTAAAGTTGAAAATTATTTCATGAAAAATCTTTCAAAAATTGTACAAAATCCAAAAGTTATCCGATTTTTAAAATTATTTTGTTTAAGGAAAGCTTACATTGAGATCTAAAAAAATCTGCTTACATGAGAAAATATCTTCTTTAGTTTTAAAGATATAGACTTGAATATGATTTTTTTTTTTAATTTTTGAAGACTTTACTTTACATATTTTTACATAGATTGTACATTTTATCATGAAATCAAACTATGTGTAAGGGACTTTTATAAACAATTAACACGTAAATCATAAACTGAAAGCCGTTTTAAAATATCTCAAGTGGTTTAGTAAATATAAAATTGTAAATTCGAACATGTTTCTTATTTTCTGAAAATTATGAAAATAAATTAAAATTATGTCAAACACATTAACAGTGTTTTTTGACGTTTTCGCATTTAAGCTCTATATTAGCATGTTAACAGCTCTATTCCAGCTAGCTGCCATTATGCTGTAGTTGTGCTTGCTGTATAAGGGTTTGTAGACAGTTGGTTTAATATGATATAACAGCTTTCTGTATATCGGTTTAGAAAATGCTTTATTATAGCAATTGCAGCTAACTGTGCAATAGATGTAAATAAGCTTTATTGTAGCAGGATAAGGTATTTAAAAACTTTTTATATAGCTAGCTTTATAATAGTTGTAATTTTAATTAAAACTGCTATAATACAGCTAGCTATTTCAAATGCCATTGTAAGAGCTTTATCAAGTCCTTTTATCCAGCTAATAGTTACGTGGGTTTGCGAATGTATTAAAATTGTAGTGATGTCTTGCAAGCCGTAGTAATAGTGATGATTAGAACAGAATGACACAAAACGTGCGCGTATCATCGGTATATTTGATGTTTTCTTACTTTGGCCACATGTAGCAAATAGACAGAGCAACTTATGAACTCAAAAATGGTTGGGATTTATATATATATGTTCCATCTTAAATCAACCGAAAAAATTTTAATTTTGGCAGCACCATCTCAGAATTTAATGTAATAAAATTAAGATATTGGCCAAATGTCAGCTTCTGAGATAGTGTTGTTTCAGAGATTTACCGGTTTAAAATTTGAATAAATATCACAAAAGTGGTGTTAATCAATTGAACGTAACTTAAGCTATAGCGAACCAAAATAATTACAATTTCCATACCATGTTGATTTACAAGTGTTCAGATTTAAACAAAGTATGTTTCAAAACGACATATCTCAAAAAGCAACCTTTTTAAAATTTTAAATTAATATATGTTCAAGGTTGATATTTCATCTATTATTTAGGATTTAAACTTGCGTGGTAAAATCACGGGTTCAGAAGTTATGTATACAAATTTTGTAGAATGTCGAAAATTTAAAAAAAAAAACTTGTTTTTTTTATATTTCAATATTTTTTTCTTGTTATTTTATAACATACATGCTCAGTAAAAAATTATTCTTCCATATCAAATCCATATATCGATATTCATATATCCATATCCATTTATACATATATCCATATCCATATATCCATATATATTTATATATATATATATTATTACATTGCAATTTTATAATTAATTCACCAATACATCAAAATAAATTGCACAATACTAATGGACAGTGGTCAAGTGAAAGGGTAATGGCTTGCCCGGGCTTGGTGAAATAAAATTAAAAATCATGTTTTTTCCAATTATAAATTATAGTATAATTAACCCAAGTAACAATTAGCTGTTTAATATGGGTGGTTGAGGGTTGTTGAATTGCTTGTCCAACTTGTTAAAAAACCGATAATGCTGTACAAGCAACTCTCAAACCTCATTCAAACCCATATGCAATCTTTTTGGCGTAATTAACAGCTAACGAAGTATCAATGTGTGCCTTCAAAATCTCAGCGCTGCCATTTTTTATTAGTTTTTTTACTTAAAACAAATTTTTTCTTTGTATATGCAACTGCAACAATAAATATACAACCGTATTACTATTATTTGAATTTTATTTATTTCTCATCATTCCTTAATTTTACCATTTTGCGGAATTATATGCAATAAACATGTCGAACAGCTGCAAAAAATTTTGCGTGCATTACAAAACGAACGAACTCATCTGTATAATATTTTACGTGAAAACAATGTCGAGTGTCCTTCAATGCTAGTTCTAATTAAAATTGCTACTAGCAACAATATAACTTTTTTTTTGTGGGATAAAAATAGAGCCACATCACTCAGACAGGGTTATATCCATTGTGCTCTGACCCAGTTCCCTGGTTTTTAATACTTCTTAGATTCATTATTGAATCTAAGAACGCTATTGTGTGATAAAGAGTGAAGCTGGTCCTCTCTCATCACGTCTGTGCCAAAGATCTGCCTTCTAATTCTAGAAAATGCTGGACAGTCACAGAGATAGTGCTCTGTGGTGCCAGTTTCTTCGTAGCAGACAGAACATAAGGCGCTTTCGGGTAGGCCGATTGCGTTCATGTGTTTTTCACATGCGTTGTGGCCCGTTAGAAGTCCCGTCAGTTTTCTGCACTCCTTTCTACTTAAGTAAAATAGAAACGAGCCCGATCTTTTGGTTATCGTCGGTGTCATGAGCTTGGATAATCTGCATTTCGTCTCATTCAGCCATCTGCTCTTGTGTGCAGAGGCGACCCAAGAGCTGATGGCGAATTTTCCCGAAGATGCAGGTAGTCCAAGCACAGGTTCTGGTCCAAATGGATTATCCTCAGATCCAGCACCTGCTAGTTCGCCATTGCCGGAAACTCCTTTATGGCCCGGCCCCCAAATCAGTTTCAGTGTATTGTATTTAACAACACAATTGAGACGTGATCTGCATTGACGTACAATTTTGGATGTGATGACCGGGTTGTTCAAAGCCATAAGAGCAGCTTGACTATCGCTGCAACTGATATAGCTCTGTTCTGCCATCTATTATCCGCAATGTAGTCCATAAGTATAGCATAAACTTCGGCTTGAAATACCGAGGCATTGTCGCCTAAGGCGAAGTGAAGTCTGCGGTCATCCGGTTCCACAAACACTCCAGCACCAGATCCCTGATCGGTTCTGGAGCCGTCTGTGAAAATGCGGTGTGACCCTCTACCTGGCTCACAATCAGGCGTTAGCCAGTCTTGAATGTCAGGTTGGCAAACCTCAAAATTTCATCTTGGTAATATTTCTGTTATCATTGCATCAGAGGGCATCTCCAGTAGACAGGTGTCTAATGGAGTGTCAAGTGCAATGTCAGATAAATTCCAGGGAACATTAAACCAGAAACCACCTCGTTTTAGTCTCCAGCAGCCTTTCATGGCTTCGCTTCTGATGAAGATGTCAAGTGGTGGTAGGTTTAAAATTGCATTCAGTGCTGAACCAGGTGTAGTGGGAAAGGCACCCGTAACACCCAGACACACGGTTCTCTGAATCTTGGCAAGACTAGTTGTCACGCACTTTCGCGACAGCTTGTTCCACCAGACTACCGATGCATATGATATCATCGGTCTTATCATTGCCGTGTAAATCCATAGGGTTTTGCTCGGCGATAGTCCCCATATCTTCCCAAAAATTCCTCCTCAACATCGTCTGCATAGGCCTGGGAAGAGACACCTGGTCCATCAAGATCGTTGAGCAGAGAGTCAACCAGCAGAGGGAGAGAGAACGCCTCCTTGAGAACAACCTCTATTCACCCCTGTCATAACATATTGACCGCACTCCGCCTCAGAGGTGATGGTCCTAAACATTAGCATTGACCTTAGCCATTTGACCAATGTTTTATCTATTCCATGCCTTCTAGCTGCGTCACACATTCCATCAAAAGTCGCATTATCATAAGCACCCTCGATGTCAACAAATATGCCCATGACGTATATCGATCCGGCCAACCAGATGTTGCAATGCTGTTTCACAGGATTTTCCACGTTGGTAGGCATGTTGTCTTGATGATAGTGGGTACCTTGACAACGATGTTTTTCTGATGTGCAACTCAACTAGTCTTTCTAGACACTTTAGTATGAAGGACATCATACTAATGGGTCTGAAGCTCTTGGCTATGGAATAGTCCTCTTCCAACTTTAGGAATGAAGGCTACTTTAACTAAACGCCAGGATGTCGAAATGAATGCCCATGCGAGACTTGCTCTAAAGATCTTCTTTAGGCATGGTAGCAATTGGGTTATACCTTCCTGTAGCATGACTGGGTAGATGCCATCCGGCCCAGGTAACTTGAAGCCATCAAAAGAGACCACTTCGTATTGGATAGGTTCATCGTACACAACCAATCTGGCAACTTGCCAGTCATGTTTTGTCACATTAGAGTTGTTTTTGCATTCCCCAGTGCTGGGATTACAAAGTGGCCCTATGTGGATTTGATTTCCCGGAAAGCGAGACTCAACTAGGACACTGAGTGCCTCTGTCTTAGACTCGGTATACGAGCCATCAGGTCTCCGCAGTGAGTCCAGTCAGTGAGTCCAGTCAGTGAGTCCAGTCGGGCAGTTCGGTCTCTTTTAAGAAACTTGACCAATCGGCTAGTCTCACTGCAGGATTCGATGCTACTGCAGAAGTCTTTATAAGAAACACTTTTCGATTTACGAATTATACTCTTTCTGCCTAGCTCGATAAAGAAACCAGTCAGAATCTAAATTGCTCCTTAGGGCCCTATTTAGAAGCTTTCTGGAATCCTTGCGCAATATAACTGACAAACATAAAGTGGAAATTATGTCCCAAAATTGTGCTGAGCTTTAAGAAACAATTGCTAATTTGCAGTACCAGAGGAAATTCTTAAATTTAAAAGGCAATGAAACATCATCTTTATAAATAACTGTGTCATCAGCGGAGTTAGAGAAGGGTCCTGAGTCGATTTAGCGTCTGTCCAAATCACGATTTCAGAAGAGCTACATCAATGAAACTTATAATAATTAGCTTACTTATATTATATCTACGCTGTCTGACCCAGATCGACAGCGCTTTCTGATCGGTCGATTGTGACCTGTGAACCGACCACTTATGTACAATTATCTCATATTACTCTGACATATACGGTTGAATTTTCCATTATAACGCCTAAAGTAATTTTTTTTTTGTTCAAATATCTATAGACTTTATGCTAAAATATATAAAAATAATATTTTTCCCACGATATGACTTTTGATTACCCAAAAAAAAAATCAAAATTACACATTCGTATTTACGAATGGTACTCAAATGAAGCATGTTTGCAGTTCATGTTCATGCATGTTCAGCATTCGTAAACCCTGGGGACCTCTGGACCACCACCATCACATATGTGTATGGTATTTATAGTCGACTTAGTCTGACTTTCTTCTAACTTTCATAAATCATAATAACACCAACTATCAAAATTTCCCTACTTAAAAATTTCCCACGTGACTTACATTTCCTACTGGTTTTATTTTATAGATGTCTAAAAATACAAAGAAATTAGAAAAGGAGGCAATGGAATGGAAGTATATGTGGCAGAAGAGTAATGCAACACTTATTGAACTAGCAACTGAAAAAAAGGATCGCGACGAGCACGCAATGCGCTGCAATAAACAAGTAGAACAGCTTCAAAAGATTTTGCGTGCATTACAACACGAACGAACTCATCTGTATAATATTTTACGTGAAAACAAAGTCGAGTGTCCCTCAATGCCAGTTCTTCCACCCGAACCAGAGCTTATTAAAATTGCTACTAGTAACAATATAACTGACAAAAATAAAATGGAAATTATGTCCCAAAATTGTGCTGAGCTTAAAGAAACACTTGCTAATTTGCAGAACCAGATGAAATTCTTAAATTTAAAAGGCAATGAAACATCATCTTTATCAAAAACTGTATCATCAGAGGAGTTAGTAAAGAAGCGTAAGAATAAGAAGCAGAAAAGTCGAAACAATAAATTGAATGATGTTGCAATAAAACCGGCAGAACTCGTTTCGAATAATACTAATGATGAAAATATTCATAGTACTACCAATGATAAAGATTCCTCAGAAATTGACAAATTATTAAAGATGAACATTTCACAAAACGAACAAATGTTTAAAACAGAAGAAACAGGAGAAGTAGTCTAAGAGCTGCCAAATTAAGAATATCGATTACCTTTATATTTATACCTTAATTTATTCGGTAGTCTAATATACCTATTTATAAAAAATACTTAATGTTTCGTTTTTAAAACTATAAATATGAAATAAAAATTTTCTTTTAATCTAGAAGTGAATGGTTAAACATTTTTTTTCACTGAATGGCAAGCGTCAAAAAGTGAATAAAATGTGAAAACGCAATATGGTTAAAATAAACAATCGAAATATCTCCAATAATAGCTGCGTTTTTTTCCTAGTTATTCAAATTTAAGCTAGACAACTGTTTTATGCAAAACAAGAATATATGTATGCAGTCCAATCGAGAAACGCGTCTGGAGACATTTACGACGGAATTTATAAAAAAGCAATCGAGCAACTCACAGATATCCGACGTACAGTAAGTGGAATAAGTAAGTTATCAAACCCAATGTCTTAACAATAACATGCACGGAATTTTGTTGTTACATTTTATAACATATGGGCATTTCCAGAAAAACGTCAACCACGACCGAAAAATTCAAAATGCTCAAATCTTTGAAATAACGATTGATTTGGAATCTTAAATATATGAATCTAAATATCTGACAAGAAATTTCTATTCCGTTAACGGTAACGTATAAAAAAATACTCATAAAGTTACGTTACGTTAAATATACCAATTCTTCATGTATTTTGAGTAACCAAATTAAATAACTTTAAAGACATACAGATACAAAATATTATTTTCTGTTTTTCCAGGTAAAATTAATAATTATTTCTAAACCTTAAAAATAATGATTCAAATTAAAATAACGGATAAATTTCGATTTTTGTATAAGGGTGTTCGATGTCCCGTCCGGAACCAAAAAGATACATTTATTACCATAATAAACTGAACATTTTTTTAAAGAGTTGAATCCACTGTTTCTAAGGCAGAATTTCTTCGGAATTTTCAAAAATGTAAACATCATGTTCCTAGTGATTCTAGAAAATTTTCGACAGCTAATTGAAATCTGTCCCGTCCAGAACATTGAGTACCAAAAGTGCAAAACTACAGTATAAAAATATCAAAACATATTATTTTTTTTTCAAACATCTGGAAATTTGAATAGTACATCACTTATCATTTCGTAATAATGATTATTAATATTGTCTTATACAAAATTATTTTTAGCAAAAAAATCGTAATGCAAATTTCTATACGAACGTCCGAAATTATTCTGCGATTTATTACGAAAAAACTATAAACATTAAGAAGAAAGTGTACATATACAAACATAAAGTACATTGTCTCAGCTATGTTCTGAGATAATTAAAAAAAATATTGTAAGCAAAAAGTATTTTTAGAATAAAAATCGTACTGATAATTTCAATACGGAATTTTATGTCCCATCCGGAATGTCCCGTCCGGAATTTTTCTGTGATTTATTATGAAAAAACTGTACACTTTAGGAACAAAGTGTAAATATGCAAAGGAAGCACATGATTTTAATTATTTTCTAAAATATTAAAAAAAACATTTGTACGCAAAATTCGCTGACTTTTTGGAATATCCATATAAACCTCGATATTTACTTCCGTTTTTGTCCCGTCCGGAACGCCCACTATTTATTTATATCTACCGTATAGAATGCTATAATTTTGCAATGTTTAGTCCTATTTAAATACTATATGCACAAAAAACATCAGTAGAAAATTCATTAATTTACCTTCGAGATATTAAAGTTTTAAACGTACGAATGTCCCGTCCGGAACCCCATAAACTTAGGGCCGATTCTCAATGTCAAAATCTGTCGGTTATAAATGAAACATGTTATATCGGTTAAAGTATCTGCCGGTTGAAGAAATTTAAATGACAAAAAAATATAACAATTGATTTCGAGCAAACTGCCGATTAAAGTTGAAGTTAATATTTAATTAGATATTGTGAAAACGGCCCTTAATATCAATTTTGAAAAAGAAACGTAATGCTACCAAAGAATGAATATTGCAAAAGTAAGTTAATATACGCAATGAACAAAATTTTGGGCAGCCATTTTGCCAAAGCTGTCAGTCATCGAGTCCACAAGCTTCAAACTAGAGATGGGCGCGTGCCGTGGTTTCTTCGTGTCACGCCCGAAAATTTGAGTTCGTGCGTGCAAATTTCCGTGCGTGCTAGTTGTTGTGACCATGCGTGTCCGTCTTCTAAAATCAGACACGCGCCCATTCAAGATTTTTTTCATGGTATTTTAACCAGGGACAAACACACTTTGGAATATCGGTGTCGGTTCCACACATTTTTTAATAACTGTTCCGATTCCGGTTCCAAAAATTGAAACGGTTCGATTCAGAGAATAAAACTACCAAAGTTAATTTTTGAATTATTTATAATAAGGGACCGTAAAGAACCGGTACCGGAACCGATTTAAAAAAATGCGTGGAATCGGAACCCATATATATTTTTATACCCTACACTAAGAGTGAAAGGGTATATTCAGTTTGGTACAGAAAAAATAGAAGAGCTAGAGCAATGAAACTTTAGATTTAGATTACTTATATATCTAAGCTGTCTGAAAATTGGCATGACTGATTGTGACCTGAGAACCGACCACTTATGTTCAAATACCTTATATAAAATTTATATCTACAGATCAATTTGACTGTATACGTGCTTAGGTAAACGTGTTTTGGTCAAATATATATTGACTCATGCTCAAATACATAAAAATAATGGTTTCCGGAAAAATCGAAATTCGGTACATCTACCCATTTGTAAATATGGGTATCAATGGAATGGAAATTCTTCACCGATTAAAAATTTATAGTTATTTTCAGGATTCGTATACCCTGGTGACTTATATACCACTTTTAATGGTAACCACACATATGTGTCGGGTATTTGTAGTCGGCTTAGACCGACTATAATTTTGATAATCCTAACTATCATAATAACATCTACTTTAAAATTTTCCATGTGATCTAACCTTCTCAACTGGTTTTTTGTTGGAATTGTACCCGGAACAATTTCGATTTTTGGAATCGGAAACGTCATTAGTAGTATGTTTGCGCCGATTCTGGCTCAAAGGGTCTCCATGGAGCCATAAGGCGCCATGGGGATCATTTTTTAACAGAGTAGTTGTAATTGTTTTCAATAGGAATCATTTTTTAACAGAGTAGTTGTTCGTGTATTTCAGTTAGGATCATATTTTATCAAAAGCGTTCTAATTGTTTTCATAGGGATTATTTTTTAACAAGGGTGGATCATATTTTTTCAAAAGCGTTCTAATTGTTTTCATATGGAGTAATTTTAACATAGGACAGTAGTACGTTTGCGCCGGTTCTGGATCAAAGGGGTCCATGGAGCTATAGGGATAATTTTTTAACAGAGTAGTTGTTATTGTTTTCAATAGGAATCATATTTTAACAGAGTAGTTGATAGTGTAATTTCAGGAGTATTATATGTATACTATATACGTTATAATAGCATGGAGCTATTGGGATGACATTTTAACATATGTTGTTAATGTTGATACATGCATATATATTAAATGTATGTTATGAAGGCATGCAGCCGTAAAGATTAAATTTGCTACTCATATTGTTGGGATAATTATTTCGCATTTTTTAATGGGAATATTTATGTTCGTATTAATTTATTGTTGTTGTAATATGTTATGGAAGCCATTAATATTTCAGTTTTATACTTGATGGTTTATTTTCCATGATCATCAAGAGAGTTGAGCAACAAAGGGTTCAATTTGAAACTTTGTTGAGGAACGAAAATTGTAATTTAAAACTTCGCCATATGAATGAATGTTATTATTAGACATATGTATATATTTTTGGTGGATATTTTTTTTTAAACTGGTAAATCCACTTCTGCATTAATGCATTGATACATCTTTAATTCAAGGTAAATTTTACTATAATGGATATTGAATATTTTTATTCTACGAAGTCATGGTCATTTTAATTCGTTTAATTTGGTTATATGAATGAATAGGCTTCATTGGGATAATTTTATTTAAATTTGCATGGAGCCATAGGATTCCATTGGAATCATTTTTTTTTTAAACAACATAATACACTGTGGTGCATAACTATAGCCGCACCATTTTTTTATGCGATTCTCTGCTTCCAAAAAATATTTTTAAAAACAAACAAAAGCTCTTGCAAAAAAAAAACTATTTCTTGATATAAAATCACCAATTATCTATATTTTTTAATAAATAACACAAAATGAGACATAGTAAGTTAGACTTAATTTATATTATTTGTAATAATGAGTATTGCCTTCTTGATTATGAATAAGCTCAAAAATTTTTTTCGACATGCTATTAACTAAGCTTATTTGCACTTCTTCGCCAATTGACTCCCAAGCTTCAATCACATCCATTTGTAAACGTGGTATTTTTCGCATTGCTTGTTTTCAACAAATATTTTTCGGAACATCATTCCTGAGATATTTTCTATTGGATTTAGGTCTGTTGAGAAGACTGGACAATGCTTCAATCACATCCATTTTAAACGCGATATTTTTCACATTGCTTGTTTTCAACAAATATTTTTCGGAACATCATTCCTGAGATATTTTCTATTGGATTTAGGTCTGTTGAGAAGACTGGACAATGCAAAACCTTCACATTATACGATTCTAGCCATGAGCTAGTCTCATTGCCCTAATCTAAAATAGCATTATTTTGCTGCAATGTCATATTTTCTATATTATTTCTTTCTAAATACGGAAGGAGGTTAGTTCTCAACATCGATGTGTATTTTTCAGAGTTCATACTCGTGTATGGGAATGCTAACTCAAACAATTCATGAACACAAAATGTTCCCAAAACCATCAAAGAACCGCCGCTAAAGTTTCTCCTCGAAAAGTAGTTTGGTCACTCCAATAGAAATTTAAATCATCCTGCCCGTCCAAATTAAACGTTTTCTCATCGGAAAAAAATAGTGTTACAAAATAATTTTGTAAGATTATTTTTAATATTTTTTTTTTGTGTTAATGGTATACTAAAGTTAGCATTCCCATACACCAGTATGAACTCTGGAAAATACACATCGATGTTGAGAACTAACCGCCTTCCGAGAAATAATACAGAAAATATGACATTGCAGCAAAATAATGCTATTTTAGATAAGGGCAATGAGACTAGCTCTTGTCTAGAATTGCATAACGAGAATTGGCCAGCCTACTCCACAGACCTGAATTCAATAGAAAATATCTCAGGAATGATGTTCCGAAAAATATTTGTTGGAAACAAGCAATGCGAACAAAATTTCACGTTTAAAAATGGATGTGATTGAAGCTTGGGAATCAATTGGCGAAGAAGTGCAAATAAGCTTAGTTAATAGCATGCCAAAAAGAATTTCTAAGGCAATACTCATTATAAAAATAATATAAATTAAGTTTAACTTACAATAATGTGTCATTTTGTGTTATTTATTAAAATGCGTCTATAGTTATGCACCACTATGAAAACAAACTTTTAATTACCACGGTTACAAAAATAAAGATAATTGGTGATAGATAGAAATAGTTTTTTTGCACGAGCTTTTAACTACTTTTGTTTGTTTTTAAAAATATTTTTTGGAAGCAGAGAATCGCTTAAAAAAATGGTGTGGCTACAGTTATGCACCACAGTGTATAAGTTTTGTTTTATTTATCCAAAAAACTTGAAAATACTTTTAAAATAATACACAGCTAAAATATCATTCATATATAAAATATATATATATATATCAAAATAATTAAAAAAATTATTAAAAGAAATATTTGTACATCTTTAATATATAAAAAAATCAGCAACAAACACCACAAAAACATTGGAATTTCACTTTATAATCGGAAATTGCTTTTTATAAATGTGGATGCATTTTTTTCAATAAAAACTGCAAATGGTTTAATATAGGAACTCCTTGCAGAACAAAAATATTCAGCCGGTCCATATCCATATACACAAATAAAATGCTGTCTTTTTTAATCGATTTCAAGGTAGTTGATTTGATGCAAAAACTCCTTTAAACTTTTTTATTATATTGGGGCCATTCCACACCAAATCGACCAGCGCACAGTGTGCCCAAACGCTCTTAAATCGGGTGAAATTCAGAACCACTCAACCGATTTTAAAAATGTTGTACACGGAGAACTTAAAACTTAAGTTTTGAAATTGGAGTTTGTATCTTTAATAGTTATGGAGATAAAAATCAGTAAAGTTGAAAATTTGTTCATGAAAAATCTTTCAAAAATTGTAAAAAATCCAAAAGTCATCTGATTTTTAAAATTCTCTTGCTTATGGCAAGCTTACATTGAGATCTAAAAAAACGTGCTGTCATGAGAAAATATCTTGTTTAGTTTTAAAGATATAGACTTGAACATGATTTTTTTTTAAATTTTTGAAGACTTTACTTTACATATTTTTACATAGATTGTACATTTTATCATGAAATCAAAATATGTGTAACTTTTATAAACAATTAACACATAAATCATAAACTGAAAACCGTTTTAAAATATCTCAAGTGGTTTAGTAAATATAAAATTTTAAAGTGGAAAATTTTTTTGATTTCCGATTTTTTCATTTTTTTTGGAAAATTTGACTTTTACGGAAATCTCCGTAAGTATTTTTTTTCTTTAGTAACATGTACTTTTGTTATATATTTTTGATAGATAACATTACTGAGAATCTTTTAAATGATAAAACTTATCCAAAATATATTTAACCAATCTGGCAATACTGGTCAAAGTTTAAGTTTTTTAAATTTTTTTTTTTTTAACTTTGACCCCCTGCAGAAAACGACGAGCAAAAAATAAGTAAGGTTAAAAAATGTTGAGAACTAATATATTTTTCAAATTGCAGACCTAAATTTTTACGTTGAGTTTTGAAAACTTTTCTGCAGGTGTGCAAAATCAAAATAAAATGAAAAAATACGAAATTTTGATGAAACATGATGTTAATTAATATGACATTTTGCATATGTAAGTTAAATATATAAGTGTTTGGTATGATTAAAAAGAAAAGATTTCAAGGAATCTATGTGGCGAATATAAAGACAATCTGTATATAGTTTCTGAACACTTAATTTTTGAAAAAGAAGAAAAATAAAAAAAATAAAAAATTAGAAAAAAGTTAAAATTAGATTGAATATATCTAAATAAGAATTAACCTTATCATCATGAAACTTTTACCTAATATACAATAGTTTTATGTACTTTTTAGGAATATATTTATTATAAAGTGAGATATACCGGTTTTAATCTAAGTCCTTTCAAAAAATGAGTATTTTTGGAAAAAATGCTGCCCTGCCCATATACTTCGCCGGGCAAAAAATAAGTAAGGGTTAAAAATAAGTAGAAATAACTCGTCCTTAAAACTTCTTACTTAAAATTTAACTTTCGACTTTTCTGCAGGTAGTCAAAGTCAAAAAAAAAAATTAAAAAACTTGAACTTTGACCAGTGTTGCCAGATTAGTTAAATATATTTTGGATAAGTCTATCTATCAAAAAAATATAACAAAAGTACATGCTACTGAAGATAAACAATACTACGGAGATTTCCGTAAAAGTAAAATTTTCTAAAAAAAAATGAAAATATCGGAAATAAAAAAAAAATCGAATTTACAATTTTATATTTACTAAACCACTTGAGATATTTTAAAACGGTTTTCAGTTTATGATTTATGTGTTAATTGTTTAGAAAAGTCCCTTACACATATTTTGATTTCATGATAAAATGTACAATCTATGTAAAAATATGTAAAGTAAAGTCTTCAAAAATTTAAAAAAAAATCATGTCTATATCTTTAAAACCAAACAAGATATTCTCATGTAAGCACATTTTTTTTAGATCTCAATGTAAGCTTTCCATAAGCAAAAGAATTTTAAAAATCAGATAACTTTTGGATTTTTTACAATTTTTGAAAGATTTTTCATGGAAAAAATTTCAACTTTACTGATTTTTATCTCCATAACTATTAAAGATACAAACTCCAATTTCAAAACTTAAGTTCTCTCAAGTCTGTACAACACTTTTTAAATTTTTAAAATCGGTTGAGTGGTTCCGACAATACTGAATTTCACCCGATTAAAGAGCGTTTGGGCACACTGTGCGTCAGTACACAATTCATAACTATACAATTATGGCATAGGCGTTACTGGATTAAAATCATTCTTTTCATGAAGTCGAACATGTTTCTTATTTCCTGAAAATTATGAAAATAAATTAAAATTATGTCGAACACATTAACAGTGTTTTTTGACGTTTTCGCATTTAAGCTCTATATTAGCATGTTAACAGCTCTATTCCAGCTAGCTGCCATTATGCTGTGGTTGTGCTTGCTGGATAAGGGTTTGTAGACAGTTGGTTTAATATGATATAACAGCTTTCTGTATATCGGTTTAGAAAATGCTTTATTATAGCAATTGCAGCTAACTGTGCAATAGATGTAAATAAGCTTTATTGTAGCAGGATAAGGTATTTAAAAACTTTTTATATAGCTAGCTTTATAATAGTTGTAATTTTAATTAAAACTGCTATAATACAGCTAGCTATTTCAAATGCCATTGTAAGAGCTTTATCAAGTCCTTTTATCCAGCTAATAGTTACGTGGGTTTGCGAATGTATTCAAATTGTAGTGATGTCTTGCAAGCCGTAGTAATAGTGATGATTAGAACATAACGACACAAAACGTGCGCGTATCATCGGTATATTTGATGTTTTTCTTACTTTGGCCACATGTAGCAAATAGACAGAGCAACTTATGAACTCAAAAATGGTTGGGATTTATATATATATTCCATATTAAATCAACCGAAAAAATTTTTATTTTGGCAGCACCATCTCAGAATTTAATGTAATAAAATTAAGATATTGGCCAAATTTCAGCTTCTGAGATAGAGTTGTTTCAGAGATTTACCGGTTTAAAATTTGAATAAATATCACAAAAGTGGTGTTAATCAATTGAACGTAACTTAAGCTATAGCGAACCAAAATAATTACAATTTCCATACCATGTTGATTTACAAGTGGTCAGATTTAAACAAAGTATGTTTCAAAAGGACATATCTCAAAAAGCATCCTTTTTAAAAATTTTAAATTAATATATGTTCAAGGTTGATATTTCATCTATTATTTAGGATTTAAACTTGCGTGGTAAAATCACGGGTTCAGAAGTTATGTATACAAATGTTGTAGAATGTCGAAAATTAAAAAAAAAAAAACTTTTTTATTTATATTTCAATATTTTTTTCTTGATATTTTATAACATACATGCTCAGTAAAAAATTATTCTTCCATATCAAATCCATATCCATATATCGATATCCATATATCCATATCCATATATCCATCTCCATATATCCATATCCACATATCCACATATCCATATATCCATATATCCATATATATATATATATATATATATATATATATATATATATATATATATATATATATATATATATATATATTCAGTTGTTCCATTTTTTTGTAATTGTTTATGATAGATTGAACCGTGGGATTTGGTAAGCCCAATTCCGCAGAAATATCACCGTAACTTTTACAAGAATCGCGTTTTTTTTATCATCAATTTGCGAATTTCTTCGCTAACCGGTTTGCCACGTGCCATGTCGAAATGAAAAACGTTAATGACATAACTGAAATAAATTCAACGGATAACAGTAAAAATATTCAAAAAATTTGCGATATTTCGAAGTAATGCAGTTTTTCATGGGCGTATGAACCAGAAGTAGTAATTTTTAGTTTTATTTTTTAACTATAGATTTATAGTAATAATTAAAAATCCGCATAAGGCTTATTTATATATATATATATATATATATATATATATATATATATATATATATATATATATATATATATATATATATATATATATTTATATTTATATATATATATATATATATATATATATATATATATATATATATATATATATATATATATATATATAAATATATATATATATATATAGATATATATATATATATATATGTATATATATATGTATATATATATGTATATATATATATATATATATATATATATATATACATATATATATATACTAGATGGACCCGTGCACAGCTGCGCCCGTGCTAAGTTTTTGTAATTGCAAAATTATATCGTTTATAAAGTGTGGATACATTTACGCCCCTTATTCCATTTTTAGTGCCAGCCTAGTCACTATTTTTACCGCCCACATGGAACGTAGTGCCATGCCCATTTTTCCAATCCCGCTTACATTCTACTTTACTATTTAACATTTTAAAATAATCCTTCGTATCGATTTGTACAATTCTGCTCTTATTAATTCAGGAGTTATCATTTTTAAATTTTAGTAATGTGGGAGGTGCCACGCCCCATTGTCCCATTCCGTCCACATTCTAAGTGAATATTACAATGTTTATTATAATCTTTTGTTTCGATGTTTATAACTCTGCTCTTAGTAAGTAAAGAGTTATAGAAATTTTAAAGTTTTGGTTATATGAGAGATGCTACGCCCCGTTATGCTATCCAGCCCATATTCTACGTGAGTTTTAAATATGAACATTTGTTTTTATTATTATAACTCAACTCTTAGTATGTCAAGAGTTATAGCAATTTTAAAGTTTTGGCTATATGGGAGGTGCCACGCCCTTTAATCCAATACCGCTCACATTCTACGTGACGATTAGAGGTTGTAATATAAACCTTAGTTTCGATTTATATAACTCAAATCTTTGTAAGTCAGGAGTTACAACATTTTTATAGTATTAGTCATATGGAAAGGGACACGCCCTTTTGTCTAATTCCGCCCACAATTGTAAAACAGATAAAGAAATACAATATACGTCACTGAGCCAAATTTCCTGACTGTGCTTATCTTAATTACACCGATATTTTTAATTAAAATTTCAATTTTGCCACGCCCATTTGTGTACCTTAGGAGGCGAATTTCAGAGAATCCCTTCGTAGTGTACACATCCGTCAAGAGATGAACACCCTGCCCAAATTTCATAGGCCTAGGGTCAAATTCAGATATTTTCAATTTTCCGGCTTTTCCTTTGGGTTTTCCGACTTTTCTTTTTTCCTAAACCACTCTTGCATTGATACAAACAAAATACAAAAAGAATTAGGCAAATCCGTCTGTTCGTTCTCTCGTGATGTTCTGGCACACACAGGACATTTCATTTTTATATATATAGATAGATATACACATACATGCAATAAACAAGTCGAACAGCTGCAAAAAATTTTGCGTGCATTACAAAACGAACGAACTCATCTGTATAATATTTTACGTGAAAACAATGTCGAGTGTCCTTCAATGCTAGTTCTGATTAAAATTGCTACTAGCAACAATATAACTTTTTTTTGGTGGGATAAAAATAGAGCCACATCACTCAGACAGGGTTATATCCATTGTGCTCTGACCCAGTTCCCTGGTTTTTAATACTTCTTAGATTCATTATTGAATCTAAGAACGCTATTGTGTGATAAAGAGTGAAGCTGATCCTCTCTCATCACGTCTGTGCCAAAGATCTGCCTTCTAATTCTAGAAAATGCTGGACAGTCACAGAGATAGTGCTCTGTGGTGCCAGTTTCTTCGTAGCAGATAGAACATAAGGCGCTTTCGGTTAGGCCGATTGCGTTCATGTGTTTTTCACATGCGTTGTGTCCCGTTAGAAGTCCCGTCAGTTTTCTGCACTCCTTTCTACTTAAGGAAAATAGAAACGAGCCCGATCTTTTGGTTATCGTCGGTGTCATGAGCTTGGATAATCTGCATTTCGTCTCATTCAGCCATCTGCTCTTGTGTGCAGAGGCGACCCAAGAGCTGATGGCGAATTTTCCCGTAGATGCAGGTTCCATGTGGGCGGTAAAAATAGTGACTAGGCTGGCACTAAAAATGGAATAAGGGGCGTAAATGTATCCACACTTTATAAACGATATAATTTTGCAATTACAAAAACTTAGCACGGGCGCAGCTGTGCACGGGTCCAGCTAGTATATATATATATGTATATATATATATATATATATATATATATATACATATATATATACATATATATATACATATATATATATATATATATATATATATAAATATATATATATATAGATATATATATATATATATATATATATATATATATATATATATATATATATATATATATATATATATATGTATATATATATGTATATGTATATATATATATATATATATATATATATATATATATATATACATATATATATATACTAGCTGGACCCGTGCACAGCTGCGCCCGTGCTAAGTTTTTGTAATTGCAAAATTATATCGTTTATAAAGTGTGGATACATTTACGCCCCTTATTCCATTTTTAGTGCCAGCCTAGTCACTATTTTTACCGCCCACATGGAACGTAGTGCCATGCCCATTTTTCCAATCCCGCTTACATTCTACTTTACTATTTAACATTTTAAAATAATCCTTCGTATCGATTTGTACAATTCTGCTCTTATTAATTCAGGAGTTATCATTTTTAAATTTTAGTAATGTGGGAGGTGCCACGCCCCATTGTCCCATTCCGTCCACATTCTAAGTGAATATTACAATGTTTATTATAATCTTTTGTTTCGATGTTTATAACTCTGCTCTTAGTAAGTAAAGAGTTATAGAAATTTTAAAGTTTTGGTTATATGAGAGATGCTACGCCCCGTTATGCTATCCAGCCCATATTCTACGTGAGTTTTAAATATGAACATTTGTTTTTATTATTATAACTCAACTCTTAGTATGTCAAGAGTTATAGCAATTTTAAAGTTTTGGCTATATGGGAGGTGCCACGCCCTTTAATCCAATACCGCTCACATTCTACGTGACGATTAGAGGTTGTAATATAAACCTTAGTTTCGATTTATATAACTCAAATCTTTGTAAGTCAGGAGTTACAACATTTTTATAGTATTAGTCATATGGAAAGGGACACGCCCTTTTGTCTAATTCCGCCCACAATTGTAAAACAGATAAAGAAATACAATATACGTCACTGAGCCAAATTTCCTGACTGTGCTTATCTTAATTACACCGATATTTTTAATTAAAATTTCAATTTTGCCACGCCCATTTGTGTACCTTAGGAGGCGAATTTCAGAGAATCCCTTCGTAGTGTACACATCCGTCAAGAGATGAACACCCTGCCCAAATTTCATAGGCCTAGGGTCAAATTCAGATATTTTCAATTTTCCGGCTTTTCCTTTGGGTTTTCCGACTTTTCTTTTTTCCTAAACCACTCTTGCATTGATACAAACAAAATACAAAAAGAATTAGGCAAATCCGTCTGTTCGTTCTCTCGTGATGTTCTGGCACACACAGGACATTTCATTTTTATATATATAGATAGATATACACATACATGCAATAAACAAGTCGAACAGCTGCAAAAAATTTTGCGTGCATTACAAAACGAACGAACTCATCTGTATAATATTTTACGTGAAAACAATGTCGAGTGTCCTTCAATGCTAGTTCTGATTAAAATTGCTACTAGCAACAATATAACTTTTTTTTGGTGGGATAAAAATAGAGCCACATCACTCAGACAGGGTTATATCCATTGTGCTCTGACCCAGTTCCCTGGTTTTTAATACTTCTTAGATTCATTATTGAATCTAAGAACGCTTTTGTGTGATAAAGAGTGAAGCTGATCCTCTCTCATCACGTCTGTGCCAAAGATCTGCCTTCTAATTCTAGAAAATGCTGGACAGTCACAGAGATAGTGCTCTGTGGTGCCAGTTTCTTCGTAGCAGATAGAACATAAGGCGCTTTCGGTTAGGCCGATTGCGTTCATGTGTTTTTCACATGCGTTGTGTCCCGTTAGAAGTCCCGTCAGTTTTCTGCACTCCTTTCTACTTAAGGAAAATAGAAACGAGCCCGATCTTTTGGTTATCGTCGGTGTCATGAGCTTGGATAATCTGCATTTCGTCTCATTCAGCCATCTGCTCTTGTGTGCAGAGGCGACCCAAGAGCTGATGGCGAATTTTCCCGTAGATGCAGGTAGTCCAAGCACAGGTTCTGGTCCAAATGGATTATCCTCAGATCCAGCACCTGCTAGTTCGCCATTGCCGGAAACTCCTTTATGGCCCGGCCCCCAAATCAGTTTCAGTGTATTGTATTTAACAACACAATTGAGACGTGATCTGCATTGACGTACAATTTTGGATGTGATGACCGGGTTGTTCAAAGCCATAA
The DNA here is from genome assembly GCA_951804985.1 of Dryomyza anilis. NCBI lineage: Eukaryota > Metazoa > Arthropoda > Insecta > Diptera > Dryomyzidae > Dryomyza > Dryomyza anilis. The sequence goes on along the minus strand of OX638132.1, from coordinate 40,221,365 downwards.
GAGCAGCTTGACTATCGCTGCAACTGATATAGCTCTGTTCTGCCATCTATTATCCGCAATGTAGTCCATAAGTATAGCATAAACTTCGGCTTGAAATACCGAGGCATTGTCGCCTAAGGCGAAGTGAAGTCTGCGGTCATCCGGTTCCACAAACACTCCAGCACCAGATCCCTGATCGGTTCTGGAGCCGTCTGTGAAAATGCGGTGTGACCCTCTACCTGGCTCACAATCAGGCGTTAGCCAGTCTTGAATGTCAGGTTGGCAAACCTCAAAATTTCATCTTGGTAATATTTCTGTTATCATTGCATCAGAGGGCATCTCCAGTAGACAGGTGTCTAATGGAGTGTCAAGTGCAATGTCAGATAAATTCCAGGGAACATTAAACCAGAAACCACCTCGTTTTAGTCTCCAGCAGCCTTTCATGGCTTCGCTTCTGATGAAGATGTCAAGTGGTGGTAGGTTTAAAATTGCATTCAGTGCTGAACCAGGTGTAGTGGGAAAGGCACCCGTAACACCCAGACACACGGTTCTCTGAATCTTGGCAAGACTAGTTGTCACGCACTTTCGCGACAGCTTGTTCCACCAGACTACCGATGCATATGATATCATCGGTCTTATCATTGCCGTGTAAATCCATAGGGTTTTGCTCGGCGATAGTCCCCATATCTTCCCAAAAATTCCTCCTCAACATCGTCTGCATAGGCCTGGGAAGAGACACCTGGTCCATCAAGATCGTTGAGCAGAGAGTCAACCAGCAGAGGGAGAGAGAACGCCTCCTTGAGAACAACCTCTATTCACCCCTGTCATAACATATTGACCGCACTCCGCCTCAGAGGTGATGGTCCTAAACATTAGCATTGACCTTAGCCATTTGACCAATGTTTTATCTATTCCATGCCTTCTAGCTGCGTCACACATTCCATCAAAAGTCGCATTATCATAAGCACCCTCGATGTCAACAAATATGCCCATGACGTATATCGATCCGGCCAACCAGATGTTGCAATGCTGTTTCACAGGATTTTCCACGTTGGTAGGCATGTTGTCTTGATGATAGTGGGTACCTTGACAACGATGTTTTTCTGATGTGCAACTCAACTAGTCTTTCTAGACACTTTAGTATGAAGGACATCATACTAATGGGTCTGAAGCTCTTGGCTATGGAATAGTCTTCTCTTCCAACTTTAGGAATGAAGGCTACTTTAAATGAACGCCACGATGTCGAAATGAATGCCCATGCGAGACTTGCTATAAAGATCTTCTTTAGGCATGGTAGCAATTGGGTTATACCTTCCTGTAGCATGACTGGGTAGATGCTATCCGACCCAGGTGACTTGAAGTCATCAAAAGAGGCCACTGCGTATTGGATAGCTTCATCGTACACAATCTGGCAACCTGCCAGTCACGTTTTGTCACATTAGAGTTGTTTTTGCATTCCCCAGTGCCGGCTAGTCTCACTGCAGGATTCGATGCTACTGCAGAAGTCTTTATAAGAAACACTTTTCGATTTACGAATTATACTCTTTCTGCATAGCTCGATAAAGAAACTAGTCAGAATCTAAATTGCTCCTTAGGGCCGTATTTAGAAGCTTTCTGGAATCCTTGAGCAATATAACTGAAACATAAAGTGGAAATTATGTCCCAAAATTGTGCTGAGCTTTAAGAAACACTTGCAGAACCAGATGAAATTCTTAAATTTAAAAGACAATTTATCATCAGAGGAGTTAGTAAAGAAGCGTAAGAATAAGAAAAGTCGAAACAATAAATTGAATGATGTTGCAATAAAACCGGCAGAACTCGTTTCGAATAATACTAATGATGAAAATATTCATAGTACTACCAATGATAAAGATTCCTCAGAAATTGACAAATTATTATAGATGAACATTTCACAAAACGAACAAATGTTTAAAATAGAAGAAACAGGAGAAGTAGTCTAAGATCTGCCAAATTAAGAATATCGATTACCTTTATATTTATACCTTAATTTATTCGGTAGTCTAATATACCTATTTATAAAAAAATACTTAATATTTCGTTTTTAAAACTATAAATATGAAATAAAAATTTTCTTTTAATCTAGAAGTGAATGGTTAAACATTTTTTTCACTGAATGGCAAGCGTCAAAAAGTGAATAAAATGTGAAAACGCAATATGGTTAAAATAAACAATCGAAATATCTCCAATAATAGCTGCGTTTTTTTCCTAGTTATTCAAATTTAAGCTAGACAACTGTTTTATGCAAAACAAGAACATATGTATGCAGTCCAATCGAGAAACGCGTCTGGAGACATTTACGACGGAATTTATAAAAAAGCAATCGAGCAACTCACAGTTATCCGACGTACAGTAAGTGGAATAAGTAAGTTGTCAAACCCAGTGTCTTAACAATAACACGCACGGAATTTTGTTGTTACATTTTATAACATATGGGCATTTCCAGAAAAACGTCAACCACGACCGAAAAATTCAAAATGCTCAAATCTTTGAAATAACGATTGATTTGGAATCTTAAATATCTGAATCTAAATATCTGACTAGAAATTTCTATTCCGTTAACGGTAACGTATAAAAAAATACTCATAAATTTACGTTACGTTAAATATACCAATTTTTCATGTATTTTGAGTAACCAAATAAAATAACTTTAAAGACAAAATATTATTTTCTGTTTTTCCAGGTAAAATTAATAATTATTTCTAAACCTTAAAAATAATGATTCAAATTAAAATAACGGAAAAATTTCGATTTTTGTATAAGGGTGTTCGATGTCCCGTCCGGAACCAAAAAGATACATTTATTACCATAATAAACTGAACATTTTTTTAAAGAGTTGAATCCACTGTTTCTAAGGCAGAATTTCTTCGGAATTTTCAAAAATGTAAACATCATGTTCCTAGTGATTCTAGAAAATTTTCGACAGCTAATTGATATCTGTCCCGTCCAGAACTTTGAGTACCAAAACTGCAAAACTACAGTATAAAAATATTGTTACGAAAAGAGGTAATTTGCCCCAATGTGCAAGCATTCATCAACAATAAATGAGACGCAGGACAATTCAGCGCACTAAGCAATGTGTTAGAAAGAGATGGAAGATCATTCAGCATACTGGGCAATGTGCGAGAAAGAGAGGGAAGATCAGCGCATTAAAACAGATGAGTTCGAATGAGATGCCAATAGCATGCGTCATTCACGAAACGAGTAGAAGGTTCTCGAAACTAGTCGAAGCTTGTCGAAACGTGTCGAAACTGATGCATGCAGTATATAAGGGAGCCGCATCTAAGGTACTTGACTTCAGTAGTGATTGTAAAGTGGTCGAGGGCATCTCGTGTGATAATTGTCAAGTTAAATTGTGGACATGCAGCAGTTGTTAGAATTTGTTATTAGTAAAGCTGTTTATTAAAGTGAATTATCATCGAAAAGTGTGGACACGGAGCAAAAAGTACAGTCCCAAAGTTTTGATATGAGCCAGTTGCTCGGAGCAATACAGCAACAGCTTCTAGAAAATTCAAAACAGCTCCAAGAAAATTCGACCAGAATGGAACAGAAACTTCAAGAAAATTCAAATCAACTAAAAGCAGAACTTCAAGAAAATTCAAATCGACTTGAGGAGAAATTGCTAGAAAATTCCAACCAACATCAAGTAAAAATTGAGCAACAGATGCTGGAACATTCTAAGCAGCTTCTGGAAGTTTCTAATACACTCCATGGCAAAGTAAACGAACTTGAGGCACATGTAAATGACATTGTAGTGGACATTGATGACAAATTTGAAAAGTTGGAAAATGGTTTCGACAAAAAGCTACAGAAAATACAAGAAGATGTCAGTTTACTACAGATAAGTAGACCTACACAGCATGTTGTTACTGGTACGAGGCTAAAATCGCCGATTTACGATGGAACCTGCATTTTGAGACCACGGCTGTAAGTAATCTATGGAATAATGAGGACAGCGTAGCCGAAGTATTGCAGACTGTTCCAGAAAGTGATCGAAACAGTTATTTAGCGGTTATGGCTGCACTGCAGCGAATATATGGCTGTGATCACATGAAGCAAATCTACAGAATGGAACTAAAGTGCCGAATGCAAAGAAATGGTGAAACATTGCAGGCGTATGCAGCGGACGTCGAGAGGCTTGCACATTTGTCGTTTGCAGATTCAACGAGTGATTTCATAGAAAAGTGCAAGATCGAAGCCTTCGTTTATGGCATACGGGAACCTGAGACAAAACAGGCAACAATGACTTACCCAAAGGTGACATTTATGGAAACGGTCACCACAGCGCTTACGCAGGAGATAGCGTCTACATTGTGTCGACCAGCGACGGAGACACGTGTACAAGATGCGGAGAGAGAAAATTTATGTCAAGGAGTAAGTAGAGCGTCCAAAGCCAGGGTTAAATCCAAACATTATGTTGCCAACAGAAACACCCAATTGAAAGGTAAATGCTACAACTGTGGAAAATATGGGCATATGGCACGCGAGTGTCGTGAAAGACGTAAATGTGTAAATCTGCAACCACCTAAAGGATACCGGCCAGAAAAGAGACCTGAGGATGGCCAAAATAACGCCAGGGAACATCATGGCAATTCGGGCACTGTGTCGGCACGAGTGTGTAAAATGGAATCCAGAGAATGCTCGACGGAAGAAGAAAAGACGAACATAATTCACATTCGTTCGTTAAATGTCATGGCAGATGATCAATGGACTCTAGAGCAAATACGAAATGATCAAAAGAAGGACCCCGACATCGCAAAAATTAGGACGTTCAAGGAACAACAAAGAAAGCCATTATGGAAAGAGTTAGCATCTAACAGTCCAATAAGCAGGGCTTATTGGGCGCAGTGGCAAAGCCTGAAGCTACAAAATGGTTGTTTGTACCGTGTGTGGGAAAGTGAAAATGGCAGATCTGCACGAAATTTGATTGTTGTTCCCAAGTCAAAAATAAAAGCCATAGTACTGAAATGCCATTGTGGAATTAATGGATGTCACTTGAGCATTACTAAAACGATTGAAGAAGTCAGGAAGCATTTCTATTGGGTCGGATTTCAGAATTCAGCCGCCTACTGGATTCACAGATGTAAGCAATGTGTATCCGCAAAAAGAACAGCCGTCAGGAGTTGCGGTAAGACGAATCAATACAACGTAGGAGGACATTGCCTACGTACTGCCATGGATGTGAAAAATCCGATTTCAAAAAGTGTTTTGGGCAAGAAGAAAAGTGAAGACCAAGACGAGTTGCTTCAGTCTTTAAGGCAGAGTATACAAATTGCAAGTGTTAAGATGAAGTCCCGATACGACTTGAGAGCAAACTCTGTGGGATTTAAGGAAGGAGATCTGGTCATGCTTTGTAGCAACATAAGAGTGTTTTTATTTTGTACACAATCCAGCGATACGAACTCGTAGAACAGTTTTCCGTAGACTGAATTATCATAACAATATCAAAACATATTTTTTTTTTTTCAAAAAAAGGAAAAAAATAAATAACTTAAAAAAGATCTGGAAATATATCTATAAATGAAACATGTTATATCGGTTAAAGTATCTGCCGGTTGAAGAAAATTTAAATGACAAAAAATATAACAATTGATTATGAAATCGAATTTTGAGCAAACTGCCGATTAAAGTTGAAGTTAATATTTAATTAGATATTTTGAAAACGGCCCTTAATATCAATTTTGAAAAAGGAACGTAATGCTACCAAAGAATGAATGTTGCAAAAGTAAGTTAATATACGCAATGAACAAAATTTTGGGCAGCCATTTTGCCAAAGCTGTCAGTCATCGAGTCCACAAGCTTCAAACTAGAGATGGGCGCGTGCCGTGCTTTCTTCGTGTCCCGCCCGAAAATCTGAGTTCGTGCGTGCAAATTTCCGTGCGTGCTAGTTGTGTGACCATGCGTGCCCGTCTTCTAAAATCAGACACGCGCCCATTCAAGATTTTTTTTCATGGTATTTTAACCAGGGACAAACACACTTTGGAATATCGGTGTCGGTTCCACACATTTTTTAGTAACTGTTCCGATTCCGGTTCCAAAAATTGAAAGGGTTCGATTCAGAGAATAAAACTACCAATGTTAATTTTTGAATTATTTATAATAAGGGACCGTAAAGAACCGGTACCGGAACCGATTTAAAAAAATGCGTGGAATCGGAACCCATATATATTTTTATACCCTACACTAAGAGTGAAAGGGTATATTCAGTTTGGTACGCCGTTTGTAAAACCCATAAGAAATCATCTCCGGTATGGAAAAGTATATATTGTTGATCAGCATGACCTCCTGAGTCGATGTCCGTCTGTCTGTCCCTCTGTCTGTTGAAATCACGATTACAGAAAAAATAGAAGAGCTAGAGCAATGAAACTTTAGATTTAGATTACTTATATATCTAAGCTGTCTGAACAAGAAAATTGGCATGATCGGCCTATTGTTACCACTTATGTTCAAATACCTTCTATAAAATTTATATCTACAGATCAATTTGACTGTATACGTGCTTAGGTAAACGTGTTTTGGTCAAATATATATTGACTCATGCTCAAATACATGAAAATAATGGTTGTGGGAAACGACTTGTGGTTCAAAAAAAAATCGAAATTCGGTACATCTACCCATTTGTAAATATGGGTATCAATGGAATGGAAATTCTTCACCGATTGAAAATTTATAGTTATTTTCAGGATTCGTATACCCTGGTGACTTATATACCACTTTTAATGGTAACCACACATATGTGTCGGGTATTTGTAGTCGGCTTAGACCGACTATAATTTTGATAATCCTAACTATCATAATAACATCTACTTTAAAATTTTCCATGTGATCTAACCTTCCCAACTGGTTTTTTGTTGGAAATGGAACCGCTATTTTTTAAATCTTGGAACTAGAACCGTCACCGATATTCCAAGAGTTTTAGTCCCTCTCTGGGACCGCAAAGAACTGGAATTGTACCCGGAACAATTTCGATTTTTGGAATCGGAAACGTCATTAGTAGTATGTTTGCGCCGATTCTGGCTCAAAGGGTCTCCATGGAGCCATAAGGCGCCATGGGGATCATTTTTTAACAGAGTAGTTGTAATTGTTTTCAATAGGAATCATTTTTTAACAGAGTAGTTGTTCGTGTATTTCAGTTAGGATCATATTTTATCAAAAGCGTTCTAATTGTTTTCATAGGGATTATTTTTTAACAAGGGTGGATCATATTTTTTCAAAAGCGTTCTAATTGTTTTCATATGGAGTAATTTTAACATAGGACAGTAGTAGGGATTATTTTTTAACAAGGGTGGATCATATTTTTTCAAAAGCGTTCTAATTGTTTTCATATGGAGTAATTTTAACATAGGACAGTAGTACGTTTGCGCCGGTTCTGGATCAAAGGGGTCCATGGAGCTATAGGGATAATTTTTTAACAGAGTAGTTGTTATTGTTTTCAATAGGAATCATATTTTAACAGAGTAGTTGATAGTGTAATTTCAGGAGTATTATATGTATACTATATACGTTATAATAGCATGGAGCTATTGGGATGACATTTTAACATATGTTGTTAATGTTGATACATGCATATATATTAAATGTATGTTATGAAGGCATGCAGCCGTAAAGAGTAAATTTGCTACTCATATTGTTGGGATAATTATTTCGCAGTAAGCATTTTTTAATGGGAATATTTATAAACGTACATATATGTACGTATTAATTTATTGTTGTTGTAATATGTTATAGAAGCCATTAAAATTTCAGTTTTATACTTGATGGTTTATTTTCCATGATCATCAAGAGAGTTGAGCAACAAAGGGTTCAATTTGAAACTTTGTTGAGGAACGAAAATTGTAATTTAAAACTTCGCTATATGAATGAATGTTATTATTAGACATATGTATATATTTTTGGTGGATATTTTTTTTAAACTGGTAAATCCACTTCTGCATTAATGCATTGATACATCTTTAATTCAAGGTAAATTTTACTATAATGGATATTGTAGTATATTTTTATTCTACGAAGTCACGGTCATTTTAATTCGTTTAATTTGGTTATATGAATGAATAGAGCCATAAGGCTTCATTGGGATAATTTTATTTAAATTTGCATGGAGCCATAGGATTCCATTGGAATCATTTTTTTTAAACAACATAATACACTGTGGTGCATAACTATAGCCGCACCATTTTTTTATGCAATTCTCTGCTATTAAAATGCGTCTATAGTTATGCACCACTATGAAAACAAACTTTTAATTACCACGGTTACAAAAATAAAGATAATTGGTGATAGATAGAAATAGTTTTTTTTGCACGAGCTTTTAACCACTTTTGTTTGTTTTTAAAAATATTTTTTGGAAGCAGAGAATCGCTTAAAAAAATGGTGTGGCTATAGTTATGCACCACAGTGTATAAGTTTTAAAGATTGAGCAAGAGATAAAGAAGATCAATTTTTATTTTTATTTTTTCAAATTGTTTTATTTATCCAAAAAACTTGAAAATACTTTTAAAATAATGCACAGCTAAAATATCATTCATATATAAAAAATATATATATATCAAAATAATGAAAAAAAATATTAAAAGAAATATTTGTACATCTTTAACATATAAAAAATCAGCAACAAACACCACAAAAACATTGGAATTTCACTTTATAATCGGAAATTTCTTTTTATAAATGTGGATGCATTTTTTTGAATAATAACTGCAAATGGTTTCATATAGGAACTCCTTGCAGAACAAAAATATTCAGCCGGTCCATATCCATATACACAAATAAAATGCTGTCTTTTTTAATCGATTTCAAGGTAGTTGATTTGATGCAAAAACTCCTTTAAACTTTTTTTATTATATAGGGGCCATTCCACACCAAACCGACCAGCGCACAGTGTGCCCAAACACTCTTAAATCGGATGAAATTCAGTATTTTCAGAACACTCAACCGATTTCAAAAATGTTTTACAGGGAGAACTTAAAACTTCCACCACCACCACCAATGAAAACAAAAAAGAAGCCTCGGATAACGACCGATTACAACGATGACGATCCACGCAAACGTTTTAAGGACCATGATTTACGGATATGCACCTGGAATGTCCGGACCCTTTATAGGGAAGGTGCCTCTATCCAGCTGGCAGATGTCCTCGAAAAACTATAAGGCTGACATCACCGCTATCCAGGAGATGCGATGGACGGGATAGGGCTGTTCGAAACAAGCGTCCTGTGATATCTACTACAGCTGCCATGCGGAGAGACACGAATTTGGATGTGGATTTGTGGTCGGCAAGAGACTCCGCCACCTTGTCTCTAGGTTCACGCCCGTGGACGAAAGGCTGGCAATAATCCGCATCAAGGCTAAATATTTCCATATCAGCCTAATTTGTGCACACGCTCCGACGAACAAGAAAGATGACGAAACAAAAGAGCGCTTTTACGAGCGCCTAGACAACGCATACGAGCGCTGCCCCCGCCACGATATCAAAATCGTGCTAGGCGATTTTAACGCCAAGGTGGGCAGAGAATCCATCTATTGTCCCACAATCGGAAAATTTAGCCTCCATGCCAACACTTCCGATAACGGAACGAGGCTAATCGACTTCGCCGCAGCACGAAACATGATAGTTAGTAGCACTAGATTCGAACATTTCGATATCCACAAGGCCACATGGTTGTCGCTCGAAAAAACTCGAAATCAAATTGATCACGTTGTGATTGACGGGAGGCACGCTTCGAGCGTGATGGACGTACGCACTATCCGAGGTGCCAATATGGACTCGGATCATTACCTTGTAGCAGCCAAGGTCCGCACACGCTTAAGCGCTGCGAAGAACGTACGGAACCAAACGCAGAGAAAGCTGCAATCACAACAGACAACGCAACCCTTTTCCACTCGACTCTCACACCTGTTTAGACAAAGCACTCCTCCTCTCGATGATATAAGCGCGCAGTGGAATCATATCTCCTGCTCTATGCGTACGGCTGCCGAAGAGGTGCTTGGATTCCAACGCCCCCTGAGGACAAATCCACCCTGCAGTCAGTAGCTACGCGAGCTGCGAAGGAGCGATACAAAGAGAAGAGCAGGGAAGAGAGACGTCTTTTCAGGCGTAAAAAAAAGCGAGGCAGAAAGACGTGAGTGTGAGGAGATTGATATGCATGGGGACAGGAATGAGGCTCGAAAATTCTTCGAGAAAATAAGACGCCTAGCCGGAGGTTCAAAATCCGGAGCCTCTTCCTGTAAAGATGAGAACGGAAATCTAGTGACAGATATCCAGAGCACACTGAAAATATGGAGGGATCACTTCTCTAAACTGCTGACCGGTGATGATGACCGCAATTCCACCGATAGAGAAGCAAACCCGGCAACCCCAGTACTTGATGACGACGTTGAGATTCCGCCACCCGACCATGACGAGGTCAGAACAGCCATTGCTCGGCTGAAAAACAACAAAGCCGCAGGTGCTGATGGCCTGCCTACAGAAATACAAATTAAAATAAATATACCAACAGCAATAATTTAAAACTAAACAAAACAACTAACTCTGTACAATAACAACAACAAATAAACATAACCTGTTTCGCGCTGCCTGCTGTCTGCTGAGTTGCTGCACTCGCTTCTATTTACAATTGCCAACGCACAGGGCTTTTCTATGCTCTTTGCTGCAATTGCACAGGTTTGTTGCCGTATTCCCTCCCTCCCCAATCCTACTCCACGATACTAGCATACTCAATTGATACTGCAGTGAGTGCGCGATCTATGCCGTGGTGAAGGAATAACACTCACCACGGCTTGGCTTGCGCTCTCATTTGTTTGTGTCAACTGCAGCGCGCTGGTAGTATGTATGTTTGTTTTGAAGTTGCCCAGTAGGAAAATGTCGCAAAAATTTCGAATAGATTTTTGCAACATTCGTGGGCTGAGAACGAATTTCTTCTCTATATATGCGTATGTGTCCGTTAATAGGCCACAAATACTGGCACTGGGTGAGACCCAGGTTAGTGAAGATGCAGATCTACTGGATTTTCAAATATCTGGGTATCACTTAGTGCCATTATTTTCTGCCCTACCTAGATTCGGTATCCTATAAAGAAAGCACAAGTGCTTGATGTGCGTTTGGATTTTGAATTTAACCCAAATTGAATTAAATTCGCTATCCGACACACTATGTTGTTGCAGTTGATACACAACGTCACTCCGAATAAATAGAGCGAGACCCCCTATTTATTCGGAGTGACGTTGTGTATCAACTGCAACAACATAGTGTGTCGGATAGCGAATTTAATTCAATTTTGGTTAAATTCAAAATCCAAACGCACATCATGCACTTGTGCTTTCTTTATAGGAGTCCGAATCTAGATAGGGTTTCCACCTGTAATAAGCTGGATGCCTTATCTGATTCGATCTCAAATATATTGGAGCAATTCCCAGGCAGTGAAATTGTTGTTGCCGGCGATTTTAATGTGCACAAGGCCACTTGGTTGAGCCACTCGGGTCTTCCAACACAGGAGGGTTGTTATGTTAAGTTGTTTGCAGAATGCAATCAACTCACTCAATTGGTGAAGGAACCGACGTACCCCCCACGCGTCGGTGGGCAAAGCCAAAAAGTCCTAGACCTTTTTCAGACTTCACATCATGACAAATATGATGTAAAAGTCCTTGCACCTCTTGGTAACTCCGACCACTGTACTGTTTCCGCTGAGTTTTCGTATTCTAGTTTACGCGCCTCTTCGATTAAAGCCCCAAAGAGGACTGTATGGCTTTACGAAAAAGCAAATTGGTGATTGATTTTTTTCGCAACTTTAATTGGAAATTGTGTTTCGCAGACAGAGACATAAATGCCGCCGCTTTAATGGTACAAAATATTATTTTATTAGGTATGCGGTCCTTCATACATTCTAAAAAGATTAGCATTAAACCCAAGGACCACTCTTGGTTTAATGAGACTTGCAGGATTGCAGGCAGGTCGAAAGAGGAAGCCTTTCAGACTTGACGTTCCAACAAGAATGCTGATACTGAAAGACTTCGTATACAGGCTAGGAATCGCTGTAATGCCGTGATCTCGCGCGAAAAGTTTTTTCACGAACAAAACGCGCGCAAAAAGGTCCTACTTTATCACAGGGCTTGTAAAAATGTCTGGTCATTTGTAAAAAGGGTGAAGAATCAGACGATATCGTCTACTCCAACTCTTAGTATGAATGGCCAGACCTTCACTGACCCGGTTGATAAAGCTAATCTCTTGGAAAAATTATTTGCAAAAAATTCAACGCTCCCGAAAGTAATCAACCCGTCGTCTATTTTCTTTCTTCTGCAATGCCGGAGCATTTCAGAGGGCAGTTAAAAAGGTTTTAGCAAACCTCAACATTAATAAAGCGTTTGGGTCAGATGGCATTTCTGCCCATGTGTTGAAGAAGTGCGCGTCAACGCTGGCTTGTCCGTTGCGTAACCTTTTCAACATCTCCTACACGACAGGAGTTTTTCCATCTTGTTGGAAGGTTGCCAATGTCCAGCCAGTCCCGAAAAAGGGCGAGGCTACAAACCCTGCCAATTACCGACCCATTGCAATATGCTCTGCACTCTCCAAGGTAATGGAGAGCGTAATTAACTTCCACCTTGAGCACAGCTTGAGCAACACGAATTGTTCAGTGACCGGCAATATGGTTTCCGTAGGGCCAGATCCACATGTGACTTGATGGCGGTCCTCTCCGAAAAGTGGAATAATTGTATTCACCTTTTCGGGGAGAGTAAGGCTGTTGCTCTCGATATTACCAAGGCTTTTCATTGAGTGTGGCATAAAGCCCTCGTTTCATAACTTATTGCATTTGGTGTCGGTGAATCTTTTACTCGATGGATATCGAGTTTTCTCTAGGGTCGTTCTATACGAGTTGCGATGGATGGTGTTTTTTCAGAACATCATTCCATCAATTCTGGAGTTCCGCAGTGTTCCGTCCTATCCCCGTCCCTATTTCTGGTATTTATCAATTACCTTCTGTCATTGACCCAGAACCCAATTCATTCCTTTGCAGATGACAGTAACATTTGTTATTCATATTCGTTAAACGACGCATTATGAATGTCACACTCAATAATGACCTTAAATCAATCTCCGAGTGTGGTGTTGTAAATAGAGTAGATTTTAATGCAAGCAAGACCCAATGTTGTCTGTTATCTCACAAAAAAATGGATTCACCCCTCCCTCCCCTCAATATGGGTGCTGTGGATATTGCGCAGTCAGCTGCTCTCGACGTTCTGGGCATATCAATTCAATGTGATCTCCGTTGGAATGACCACATATTTAATGTGTCGAAAGAAGCGGCCAAGTGCCTCGGTTTTTTAAAACGGTGTAAAACATACTTCACTCCTGCTGACTTACGCACTGTCTACACTACCTATATACGGCCTAAAATGGAATTCAATTCGCACATTTGGGCAGGGGCCTCAAAATCCTCCTTGGAGTTCCTGGACCGAATCCAACAACGTGCGATATATTTAATAGGGGATGAAAATATTTCATCGTCTATTGGTTCTCTTGAGCACCGATGGACCGTAGGGTGTGTAAGCCTGTTTTATAGGTATTACAACGGTAAGTGTTCGATGGAAATACATGGCCTGATTCCACCAGATCGTGTTTTCTTTCGTTCTACTCGGGCGTCAAACCAAAACCACCCCTTTTTAGTCCACTCGGCTCTCAACAGAACCACGCATTATAGAGAGAATTCGTTCTTCAGTCGCACGATACGTTTGTGGAACAATCTCCCTGCGTCCGTTTTTCCCGACATTTTTGATATTGGCAAGTTCAAAACAAACATTCACCGACACTACTCAATCTTTCCCCCCTCCTTTTAACATATCATCCCTTCTTACGATCAACACTGTGCTTTGCATGAAGAGGGGGCATCCTCTGAGCGTTGGTTAATTTGTAAAAAAATAGAAAAAAAAAACAAAATTAAAATTAATTTTTATTTTTGAATTTGAAAATAAAATTGAAATCTTTCCTCCCTCCTCTTACCTATAATCCTTTCCTACGATCAACACTAAGCATTGCACGAATATGGGGCATCCCCTGAGTGTTGGTTAACTTGTAAAAAAAAAATAATAAAAAAATAAAATCATTTTTATTTTTGCTGTTACTTAACTGTTTGCTGTTATTGATACAGTCTCTGGAAAAAAATATTCCCAAGTAACACAAAGTAAAGATTTCGTTACGAATTCTGAAATTTTCGTTAGCATGGCAGTAGGTACGTAACGAACATTTTTGTCGATAAATGTAGAGAATTCCCTGTCCCCTGGCACAGTTTTTCTATTTTTTCGATACTTAATTTTTTTTTGATTCAATGTGTTGGTTCTCTTCATATTTCTACGTACATGATCGTTACGCATCTTCGGCAAAACTAACGAAAGAAGCTAGAATTCGGAACGAAATACTTCTTAGCTAACGAATACGGTGGAAATTCTCTAATTTTGTTTTCTTCACATTTCTTGTTAGTAATTTTGTTTTTAATCTCTTTCCTCAATATGGTTATTTTACGAATAATTAAATTATGGTTTTTGTTTTGGTTATTTGTTTTTGGTTTTTTTTAAATTTATCAAACATTTTATAAATCATAGTTGAAGAAATTTTGGCATCATCTCCAGAAGTATTTAAACGAGTTGTTGATTTAACTGCAGGTTGAACGCTTTGAGTGGATGTTGTTGCTCCGGAAGAATTTAGTTGATAATTGTGTTGCTTTAAAAATATCACATTGAATGACACTTTTTTTTGTTTATAATTTAAAAAGCAATGCTAAGTTTTTTTCTCGATATAAAAGCAGAAATCCCTACAGAATTCTTTATTCAGATAAGAATAGAATATTTCGAATTTTCTACATAGAATTCTATGTTGGTTTCCGTGCTAAGTCAAGAACAGATTTAATTCAACGTATCGATATATATTCGCTACATGTAAATCAATTGATCCAGACTAAGTTTTTCTATGTGTTACTTGGGTTTCAATTCGAAAATATTTAATTTGAATTGAGTAAACAAATAGAGTAAACAAATACTTTTATTTAATTCCAATTTTATAAATTGGCATTGAATAATTTCAATTCAACAAACATAAATTGGAATTGATTAATTATTTTTAAAATGCAAAAGCATTGATATTGAAGTGGCACGGAACACATTTTTGCTTGAATGTATTTCAATGGCACAGAATTGCATCATGGGATATTTTTCGGTAAATCTGTTGCACCCGGGACCAGCATATTTGAATATGTTTTAAGGGGCATAGATTCGCATCTAGGTGGATCATTCGACGTTTTTGGTTGAATCTGTGCCAATTAGCCACAGATTCTCTTTTTGGATGAATCCCTTCCTGTGGGACCAAATTCGCATCTAGGTGAGTCATTAAGACATATTTTGGAAAAATGTTTTGATTTGGCCAGAACCCAACTGCGTCATTGCATACATTTATGGACTAATGGTTCCTTTGAAATTTGGTCAGAACCGAACTGCGTCATTGGAGATTTTTTTAGACCAATTGCTTTCTTTGGGACATTTTTTTAGACACATCGGTTCCATTGTGACTTGGCCAGAACCCGCTTGCGTCATTGGACATTTGTTTGGACAATTTGGCTCCTTTGAGATTTGGCCAGAACCTAACTGCGTCATTGCACATTTTTTTTAACAAATTGGTTCCATTGGGATTTGAACAGAACCTTACTGCGTCATTGGACATTTTTTTGGACAAATTGATTCCATTGGGATTCTGGCCAGATTCCAAAGGAAGCAATTGGTCTAAAAAAAATCTCCAGAGACGCAGTTGGGTTCTGGCCAAATCCAAATGGAACCAATTTGTCCAAAAAAATGTCCAATGACGCTGTTGGGTTCTGGCCAAATCACAATGGAACCAATTTGTCGAAAAAAAAAAGTCCAATGACGCAAGCAGGTTCTGGCCAAATCGCAATGGAACCAATTTGTGTAAAAAAATGTCTAATGACGCAGTTAAGTTCTGGCCAAATCCCAATGGAACCATTTTTCCAAAAAAATGTCCAATGACGCATGATGCAGTTGGGTTCTGGCCAAATCCCAAAGGAACCAATTTGTCCAAAAAATGTCCAATGACACAAGCAGGCTCTGGCCAAATCCCAATGAAACCAATTTGTACAAAAAAAATATCCAATGACGCAGTTAGGTCCTGGCCAAATCCCACTGGAACAGATTCATCCAAAAAAAGTTCCAATGACGCACTTCGGTGCTTCTGTAACTTGAACAGATTCATCCAAAAAAAGATCTAACTACGCACTTGGGTGCTTCTGTAATGCCACTGGAACAGATTCATCCAAAAAAGTTCCAATGACGCACTTGGCTGTGAATATTGTCCATTTTAACAGATGCACCCAACAAATTCCAATGACGCATCAGGATGTGAATCTGTGTACATTGAAACTAATTGAACCAAAAATGTCCAATGATATTTCACATGTAAATTATCACCACTTGAACTTTTACTGCAGGGCGCTCTACAAAAATTCAATTCATAATTGTTTTAATGGCATTGAGCATTTCTAAGCAATAAGTTGAATTGAGTATTTATAATTCAAATTTTTTAATTTGAAACAAGGTGTATTAAGGAAGGTGAAGAAATTTTGGAGAGCTCAAAAAATTTGATAAATTTTCTGCCCACGTATGCCTTTTTTTTATTTGTCAATGCACGCAAACGATATTTAATTCTAATTTGTTTTTATTTTCAAATTCTATTTGTATGCCGTAAAATGTCATTTCAATATATATCATTTTATTGTTTACATTTTTGTATTTTTAATTTTTTTTTTAAGTTTGACAAAAAAAAAATTGACGATAAAAATTTTTAAAAAAGAGAATGCCTTTTCGACTTTCCTCACCTTGCTTAATACACCTTGATTTGAAATACAAATTTAAATTGAAATAAAATTTCAACTTTATTTATACTTTGTTTAAGTGAATTACTTTGCTTCAATTCGGAATTTTCATTTTTGAAATAGAATTTGTTTTGCCCAATTCAATTGAAAATCAATTCTCAATTATAAAGTCCGTTCTCTGGCAAGAACATTTTAAGTTTCATTTTAGGCTCATTTCCTACATTGTTTTTAGGCTCCGATACAAGACTCATATGTGAAATATATGTGAAGATGAACTTGTCAGTGCACTGTTTAAAGTCAGATCAAACTCGGTTGGTGCAGATAACATTTCTATTAAATTTGTAAAAATAATTTATCCTTCCATAGAAAAGCATTTACTTCATATTTTTAACACAATACTAACGTCATCTTGTGTGCCCAAATGTTGGAAAACATCTAGAGTGATGCCAATTAAAAAACGAGGAAATTCTAATCTTTTAGAAAACTTCCGCCCTATTTCTATTTTACCATGCTTATCTAAAGTTTTGGAATATATTATGCAATTCCAAATGTTAGATTTTTTAAACACCGAACGACTGTTAAGTGATTGTCACTCTGGTTTTCGTGCAGGATTTAGTACAACCACTCTTTTATTAGGGCTTAATAGGAAAAAAACTTGCGTCCTTGTCTCTCTAGACCTATCTAAGGCTTTCGACACCGTTAATCATAACATATTAACACACAAATTAGAAGCACTTTTTTCTTTTTCGTCCAATGCTTGTAAATTGATTCACTCTTATCTTTCTGATCGCAAGCAATTCGTTAGTTTTACCGATAATATATCCGAAACCAGAAGTTGCACAAGTGGTGTCCCACAAGGGTCAGTGTTGGGTCCGTTATTGTTTATGCTTTATTTAAATGATTTTGTAGAGTCAGTTGCAATCCTAAACACGGACATATTTTTATTTGCAGATGATATTATTCTATTGTTTTTTTTTTGAGAGCACCAATTTATAGACTGTTACGAACAAAATATAAAATTCGGCTTAGAAAATGCTGAAAGCTGAGCAGATAATAACCGCCTCAACTTTAACGCTGGGAAAACCAAAGCTATGCTCTTTAATACAACAACAAGTGAATCCGCCTCACTTAACTTACGTTTTGGAAATATTCAAATCGAATTCGTTGAGAATATAAAATGTCTTGGTATTATCATTGATAATAAACTTGCTTTTGATAAACATATTGATTGTTTGTCTTCTAAGGTTAGTAATACCCTACGTAGACTCCATAGCTTAAATGGTTATTTGCCACTAAAAACTCGGATACGCGTTTCGCATGCTTTGCTTATGTCGCATATTGTAAACGGATTAGAAGTTTACTCTGGAACCACAGCGACTAATGTAAAAAAAAAAATAAATCTCGTGTATAATAGAATTTTAAGATATATTTTTAATTTACGTATTCACGATCATGTTTCACAGTACTCAATTAAATTTATAAACTGTTCATTTATGGATTATATAAACACTAGACTCTTTTCAATTTTTTACAAAATATTTGCTTCAGGGAATCCACCATATCTTTTGAATTTATTTTATTTTTCTCGATCAACAAGATGTAAACAAATAATTATCCCAAAGATATCTTCTACATTTGAAAGATCATTTCTTGTACGAGTAGCACGTATTTGGAATCCACTTCCTAACAATCTAAAAAGTTTTTCATTACCTACAAAAACTATTAAACGACTATTTTTACTTCATCTAAACTGAATTATGCGCCTTTAATATTTAATATTTGTTACCCATTGATATCTATTGCAATGAAACCCTTTTTTTATATTTAAAATTATTATTATGTCTTTATATATATTATGTATGAATTAATTAGACAAGAAGAAAAATTGTATAGTATTCATGTTTTTTATATATAGCACATAGTTATTATTAGCATGCTTTGTAATCATATATGGCCTTTAAGGCTTGATTATAATAAATAAAAGAAATAAAGAAAGAAAAGAGCCTACTACCTATGCTCAGGTCAGAATGACGCATTTTTATAAGAAAATGTATATTTTTAGAAGCTTTTCTGAATGAAACTTTAGCGCTCAGGCTCAAGCAAAAGATAGTGAAAACTATCTACTATTTACAAACACAAACAATTTTTATTTTTTTTAACGACACAAAAATTTCCGAAATGCCACATGTGCATCAACGCTGTCGAAATAGAACCGATGATATTCCAATGAAACAGATTTGGTTTAACTGCCACGGGAACCGCAGCTCTTTTTTGTTTTCCTTTATTTATTTTTTAATTGAAATGTTGGTTCGAAGTGCTGGGTATACTACAGTTCAGCCTTATATTTTTAATCTTTTTGTCTGGTAGGTAGTTAATACAAACATATTTGTTAATAAATACTGAAGTCCTTCTTTATTAAAGTCTTGTAAAATATTCCAAACGGAAAGAAAATTAAGAGAAACAGTGAAAACAGTAAAAATACATATAATATAATGTATTTTTTCTCGATATAAATGAATCTATTCTTTACAATTCATCGTGTTCATTTGATGCTTCTTCGTCAATTTCTGGAATGTCATCCTTATCTTCATCATCTTCGTCCTTTTCTACATTATTTTTCGCTTCTTCTTCGTCTTTTTTCCGCTGTATTTCGTCTTGAGCTTCTTTCATTTTTTTTTCACCTGCCTGTGTAATCTTTACTGCTTCTGAGATTTTAGATGCATACTCAACATTATCGGTAATAAGAACATTGTCAAAAATAGTCCCCGATTTAACTTGCCATAAGTCAAATCCAATTGTACATAACTCTTTTCGTAAATATAAATTATTATCTGAGGTATATTCAGGATTATCAATTTCCGGATGTTCCCAAGCGCCTTTATAGTTTGGATTGTCCAATTGTTTGGGTTGCCATTCGCCTTTATACTCTGGATTATCAACCATTGGTGGTTCCCATTCTCCATCCATCTCGTCATCCCAATCTTCTGGCTTAGTTGCATCTGGATCAGGTATATGTTCTGATTTGTCCCAATCTTCAGGTTTCTTATCTTCAGGATCAGGAATTGTAGCCTAAAAAACACATATACATATATATATATATACAAACAAAATATGTATTGTCATATAATTATAGCAGCGTTCTATTGGTATTCGTTAGAAATTATTTTTTGAAAGTTACAACTTTAAAATTAGAATCGTATTTCTTACAAATATCGTATAGAAAAAATGTAGGGAATACAATCCCGGGATTTGGGATCTCAATCATTTTATAGTCCCGAAAATTCCGGGATTAAAAAGTACTAATCCCGGTATTTTCGGGATTGACAAAAAATTACTATTTATTTAATAATAGTACTGCAAACGACACCATATAAAATTCATTCCAGAGATCTCAATACAATTCGACTTACAAAACATGAACTAAAATTTAGAATAAAATCGATTAATTTAATCTTTTCTCAATTTGAAAAGCTAAAGCCATAGTTTTATATACGACATAAATCATTAAAAAATTATGTACAACATAATGCAACATTATTATTGCACACTAATTTCTATTTTTACGTAACTTTCAAATCATTAAAAAATTATGTACAACATAATGCAACATTATTATTGCACACTAATTTCTATTTTTACGTAACTTTCAAAGAATAAATTTGCTAAGGATTAACATGTGTATAAAATACATAAATTGTAATTTATTTTGTTTTTCGACGATAAAAGGTTCAAATGCAAAATTTCAAAATAAAGAAAACTTCCAGAAATTTAGTAATTTTTTGTATCTGTATAATGTATTTTTGAACCAATTTCCTTTTTATCATTATACCTTAAATGCTATAAATATAAACGTCTAATTATGGTTTCAGTATGGAGTAAAACAAATATTTTTTGAAAATTACTTGTATTTGAACTAATACCGTGATCCTGGGATTAAAATGCTTTTAGTCCCGTAATTCCGGAATTACGAAAATGGCTCGAAATTATGTTCCCTAATAAAATGTCAAAAACTGATTTTAATTTTAAGGTTGGCCTAAATTGTCTACGATTGTTACTATAAAAATAATAATTCAAATTTTTAAGTTATTGGTTTTAATACTTGTATAATATGGACAGAAAGTAATGTTCTCGAAAAATTATTTAAGTGTAGGGCGAGTATACCTGGGTAATAAAGGGTTTTTCAAAAGGGACGCTACAAAAGTAGAGCGACAGGGACAGCAAACGACGCCATATTTCTTGTCGCTCTTTTGACATTTCTCTTCAGTAAGGTTTGCCATTTCATGCCACTGAAGCCGCTTGACCACCAGAAAGCGTCGTATCATCGTGAATTGGGCTGGGCCGTACTTCTTCCGTGATGATCAAGACCGGCACGTTACTATGTTACCGTTCATTTTTGGCCCCAATTGGACTTGGAGGACATTTGGTTCCAACAGGACGGCGCCACACAGCGAATGCCACAATCAAGTTATTGGAAACCAAGTTTGGAGAACATGTTATCTCACGAAATGGTCCAGCCGATTGGCCGCCTCGGTCGTGCGATTTGACGCCGTTAAAATATTTCCTGTGGGGCTACGTCAAGTCTATGGTCTATGGTCTATGCCAACGATTGATGAACTTCGTACGAATATCGAACGTGAAATTGAACAATTGAAATTTTGAAAATGTAGTTGGTGACTTTTAGTTCTACAACGACGATATGATTTTTCATCTGAAGAAACTGTGTTCATCCATCATCCAATTTGTTTGAATTGTTCGACTATTCAATTTTTTGAAAATTCAATACGAAAAATATAAAAATAGAATCAGCTGATGATATACCATCTGAATTAACCCTTTCAGTCCATATTTTTTATCTTAAACATTATAAAAGTTTGTTTTTGGGATCATTTTAAGCGCAATATTACAAATTCATTTTATGTTTAAAAATATATATATATTTTTAAATGAATTTTTGAAATGTAACCGTAGGGTATGTTTTTAATAAAAAAGATAAAAGTGTAATTTTTAAATTTAAACAAATATTCAAATTATTTATTCGACACTGAATACATTACTATTAAATAAAAAATAAATACACAAGTATATACCAAGCAACCATGAATTACCATATATTTTAAATATACTAAATACTAAAAAAAACTTAAAACCTGAATATGTAATTTAACTTATTCACCCACAGTTCATAAGTATATCTCTTTATCTACTAAATTTACTTAGCAACACATAATAGATATCATAAACTATCAGTTAACTTATTTCTGTGTAAATATTACAACAGAGTATTTAAACTAGTAAGGAAAGTTAGGCCACGTGGGGAATATTGAAGTAGTGATAATTGATCTGATGAAGTTAATAAAATTATGAAAGTTATAGTCGGTTTTACCGGAAACCACAACATTAATTGTGTATATTTAAGCATAAAGTCAATATACAGTGGTGGCAACACAATTAGACACGATTTTTTTTTAATTTTTAAATATTGAAGTACGATCTTTATACATATGTATAGTAATTTTGGTTTTTAGTTTGGACTAGAGATAAGATGGGCGCGTGCCTGTTTTTGATGACACGGGCACGTCGATAATTGCCACGCACGAGCACGAGTCCGACGACTAAATTTACAGGCACGCACGAGAAGCACGATAAAGCACGAGATTTAAAAAGACAGGAAGGAAACACGGAAAAACACGAAAAAAAAGCTCGGAAAAGCATGAAAAAGCAAGCGAAACGTGAAAAATAATACCGGAACCGTTCAGATTTTTAAAACCGGAATCGTTATTAAAAGTGTGTGGTACGGAACTGGAATCGGAACCCATATATATATTTTCTGGTTGGAATCGGAACCGCTATTTTAAAAATCTAGGAACCAGAACCGTGTCAGGGAACGCAATGAACCGGAATCGAACCCGTTATTAAAAATGTATGGAACCGGTATTGAAACCCATTTAAATTTTTGGTTGAAACCGGAAACGAACTACATTTTTAAAATTCCCGAACTGGAACATGGGTTTTAGTCCCTGCAATAAATAATTGAAAAATTAAGTTTGATACTGTTTTATTGTCTTAAAATCCGTAAGTAAAACTAAAACAAACCGATTTTTAAGAATTAAATTTTTATTTTCTGAAGGTGGAAGTAAGAGTTTTTTTTTTAATTGGGGTAGAAACTATAAAAAATATTTTTTTTGAGGCACGGGCACGACAGCAACTAGCACGCACGAGTTCAGATTTTCGGGCGTGAAACGAAAAAGCACGCACGCACCCATCTCTTGTTTGGACTATGCTCTAGATAACCATAAATAATTTTCATGTTTATCGGTAGATTATAAATGCTAAATAAATTATTTAATAATTGTCTAAAAACCACAAAATGTTTAGACTTTATATCTTAAAAACGAATAACTTAGTTTAAACTTAGTGGAAAATTATTTTCAACAGTATTAACATTTGTAATGAATCGTGGGTGAAAAGATTTTTAAAATTACGTGAGCACTTTTCTTTAAAACGTTACGTTATATGAAAAAACTGAGTATGCAATCAAAATCAGCACCTGCGAGTTATTATAAAAACCCTGTTTTTTTCCTAATACGTAACGTTTTTAAGAAAATGGCAATCTTCATTTTTAGCCATTTTCATCGACTGCTTGGAATGTAAATAAATATAGTACTTCTGAAAAATAGTCTTCCAAAAAACCTGAAAGCAATTTTTCTTATAATTGTCAACGCTAGTTTTAATATAATAAGAAATCGTACTTTTCTTACACGTTTTCAAAACATTTGGATATAAACTCGATAATTTTTATTTTGGTTTGAATTATTTATTTGGCATTCATAATCTAACGATAAACAAGAAAATGATTTATTTTTATACAGAGCATACATAGTCCAAACTAAAAACCAAAATTACTATAAATACATATGTATAAAGTATCATACTTCTATAAAATTATATTTCAAAATTACGATATAAAAACATGATAGTTTCTAAAAGTGTGGCCATCACTGTACGTAATAAAATTGTATGCTGTATATATTACGTATTGGTTCGTCGAGCTTAACGCCACATTCGTCCGCCGTTGCGTAGTCACTCAATGTTCTCAATTTCGCGTTTCCAATCAATGTATTTATATTTAGCAGAGACAATTTTCAATACAATTGATTAAATTTTTTTGATAATTTGTGTATTTGGCACCTCAAAAAACATCTTTGACAATTAAAATAAAATAAATAAAAAAAAATGTTTTCAATATTCCTTGAAAATAATAATTTATACATTTCTTTAAATGGACGAAAAATAACCTACACTAAGAAAACAAGATGTTTATGAATGTCTTGTTGCAACTATCTGTTTAAATTTACGCCTTGTAGCAAATATTGAAACATCCCATAAGTTTCAATAAAGTTGCAGGAAAACTATTAATATTTTTTAAATATGACATATAGCAGATAGTTACGATATGTTTGCCACAACAGCAATAATAATTGAGATATTTACAGTTGACTGATAGCTAACATCCTGATTTCTTGGACATTTTCAACCAAAATCGAGTTATTTTGACATTTGACTACTATAAAAAAAGGAAAATGGCGTACTTTTTCCTTACGCTCGATTTGTCCACAACAATTAAGTAAATCCAATAGTGTAAAAAAGTGTTAACTTAAATATTACATGTTAAAGGTAAAAGTGAAAATAAAATTTCCTGGGAAATATTTCATTTCAGAGTTTACTTTGATGATAGCAGCGCCGGCAAACATGTCTATTCCGCGAAGAAGTCTCAAGTCGTTGTGCAATTTTACCTTCGAAGGATTTATAAACACAGTATAACCTGGATACTGTTTTAGAATAAATAAAAATACATTTGATTCATTTTATTTCAATTCAATAAAAATTACTCCGCGAATTCTAATGGAGTACCTTTTCCAAATATTCCACAACTAATTTCCTATTTGTAAGATGTTTAATTGATGGTTGCTATAAATAATCGTAAATTTTAAAGATGGTTGCCAGCAATATTTATCGTACTTGTCAGATGTTTGTATCAAAGACGATCTAAAAATTTTGTAAATAACTTGATATTTAGGGCTGTGATATTTCTCGTAACCATCTTTGTTTTCTTAGTGTACTAAGAGCATATATCATTATTGCGCAGAGTACTGTTTTTATTCTTGTTGCATTTTTGCATTATTCAAAAAAAGTACTTGTTGAAACGCGATGCGATGGTCAGTTATTAATTTGTGTAGGGTAACAGAGGATCAAATTGCAATTTTTGTTTGTTTTGTAACAGTAGAATCCTTTAAGAGAGCGTGACAATTTTTTATTTTATTTTTGGACCACGAATATTTACTGACGATAGCTAGGAAGCTATCGTCAATTTAACGTCAAAATCGTTCGTTGGCGACATACAGCATACGCACAATTTTACTTGTTACGTTGTGTCATCACATGTAGACACTGTGCTATACAGCATACAAAAAAACTTTCTCACACACGAAAAAAAGTCAGACAAATTCTGGACGATTTTCGTCCATCGGCGACATACAGCATAAGGCTGTATGTCCAACCTACACATCGTTCTCCTACTATATTATATCTGTGTTAAAATTGATATGATGTATTAATAAATTGTTTTATTTTTTTGAAGTTATGTTTTTTATCTATACTTACTTTGTCATCCCAATCTTCAGGTTTTTTTGCATTGGGATCTTTTATTTTTTTAGGCGGGAGGAAATCCCAATCATCTTCCAGATTTCCCGATTCAATTTTTTCTCCATCAATTAAGACCTCATAAGTATTGTCAGGATTTACGATAAGCGTGTAAAAATGAGTATAAACATCATCTTTACATCTAATATCTTTGTTTATCAAATGATTCTTTCCCTTGTAACTAAATATTACGTGAACTTTTTTTGTTCCAGGACCACAAATATCTGGACCGAACATAATTTCATAGGGAGATTCGCCATGCATATCGGTTTGTTCTAATGAACAATCAAAAAGCTTTACATATCCTCCACCACAATCGATATTTTGTTCGTGCTTTACAGAAAATTGAATGACTAATGGTTTTCCTTCATTAGCGAATGGTTCAAATTTATTGGATATAGCATAAAATCGGGCGTCTTGAGATGTCTGAATACCTAAAACATATGGTTTATTTCAGTTAATTTTAAAATATTTATTTTAACAAAAGAATACATAAATTATTTAATATAGTACACATATTCAGTTTTTTCAAAACACTAATGAAAACGTTGCCTTTTTTTGCACTTTCGAAGTTTCTGACATTTCAGCGACCGGCTATTTGTACTAATATTAACAATTTCAAGAGTTTTAGGATGTATGGTTGTACTTGTCCAATCAAGCTGAAATTTGTATATTACAAACTGTATATTACAAAGTTTCATCACTGTAGCTTTATTAATTTCCAATATATGACATTTTAATCATTTTTGTTATATGGGAATTACCATGCCCACTTTTCCAATCAAGATGAAATTACAAGAACTGCGTTATATTAACGAAAACACCACTGTAGCTCTCGTAATTCCCAACATATATTAATTTAATCATTTCAGTTGTATGGGAGGAACCACGCCCAATTTTAAAAATCAACATCTAAATTAAATTTTCATACAATTTTAGTCAATCCTCTACTCATTTTTCTGCGATTATAGCAATGTTCTGGATGAAACAGACGAGTTTATTTTTACATGTCACAAAATAAAACTTTTTGTGACAGACGATATTATTGATTTTTGACCTCGTGCATCTAATTTAGGGACTCAATTAATCGAATTCTCCGTAATTGTCTTAGAGTATACAGAAATTCTGCAATTTTCGTGTAAGACTTGCTTTTACTTTGTAGTTTTTTTATTAGATAAATGTTTTCGGCGCTACACTGAAATAACCGCCCCATATATAACAACTATATTTTCTAAGTAAGATAAATATAATTTCTTTTCTAACCTAAGAACATACTATTATATTACACATTATATAAAAATATTCTGAATAATTATGCTCTATTATGGGTATTCTATTCAGTATATAAGCAATATTTGAAATACAGTTTGTTAACTTTGTTTTTGTAATAAACCCAGTAGAAAATATCACTTATCAAATAATTGCATTGGTGTCCCTATTTTTCGCACATGACTATATATATATATATTTATATATTTATATATATATATATATATATATATATATCTATATATATATATATATATATATATATATATATATATATATATTTATATATATATATATATATATATATATATATATATATATATATATATATATATATATATATATATATATATATATATAAAGTTCCGTGCAACTAATTAGAAACGCATAAAGTACAAACATTCCGTTCGCTATAATTCCAAATATTATATCAGGACATAACTATTCTTATAATTTTTTTACTTCTAAATATCAACTTTAAATTACAACCTTTTTTATTAGTGTCAATCAAAGGTTTACTTAATGGTCGATAATTATAGCCCACAAAATAAAAATTATCCGTGCACTTAATTAGAAACGAATTAAATTTTAGCATTACCAGTATTTTACATGACTACGTGCCATCTGTGTTGCACAACATTTGCAATTAATTCATTGCTAACTTGAAATCGCTCCCGATTCCAATTTTCCCATTTCGCCAAGATCAGCAAATATTCTCACTTTATTCGGGATAACCATTATTTTTAACTGATCCCACAAATTGTATATAGAATTTAGGTGTCGACTACATGAAGGTCAGTCCGATGAGTCAACCATTTTGACCTAATATCACTTTTTTGTACCTCATCCCATAAGTTTAAAGTCGTTATCCTTTTGACAGGCAGGTTTTCATCAGTGAAAGGTTACATAACGTTACATAACGCCAATACCACATCTCGACATAGCACCCAGAAACATAATGGTTCCACCACCATATTAAAGGGTATAGTGGGTATAGTGATAGTTTAAAATGAACACAGACCAAGACAATACATATGGCACCACAGGCAAATGACAAATAATGTCATTCAAAATTAAATAAATAAAAAAAAAAAATTCAGAAAAATAAAATTAATGTAATTTTAAATTTAAACAAGAGATCGAGCAACTAAAGTGCACGTGAGAGTTTTTTTAATGCATAGTGTGCAAAAATACAAATATTATTTTGTGAAACAATGCAGCGACAGAAAATAGTGAAAAGTGTTGTAAAAAAAACTCATGTCAACAACTTTGAAAGTTTAAACGTAGTTTAAACTATCAGCACCGGTCGTTTAAACTAAGTTTAAACGACGGTTGAAGTTCACTAAAAAAATCAATTTTGATTTTAAACGAAGTTTAAACCACCAACAAAGTTTAACTGCACTGAAAAACTGGCCCTTAATATAACCTTTCACTGACAAAAACCTGCCTGTTACAGTACATTTTTAAGAGGATAACCATTCTAAACATACGTGATTCAAAAAAGTGTTTCCAGGTCATAATGGTTGACTTATTGGACTAACCTTCATGTAGCCCGGACATTAATTTGTTTGAACGTATTGTATATGTTCAAGTTAAAATCCACTTCACGTTAGCACGGATTTGTAACCGGAAGATCCACAGTATCTAATCTATTAGACTTCACTTCATTTGCAATAAGTTCAATAGAATCAGGAAAACAAGTCGACTGCATTTACACAGATTTCAGTAAAGCTTTCGATAAACTTCCTCATAACTTATTTTATTCAAACTAAAGGTACTGGGATTTCCCGAATTCTTTGTTAAGTGGATAGGATCCTATTTATCTGATCGGTCATATCAAATACAATTCAGAAATAATTTATCTTCGCCATTTATTGCAACATCTGGAGTACCCCAGGGTAGTCATCTTGGTTCACTGTTATTTAAACTGGCTATTAATGATGTGATATACAAAATTAAGTACTCGCATTTATTAATTATTGCCGATGATATGAAAATGTATAAATCAATAAATGACGATAAGGACGTTCATATTCTTCAGTCCGACTTAAAATCATTTGAAACGTGGTGTTGTAAGAATAACTTGATTCTTAATCCAGAAAAGTGTCAAGCCATGACATTTTCTCGCAAAAGAAATAAACTAGAATACAACTATTCACTAAAAGAGAAAATTTTAAATCGGGTGCACGTGGTGAAAGATCTTGGTGTGTTTGTCGATACAAATTTATCGTTTAATTGAAAATATATTGAAAATATATGTAAAAAAGCCTCATCATTACTTGGTTTTATCAAACGATGGGCTTAAGAATTTAATAGTCCCCTTACAACTTTGACTCTATATTGCACTCTGGTTCGTTCACAATTAGAATATGCAAGTCAAGTATGGTCTCCTTTCTACAAGGTACATAATGACCGGATATAGAAAAACTTCGTACGTTTCGCTCTCAAGGGTTTAAATTGGATGGAAAACTTACATCTTCCTCATAAGTAGATCGTCTGAAACTACTAAATTTAAAGACTCTTGACTCAGACAAATTGCCGGTATCATGTACATACATCAATTAATAACCGGTAGACTTGATTCACCCGATCTTCTTAATTATATTAGTTTTAACCATAATCGTAGAAGTAGCAGACATCGTGATGTTCTTTTTTATGTACCTTATAGTAGAACTAATTATGTTGCTGCTTCACCCTTCAATCGAATGTGTAATTTAGTTAATAATTGTCCACAGTATATTATAAACCTGTCAAAAAATCAACTCAAATGTAGACTAAAACTATAATGTAACAAATGCATGTGTTGTTCACGAGCCCAACTAATTTAGTGGGTAAATATGTTCCAGCATTATGCTGAGAAAGTGCAAGCTAGCTGTATTAGCTAAAACTCGATAATAAATTTGTGGGAGCATTTAAAAATGAAGATTATCCAGAATAAAGTGGGAAAGTTTGCAGATCTTGACGAAATGGCAAAATTGGAATCGGGACACTAATAAAAAAGGTTGCAATTTAAAGTTAATATTTATAAGTTAAAAAACAATATTTTTATAATTGTTTTTTAACTTATATGTTATGTCCTGAAATAATATTTAGGGCCGTTTTCACCATCTTCGGTTAAGTACTAACTGCCACTTTAACTCAGAGTTACCAATAGAATATATGGAATTGAAACACTTTGATTCGAGATATCGAAAAACGGATAACGGCAAAGAGAAAGAGACTATATAAGTATATATTCAATTCCTGACTCCATTCACCCAAAAATGACGTTTCAGCCAAACAAAATCTCAGATGACGATATATTTATATAATATGATTCCTTAAAAATACCATCTTAAAATTTGGAACGAATATTAATAATAAATCAACAAAAATTTAGTATTTTTTTTTTTGCAAAATTTTTAAAAAGTCGTTTTTACGGACATACAATTTGAAGTGCTAGGAGATACAACTTAAATTCTTCAAAAGCCTTTCTTATTAGCTTTAAAATGACGCATTGACAGTGTTTTTATCATATCTGTATCAATAGATATTTTAATATGAACCTACAAAAGTGATTTTTGTCAATTTTTTGTAACTTTGGACCTTTGTACCTCAGGATATATTTGTCCGAAAAAATTAAAAATAAAAAAAATTAAAAATTTAAAAAAAAATTAAAAATTTAACAAAGCATTTCAATTTACGCTTACATATCAAAATTAAAAAAAAGACAAGAGGTTTAAATTTCGAAGTTGACTTGATTTGGTAAATATAGTGTGGGAATGACTCGATTAAAACATTTTAATATTTAAAGGAGACGAATTTAATCGATTTTAAGGTTTATTGTTAAATATTGATAAATCTGAAAGTTCCGAAACGGTAATTAAATTTACTTTTAATAACTGTAAAAATATGTAATTATCTTACAAGATAATTTTTAACGATTTTTCAAAAATGTAAAAATGTAAGAATAATGACCTATAACTCAGGTTTTTATAAACTATTTTAATTAATTAATTAAAAGTTTTGCTAAGCTAAATTTGTTGATTTTTCAAAAAATGTATACAGTTTTGAAATAACTTACGTAGATGCTGAGTTTAAATTCCTTAAGTATCTCAAGGTAGGAAAAAAAAACTGGAAATGATATATACATTCTATAATTGAGGATATTTATTTATTTTCGATGCATGTCCGATGTGTATTTTTGGTTTCGCACCTTGTAATTCTTACTAACTTCATCACACTATCACAATTTCCCTTCTATAAAATTTCCCATGTGACAAAACCTTCCTATTTTTTTTAGTTTACAGTAGGGATGATCAAAATACATCGATGTTTTATAAACACTCGATATATTGTTTCTATACATCGATGTTTTCCGATGCCTCAAGCCTCAAAATCTATTCGATACATAGATTTAATTTTATGAAATATCGAATCACTGTTAAATTAATATTTACTAATCGAAACTAGCTAAATTTAATTAAATTTTTTTTATTTATGGAATTCATTTGAAATTAAACTCTTTGAATTACCATTTGCTGCATACATGATTTTCGTGTTTTTCTCAAAATGACATAACATGGACTTGATTTTTACAACGTCTTCATTATTTTGTATAATAAAAAAAATGTTCTAGCCCAACACCTATTTAAACTTTTTATTTTGGTTATTTGACATATAAAATCTTATAAAACCTTCATAGAAATTTAAATGATTTACCGAAAATATCGATGTTTTTATTCGATACATCGGAAAACATCGATGTAACGAGTCAAAGTATACAACCTTATCGTGAACACTGTGAGATTATAATATTCCCTCGCAATATTTTTGTTCCCAGGTAAAATTTTTTCGTATCAGTAATCTCCCAGGAACAGGAATTCCTCCGGAATTTTTTTCGAAATTCGAATACAGTTTTACAACATTGCCAGATTTTTTTATGCGTTTTTCATTTCAGTAAATAAATTTGTAAAATATTTTTCATATAAGAAAATGTGATTATACACGCATAGAAATATATTGTTTCATTTTACAATACACCATTGTCATTTAAAAACTATATAAAATAATGTGGCAGCTCTGTTTTGATATGCCAAACATTGTTATTGTTTTAATGTTAATGTTCAACTAATTTCTTTAAATAATGTAAGTTATATATAAAATTAATAAATATAGCCAAAATATTTAAATTTGTTTCGTTTTGTACTGTTTATTGCAGATAAGCTGCAAGGCTCGCATTGGAATCCAGAATGGATTGGAATCCCTTGATAAATGTTGATGGTTTGTTTTATCTATTGCGAACCAGCTAGAGATCATGCACACCTATTACTGAATGCAGTAGTGTTGCAAGTGAAGCAGTAGTTCCCACATATAATTGATCTAGCCTCTGCATACATAGCGGTTACCGAACATTCGTCTGTGACATATTGTCGTGCTAAGTGCTAACGTGCTACATTTACCAATTTTGTTAGCTGAATCAGAGGCTTGGGCAAAATAAACTCTCGTAAAATCACCGGTATTAAAAGAATGAGATTATATACAAAATGCAAATTTAAATAAAACATTATATAAAACAAAAACAAATCCTTTGATTTATAACAATTTGACAATAAAATATTTCAACTGACAATTTTAATATAATAAGTATGACAATATCTATTGTTACCAACAACAATTTAATACATTTTTAAATATAACAATCGGATATTCAAAACCGACAATAAATTAACAATAATATAATGGGATCTATTTTGAACATGCCGATTGTTAAAATATTGTCGGATCTAACAATATATTTCTATGCGTGTACTGCGTTTATTTTTCTAGAATTAAAAAAAATTAAGACATTCCCCAGACGGTGAAGTTTTTACGGTGGTTGAATATATCTGTAATTAACATGTGCAGAAATATGTAGCTAACTTTTATTTAAATAGTTTAATAATTTAAATCCATAGATATTTGTTAACACATTATAAATAAAAGTATAGCTTGGACATGGGCGCTCGTGGTGATATTAACCACAAAACGTAGGGAATAGATTTCTCAGTACAATGGATATAGACTGTATGAGTGCTCTAGATCTTCAAAAAAAAAAAAAATAAAAAAAATCTTTAAATTTAAAATCTTCTACCACTTAAACACGGTTTTGTCAAACGATGCGTCAATTAAAACCTCGTAGAGGCCATTAAATCGGTCTAAGGGCATCTATGAGTCAATTTATCCCTTCGCCAGGAAACAACGGAATAAATTCAAAACTTGAAATAAACTTCACTTGATGGCTTTATGTCTATTAAGGGCAACCAACCCCAAAAAATTAACTTTTGTAAAATTGCGTACTATAAAAAGATATTATTGTGGTGAAAACGAAATCCAAGTTGAAAATATATTTTGGTGATTGCTGTAGTATCTAGAAGCTATTGTGAGTATTTGAATTAATTGTAATTTTTTATTTGTGGATTTCTTCGAATTTTTGGTTAGTTCTTTGCGCTGACGTCAGGCACCGGGAATATGAAATTGAGGATATGTGAAAATCTAGAGAAACGTTTTTTGTTTTTTTAAATCTTTTTATTAGGTTGCTTTCTTGTCTGTCTGTTCGGTACAAATTTTGTAATTGATTTTAAACTACCTTCGCGATGAGCTACAGACTTGAGATTTTAAATATTTCCTCGAACTGGATGACAATGCAATATTATAGTTTTCTGGCCATCCGGTTCATCATGACTCTATCGCCATGGTTCCATATTGAAAGCACTTTGAAACATGAATATTTTTCACTTTATTAATATTAGGCCTTTCGATTTGGTTGACGAAAATCAAACTGACGCAAAAATAAGAACAATAAAAATATGAAATAAAAAATATTTTTTAATATAAAACGTTTTTAAGGTGAATTTAAAGTACGATTTGAAATGAAACGTGGGGCTGTGTTATATAATTAAAGTTCATATTAAAAACGATTATATTAAAAATTATTTTTTGTTGTTTACAAACAGAATTCCTTATTATCGAACAGAATAAGTGTTTGGGAATAATGTTATGTATATGGTGTCAACAACAGCAGGAGTGAAGCCATATCTCTTGGCCAATGGTAAAAGATTTTTCACAATAAAATATCTAGATTTTTGCTTTAAACACTGTACTTTTTTAATTTTAAAGTCCGGGTGCCAGTGTTTCAGCAATGAACCAACCAGGTATTTTGACCTGGATGAGGAGTCTTATAAAAAACGTTTTTCAGAATCGCGAGTTCTTTGACATATTTTTTCAGCTCAAGAAAGTCAGGCTTTTAATGGTTAAGTTGACCGTTTGGTTTTATATAAAAGTGGCAGAACTAGGGCGGTTAATAAAATGATCAAGTGTGATTTTTTAAATTTTCTTTTTATGACTACGATGAGTTTAATCACTTAATGTATATTTTCTTATTATCGTATTGTGAATGTTACAAACCTTTGTCGGCTTCTTCGTCGTTGAAAAAACTTCCTGAACTTCGCACAAAGTCTCCAAATTCCTTTCCAGGATGTTTGCTATATTTCCACGTTGTTTTCCACAAATCTATAGATATGAAAATATACTAAAAATCTTATATACAGTAAAATTCTACATACCATCTTTGAAGTTCTCTTCAAAAAATACGTTTGCGTTTATAGTAGATATAAACGTAATTAAATATGCTAAATGTTTTAAATTAAGCATTTTTACGCTGAAAATATTATTAATATCAAGTAAAAATCAATACAACCGACCGATCACGATAAACTGTCAGCACAAAATGAGTTATATTTGGCAGTATTTCGTGTAAAATAAAAATTAACTAAGGATTTTACATTTCATTCAACAAGCAAACATTCATTTGCAGAGGAATGAAATAGAAAGAGACATACGTATGATAAATTCAGTTATAATACATGGAAGTTAATGATTGGTCGTATTTCCACCAATAGCTCATCAACAACACAATTTGTCACAGTGTTGCAAATAAAAGGTATGATACACAAAAGTCGTATAACTTAGGGCTTAGTTATGCAAACGTAACGTAGCGTAACGTAGCCAACTGTCACGTACTATTTTGTTAACTTACAGTGGCTGCATTCAGCGATCTTCATAATTGCGAAACTGCGGGTAATGACCGATTTACAATGTATCTTCTGTGAGTCCAGTGTCGCCACAAAGTGACGACGGTCCGGTCTGCACAAAGTGACGAGAAGGCAAGCAGCAAAAACTGCACCAAATTTACATTTGGTCAATTACTGTAGTTTTGTTACTAACAATAACAGTTTACCGCTACAGTCCTGTATAGAACTTCGGCCGAGCTCTCTCACCATTTGAGCTGTGCGTGTTATATTTGTACTCAAATTGGTGGGACCTACAGTTTATTGCCGAATCCGAACGGCGGGTGAGAGCTTTTCATACGCAATGTTTTACTCTCGAAGGTTTGCCATTTACTGCCGAGATGTAGCGCTGTAAAGAAAAATGTTTCTATGAAAAGGTGTTGTTAGCCCCAGTCCAGGCTTGAACCGGGGACCTTTCGGCTCGCAGTCCAACGCACACTGAGCTACCGCGGTTTTGTTGCGTCGGGATATAATTGACCAAAACTTTTGTGTGCGTGTAACGATAAAATTACTGGTAAATTTACGAAATATTTTACGTAATATAAACTGATATAACTCTGAGGTTAGTGACGGTTGAATAACTAATAAACTAAGCAAAATTATAGCAAATAAAACAAAAAAACCTAAAACTGCATAGTTTGAATTTTTATTGCGTTGAATGTAATATTTGCTTTTCAGATTTTCTTTTAAAGGTCCATTCATATCAGACAGCACGTTGCGCATCATGCACGTATGTGCGTGAAGTTAACAACTTTTCTCAACAACTTTTTCAATTCCACTCGTTCCACTTTGACAGCTCGACAAAAATTTCGCAGAAATTGAGGGATTTGGAGGAATTCTGGACGAAAGAGTACGATACTCATGATAAAACGTACATGGATCGACAGGTAAACTAATACCTACTCGATTAAAGCACTGTCATATCTGTATAGTATTTATTTTAGTCATTAGATGCAGTTTAAACAGACGGCCTTGCAGCTAATAGAAGTTGTTGACCACATCGCCTTCAAGGAGCACCTTAAAATTAATTGGACTCAATTCAGAATTAAATTACCTATCAGGCAGTGCAAACATTTTAATTCTATTCTGTCTAGTTTCGCCACAAATCAACGAATGCTAAACCATTTATTTTTTAGGCTTACTTATAAAAGACTTTTCAAGGGTTGTTGGCCAGTTCTCGCCCAAGAAACATATTTTCTGGTAAGCAGTCTAGTCCTAAATTTAACGATCTTTCCAAAAACATATCTTTTTTTATTCTACGTTCATCCGTTCACAAAAGGGAGACGCCATCGTTGGACGTACCATGCTGAAAGTGGTTGTTCGAAAACATTTAAGAAGTTGTTGGACAAAATTTGTGCAAGAATCATTTATTTTTGTAAGCAGTTTAATTTGTATTCAAATTACCTTTCCAAAACAGTAATTATAATTTTTCTATGACCATCCGTTCCAAAAAGGCAGCTGCCTTCGATGGACGAACCATTCTGGAAACCATTTCTGGAGTTGATGGACATACTTTGTCCAGGAATCATTTATCTTGATAAGCAGTTTAATTCTAATTTAAACGACCTTTTCAAAAATGTACCATTTGTATTTCTAGGGCTATCCGTTCCAAAAAGGGAGATGCCTTCGATGGACGTACTATGATGAAAATGGTTGTTGGAAATCATTTCTGGAGTTGATGAACATAATTTGTCCAGGAATCATTTATCTTGATAAGCAGTTTAATTCTAATTTAAACGACCTTTTCAAAAATGTACCATTTGTATTTCTAGGGCTATCCGTTCCAAAAAGGGAGATGCCTTCGATGGACGTACTATGATGAAAATGGTTGTTGGAAATCATTTCTGGAGTTGATGAACATAATTTGTCCAGGAATCATTCATCTTGGTAAGCAGTCTAATTCTAATTAAAATTATCTTTCCAAAACAGTAATTATAATTTTTCTAGGACCATCCGTTCCAAAAAGGGAGATGCCTTCGATGGACGTACTATTATGAAAATAGTTGTTGGAAATCATTTCGGGAGTTGATGGACATAATTTGTCCATCAATCATTTATCTTGGTAAGCAGTTTAATTCTAATTAAAATTGTCTTTCCAAAACAGTTATTGTAATTTTTCTAGGACCATTCGTTCCAAAAAGGTAGAAGCCTTCGATGGACGTACGATAAGGAAAATGGTTGTTGGAAACCATTTCTGGAGTTGATGGACATAATTTGTCCACGGATAGTCCAAGAAAAATTATAACTACTGTTTTGGAAAGACAATTTTAATTAGAATTAGACTGCTTACCAAGATAAATGATTCCTGGCAAATTATGTCCATCAACTCCAGAAATGATTTCCAACAACCATTTTCATCATAGTACGTCCATCGAAGGCATCTCCCTTTATGGAACGGATAGTCCTAGAAATACAAATGGTACATTTTTGAAAAGGTCATTTGAATTAGAATTAAACTGCTTACCAAGATAAATGATTTCTGGACAAATTATGTCCATCAACTCCAGAAATGATTTCCAACAACCATTTTCATCATAATACGTACATCGAAGGCATCTCCCTTTTTGGAACGAATGGTCCTAGAAAAATTACAATAACTGTTTTGAAAAGGTAATTTGAATTAGAAATTAACTGCTTACCAAGATAAATGATTGCTGGACAAATTATATCCATCAACTCCAGAAATGGTTTTCAACAACTATTTCAAGGGGGTCTTTTGATGTCTTCTCCCTTTTTGGATCGAATGATCCTATAAAAATTATAATTACACTTTTGAAAAGGTTATATTAATTATAAATAAACTGTGTACTTATATAAGGCATAGCTGAACATATTATGCCTAACAAATCCTCAAACGTGTTTCATCAACCGTTTTCCTCCTTTCATGGCCAACGATGGTGTTTACTATTCCAAAACAGCTAGAGCTAGTATAAAAAGTTATATATTTTTGGATAGGGCTTAAAATTTGGATTTAGAATGTTTACTTTAAAATGTGATACATTGATAAGAACTCACCAACAACCCTTGAAAGTGGTTCTATCATTAACCTTCGAAAAAATATGCCAGAGGATTTACTGAATTGTGGCGGAACTAGAAGGAGTTGAAGAAAAATGTTTATATGGCCAGATAGGTGAATACATTGCGAACTGAACCCAGCAATTTTTATGATGATCCTTGGAAGCATTATAGCCAACAACCATGTTTAGCTACATGTCCACTGCTTTTTGGCACTTTAAACTGGTTCTGTCGGCTAAAGAAAACAATTCACATACATGTCAGTGATACTAATTGATAGATATTGATAATACCTGTCGATCCATGTATCATTTGCTATGAGTATCCTGCTCCTTTGTCCACAAATCCAGAGAAACCTCAAAATCCGTCAACTTTTTGCCAATTGTCAAAATTCTCTTGTTCTTCTTTCCAGCTGTCAAACGCTTGTTTGTTCCAATTCCACCCGTTCCGCATATTTTGACAGAAAATAGTTGTTGAAAAAAAGTTGTTAACTTCACACTCGCTGCACGTAGCGTATCATGCACGTTCATGCAAAGACGTTCATACCAGCATCATGCAAAAAGTATTAGGGTTGTAAAATGAAAACTCCTCTTATACATTTATCATAAACCGACAACCTTTAACGTCAAAATATTTAAACTGTCAAAATAATTAAAAATAAAATAACGAAAATTCTTCATAAATTCTTATCAAGTTCCTTATAATTGTTTCAAGATAGTGGAATTCTTCTGCATATTTGAAGTCGTCGAAATTTTTGGTAAATTCCCGAATCAAATTTGTGGAATGAAAATTAAGAAGTCCCGCTGGTGCTCGTGTCATTGCACCACTGAACGTCGCCATCTCATCAGAAACCACTAGGTTGGCGAAAAGGCCTTTTTCTTCAAGTCTTTCCTTCCAAACCAAATTTCCGAGGATGCAATGAAAGTCTGGCCACAAGGTCAGCGCATCCGAGACCTATTTCCTCTACATGTTCAACATTTCGATTGGATAGTAAGATTCGGTTGAATTGAGCTAAAATAGGAGCTCAATTTTCTCGCCAGAGAGTTTGGACATCGAGACGTCCCGAAAATTAATGCGCAAGTCGTTATATTACATATAAATAAAATATAAAATCTAAGAATATAAAATTAAGTAAATAAATAAAATGAAGAATAAATTTGTTAAAAATTATGCATTATAAGCTGAAGCCAAGTCCAACGCTAAACATTGTGTTGGTTGCCTGTGGTGTTGTAGTGATTCTATATTCTGGAGAAGAGTATCGCTCTAATTGACAACGGTGACAGCTGTTACAATAGCAACCTCTACATCATTTTAACCACCGAAAAAGAGTCAGCTATCCACTGTTGGATCTGATACGAACGCAAGGAGTGTGCGCACCTTCGTCGAGCGGTAGATAAAGTGTGTCATCTGCAGGATTGATGCTGCCCCCAAATGCGTTTTCCTTTGTCCCTTAAATCCAAAGTTGCGTTTGTTTCAAAACTTTGTGCACGCCGCAGATGCTGACGAGAGTGGTAAAACGAACGAAAGCATACGCCACTGCGATAACTTTTCAAAAATTTATGATATAAATTTAAATTTGATTTAAACTTTTTGACAGTAAAAAAGGGTATACAATATAAAAATTGTGAAGAAAATTAAGAAAAAGTAATAAAAATATTTGATTTTTACAACAGTGCATGCGACAGGCTCCTGCAAAAATATTTTGCATGATACGCTACGTGCATGAACGGACCCAAAACGCATGATATGAACACTCTCATATAAAATGTACTGAAGAATATTTGTCGTGCATGATACGCTACGTGCATGATACGCAACGTGCTGTCTGATATGAATGGACCTTAAAACGCCTTTTGTTTGCCTTTGTTTTGCTTCGCTCGATGCATTTGTTTAATGCAGAGAACCCTTCCACTTTGATGACATCTATAATATAAATAGATATGTAAGAAATATTTTCCAATTTACTTTATTTCAATGTTTATCAATTGTTTATAATATAATCCAAATCTTTTTATGACCTTTCGCTGTAGCGGCTGTTCGAAGAAAAAAGCAAACGTAATGAATAACCTACAAATAAAAAATGGTGGCAAACCAACGCGCAAAATATATTAGTTTTTATTCCTTATTATGGGTCATTTATCCAGCAGAGATGTATTTCAAATTAGTTATGTATGAGTGAGAAAATAAAGTTTTGGCTGTATTCAGCAACCTCAGCAGTTGCGAAAATGCTCAGTAACTAATCGCTCACTGTTATTGAATGCACCGCTACCTCATCTATCAATTTACAAAATAATTTAGTATTAGTATTTTATTAAAGTTACATACAACTCTTTAAATGATTGAAAAAATATTTTTCCAATATAAATTTCATTTTTGTTTATAAATATTAGAGTTAAAATGTCATCGAATGTCATCGATAACAAAGGCAGCGCAAATGCAGCGTAAAAATTTTATGCTGGAAAAAATGGCGACCGCTCACTAAACATGTTGAGAATAACATGTCATTTAAGCGAACATTACTCAACAGCTTCACAACTGCTGAGGTCGCTGAATGCAGCCTTTGGCTTTGTGTTGGAGTTTCGGTAAGACATGTATTGCTGGGTAAGTACTATTTTTTGGTACTGAGGAATTTTGTAGTAAATGTAGTATTTTGTGCTAAATATCGGATTTATTTCGTAATTTGAGGGAAATTGTGGTAAATATCCTATGTGGTAATTTGTGAGAATTTGCTGTGGTAAAATGAGAATTCTTGTAGTAATTTCATATGGCGACACTGTGTGAGTCTCCCAACTGCTGCGTTCGTTCGTAATTACGACGTCTTTACGATCAAAACGTAAGACAACCCTGACAAAAGTGTGCGACACTGGTTCAGATTTACGAACTAATTAGGTGCTGTCATGGTTGAAGTACATACACCCAGAAAAAAATCATGGTAAATTGATAGTATTTCAATAGAAAAACAATAATTTATACCATTAAAATTGGTCAATAAGATGCGTCCCATTAGTTCAGTAATATTGAAACTGTTAATACAATGTGTGGTTGTACCATAAATTTTATAATGTGATATTTTAATTACAATAAGAAAGACATATACAAATTTAATGATACGTATTATTAATTTTATGGTAAAGTCGAATTACATTTTCCTAATAATTTATTAAAACAAAAACGTATTTTAGTTAATTTATTGTATAATTTATTTTATTTAAATGTCGAAATTGATATTCATTTTAACAACACACATACATAAAAAGACACTTCTTGCTGCAAAAGGTTATAACACATATAATGTTTGCTTTGGTTTCCAATAATTGATTGTAGTACTTGAGTCTGCAGTTATTTTCGAGTCCGTTGCCATAATAGAAGTTCGATGTATTATTTATTTTCTGTAATAAATAAAAATATAAAAATATAAATATATAAATATAATTTATTTACATTAAATACATCGAGTCCTTACCAATGTCGCGTTTAATAATGTGGATTATTACAAAAAAATACATGCGACCATTTTGAGTTAACACGCAGAATGACGTACAAAACGAACATGTTTGTATTCGTTTTATGTTTTTTTACACCACGTTTATAATTATAGGAGGAAACCATTAAAACAACAGTATTTATTCTATTTAAAATAATAATATTGAAATATTTAAATTTATGGTACTGAATTTTTCAAATACTATTGAATTAATTAGAAAACTTTTGATTTAAAAAGAAAAAACTATTAATTCATGAACCATAAGATCAATGGTCGTACCATTGAATACATAGAAATATATGTATATAAATTTTAGTAGAAACTCTAATGTTTAGGAAAAATTTAAATTTTTAGTCAAAATTTGAATTTTTAGTCAATATTTGAATGTTTAGTAAAAATTTGAATTTTTAGTAGAAACTGTAAAAATTGGAATTTTAGTAACAATATAAATTTTTTTGTACAAATTTAAATTTTTAGTAAAAATTTAAATTTTTAGTAAAATTTCAATTTTTAGAAAAAATTAGAATTTTTATTAAAAATTAGAATTTTTATTAAAAATTAGAATTTTTAGTAAAAATTAGAATTTTTAGTAAAAATTTATATTTTTGTAAAAATTTGGATTTTGAATTTAAATTTTTAGTACACTATGAATGTTTACTAAATATTAAAATTTAAAGTAGAAATTGGAATGTTTAGTAAAAATCAGAAGTTTTAGTAAATTTTTAGTTTTTAGAAAAAAATTTAATTTTTAGTAGAAACTGTAAAATTGGAATTTTAGTAACAATATGAATTTTTAGTAAAGATTTAAAATTAGAGTAGGTATATTAGAATAGAGTAAAAAATATAATTTTTGTAAAAATTTTAATTTTTGAAAAAAATTTAATTTGTAGAGAACAAATTGAATATTTAAAAAAAAAATTAATTTATTAAAATTTTAATATAATATAAATATTAATTTAATATAATATAAATTTTAATGTCATTTAGAAAGATTTTAGTTTAGTAAAAATAATTTTTAAAATATTCAAATTTTAGCAAATGGTATCACCACATTAATAGAATATATTGAAGTCTAATTAGACATACCTTAATGTCTTGGAACATGCGTCTGCCGGAACATAGTCTGCCGACATGCTGACCACACAGCCACTCGACAATGTCTTCCTCCTTTTCGCTGTCAGGGCTAATAGTCAGTAATTATCTGCATTGGAAGCACAACTTTTAATAAATAACTAAAATATATAAAACGTTTGCGCACCTGCGTGTAAGATGGACCTTGTGATAGCGCATAAACACATCATTGTTGTTCACATACTTCAGCAGCACATCACGCAGACGACCGTCGATCTGCTCGCTCATCAGACGCTTTTTCAGTGACTTGCGACGCAACAACATGTCGCAGTTGGCCAGTAGTTCGTAAATTTCCCATTGGCATCAGCACCCAGAAGTAAATCTCAAGAATCTGACATCTAATTCATTTAAAACGTGTGTTTAATATACGTGGTAAGTAATTTAATAATTCTATAAAATTTTCAATACAATATCTTAATTTAGACTTAAATCAATGAAAAAATGAAGCGTGGAGTTACGAGAAATTATATAGTTTAAAATTACACGTATGTCCACTGTCTCCACCATTTAAAATCCAAGCATAACGACTTTAAATATTGTTGTATTTTTAGATCCATCTACATGTTATTTCTACAAACAATTGTAAACATCCTTAGATCCCAACTCATATGGATTTTCTGGTGTAACTCCAGTGTTTTATATTCATTGTAATAATAAAAGAACAACATTGTAATTAAACGAACCAAGAAATAAAACAATTTTTCTACCAGTACTGGCACAACGCTGCCAAACTCTAATGCCAGTGTTGGCCCATAGTTATACCTAATCTAAATCTAAACATTATTTAAAACATATAATATATATTGAATTTTTTTTTAATATATATCATTAAATAATTTTGTATAAAAAAACATAGATGTATTGTTTAAAAAACAAAAGGTAATAACAATGTAATAAATATTTTTATGTAATGACTTGTGTATATTTATATTTTAAATTTTATATTTTATATTTTATATTTTATATTTTATATTTTATATTTTATATTTTATATTTTATATTTTATATTTTATATTTTATATTTTATATTTTATATTTTATAATTTATATTTTATATTTTATATTTTATATTTTATATTTTATATTTTATATTTTATATTTTATATTTTATATTTTATATTTTATATTTTATATTTTATATTTTATATTTTATATTTTATATTTTATATTTTATATTTTATATTTTATATTTTATATTTTATATTTTATATTTTATATTTTATATTTTATATTTTATATTTTATATTTTATATTTTATATTTTATATTTTATATTTTATATTTTATATTTTATATTTTATATTTTATATTTTATATTTTATATTTTATATTTTATATTTTATATTTTATATTTTATATTTTATATTTTATATTTTATATTTTATATTTTATATTTTATATTTTATATTTTATATTTTATATTTTATATTTTATATTTTATATTTTATATTTTATATTTTATATTTTATATTTTATATTTTATATTTTATATTTTATATTTTATATTTTATATTTTATATTTTATATTTTATATTTTATATTTTATATTTTATATTTTATATTTTATATTTTATATTTTATATTTTATATTTTATATTTTATATTTTATATTTTATATTTTATATTTTATATTTTATATTTTATATTTTATATTTTATATTTTATATTTTATATTTTATATTTTATATTTTATATTTTATATTTTATATTTT
The DNA here is from genome assembly GCA_951804985.1 of Dryomyza anilis. Lineage (NCBI taxonomy): Eukaryota > Metazoa > Arthropoda > Insecta > Diptera > Dryomyzidae > Dryomyza > Dryomyza anilis. The sequence continues at coordinate 40,177,109 of OX638132.1, read as the reverse complement.
ATATTTTATATTTTATATTTTATATTTTATATTTTATATTTTATATTTTATATTTTATATTTTATATTTTATATTTTATATTTTATATTTTATATTTTATATTTTATATTTTATATTTTATATTTTATATTTTATATTTTATATTTTATATTTTATATTTTATATTTTATATTTTATATTTTATATTTTATATTTTATATTTTATATTTTATATTTTATATTTTATATTTTATATTTTATATTTTATATTTTATATTTTATATTTTATATTTTATATTTTATATTTTATATTTTATATTTTATATTTTATATTTTATATTTTATATTTTATATTTTATATTTTATATTTTATATTTTATATTTTATATTTTATATTTTATATTTTATATTTTATATTTTATATTTTATATTTTATATTTTATATTTTATATTTTATATTTTATATTTTATATTTTATATTTTATATTTTATATTTTATATTTTATATTTTATATTTTATATTTTATATTTTATATTTTATATTTTATATTTTATATTTTATATTTTATATTTTATATTTTATATTTTATATTTTATATTTTATATTTTATATTTTATATTTTATATTTTATATTTTATATTTTATATTTTATATTTTATATTTTATATTTTATATTTTATATTTTATATTTTATATTTTATATTTTATATTTTATATTTTATATTTTATATTTTATATTTTATATTTTATATTTTATATTTTATATTTTATATTTTATATTTTATATTTTATATTTTATATTTTATATTTTATATTTTATATTTTATATTTTATATTTTATATTTTATATTTTATATTTTATATTTTATATTTTATATTTTATATTTTATATTTTATATTTTATATTTTATATTTTATATTTTATATTTTATATTTTATATTTTATATTTTATATTTTATATTTTATATTTTATATTTTATATTTTATATTTTATATTTTATATTTTATATTTTATATTTTATATTTTATATTTTATATTTTATATTTTATATTTTATATTTTATATTTTATATTTTATATTTTATATTTTATATTTTATATTTTATATTTTATATTTTATATTTTATATTTTATATTTTATATTTTATATTATATATTTTATATTTTATATTTTATACATATTTAAATTTAATTGATGCAGGCATCTTTGATATGCTTCTCGGGCGTCAACATTTGTTTTGATGTGCTCGGCTGCTGCTCTGAGGCCTCCAACACATTAGACAGTGTCGCTGCTTCGCGCTGTGGTGAGTTTCTAAAAACACTGTCCTGATCCCTATTGCTGACGCTACAACAAAAAAATGGAAAAAATACATTTTCCAACAATAACAACAACATGCTCACCATCGCAGTGCCGCTGCGGAGGCGGCAGCAGCAACAGAAGCAGCGGTCAAAGCATTAGCATCACGTCGTCTCTTTTTACTGCTGCGCATGAGCCCGCCAGCGCTACGGTTTTTCGTTTTTTTCGCACGCGCCGCCGACACTGCGTTACTGGGCGACATGTTACCGCTGTTGTCCAACAAACTGGTGCTACTCATGTCGGTATCGTCGCTGACAAGGCACCGCCGCCAACATCATGTTTCTCCTTGAGACCTTGGACTTTATCATAAATGGAGCGATTATCATCCTACAAATTGCATAGCACCATGGTCACTGCATTACCGATAACGTTCGCATATTTAGTTTAGTCTTCCGATTTAGAGTGTGTGCGTATTTCGATTAAAATGGTGACTAAACTAAATTTTATCGACAGCGTAACAAAAAAATAAATAAACAAACAAACTTCAAAAAATTCAAAATCAAATCTTGCTTACCCAAAAAATATTTTTTTTTTAGCAAAGTGCTTTTATTTAATATAAAATTCATACACGTCCTAATATCTTTAACTCCGCACAATTGAATACACCACAATTTATATCACTACATATTAATGTTGGTACAACTTACCTGTAAGAATAATAGTTTGGCGCTAAAGTCCTGAAGAACTAAGGCCGAGCTCTGTCACTATTTAATTTGTTCGTGTTATATTTGTACTGAAAGTGATGGGACCTACACGATTTAATGTGAATCCTAACGGCGGGGTAAGAGTTTTTCATAGGCAATGTTTTACTCTCGCAGAACAAATTCCATATTGCTCCCATATAGCGTTCGCACGCAGTGATTGTTACGTGCGACGCACGCTTGCTACTGGCGTAGCGCTAGCAGTAAATACGGACCGCCAATGGTTTGCCTACGAGCCCTGAGTAGGCCGTTGTGCCAGTATTACGTTGTCAAAATTGGCAACCTATACTGAGCAAGTACAGGCGAAGCTCTTGTAGTAAATACGGCCCAGTATTAGTATGACTAAGGGCCCAATAGTATGTCAGGTGTAAACCAGCATTGTGCCAGTATTGCACCAGCATTATTTTTCCAGAATTGGCAAACTGTACTGGGCGAGTACTGGCGAAGCGCTGGCAGTAAATACGGCCCGACATTGGCTTGAAGACGGGCACAGTACTATGCCAGTTGTAAACCAGTGTTGTGCCAGTACTGCGCCAGCATTACGTTGCCAGAATTGGCAACCTGTACTGGGCGAGTACTGGCGAAACGCTGGCAGTAAATACGGCCCGACATTGGCTTGAAGACGGGCCCAGTAGTAAGCCAGTTGTAAACCAGCGTTGTGCCAGTACTGCGCCAGGACTGTATGCCTAGCATCGGCAACCAGTAGTGTGCCAGTACTGGGCCATTTGTTTCAGTACGGCAATTTCTGCCTGGGTTTGAGCTGTGCGTGTTATATTTGTACTCAAAGTGGTGGGACCTACAGTTTATTGCCGAATCCGAACGGCGGGAGAGCTTTTTCATAGGCAATAGTTTTACTCTCGTAGGTTTGCCATTTACTGACGAGAGGTAGCGCGGTATAGAAAAATGTTTCTATGAAAAGGTGTTGTTAGCCCCAGTCCGGGCTTGAATCGGGGACCTTTAGGCTCGCAGTCCAACGCACTAACCACTGACCTACCGCGGCTACAATTTCATACAAATTCACAGCTAGAAGACCTATAAACCCTGGGAGATACAGTGAGACTCACAGAATATACAATTCCAATCAGTGAATTTGTTTTATTTAATTTCACCATTACCGGTTAAATACCTAACCGGTTAAGAACCTCACCGTTTCAGCACCTCACCTTTTAAGTTCCTCACCGGATAAGTACCTCATTTTTATACCCTACAGTAAAAGTGAAAGGGTATATTCAGTTTGGTACGCCGTTTGTAACACCCAGAAGGAAGCATCTCCGGTATGGAAAAGTACATATATTCTTGATCAGCATGACCTGAGTCGATTTAGCGATGTCCGTCTGTCCATCTGTCTGTCTGTCCGTCTGTCTGTCCGTCCGTCCATTTGTCTGTCCGTCTGTCTGTTGAAATCCCTACTTCTTTTAAAATTGAAGAGCTAGATAAATGAAACTTATAACTTAGATTACTAATATACCTACGCTGTATGTGCGAAAAAATTTGCGAGATCGGTCCATTGTGTCCTATGATCCGACCACTAAGGTTCAAATACCTCATATAAAATGTACATATAAAGATCAATTTTTATGTATACGTGCTTAGGTAAACTTTTTTGGTCAAATATATATTGACATCATGATCAAATACATGATAATAATGTTTTCCGGCAAAAAGACTTGTGGTTCACAAAAAAAAATCGAAATTCGGTACACCTACCCATTTGTAAATATGGGTATCAAATGAATGGAAATTCTTCAGCGATTGATTGTTTGTAGTTATTTTCAGGATTCGTATACCCTGGTGACCTATATATTACTTTGAATGGTAACCACACATATGTGTAGGGTATTTATAGTCGGCTTAGACCGACTATAATTTTGATAATCCTAACTATCATAATTACACCTACTTTAAAATTTCCCATGTGATCTAACCTACCCAACTGATTTAAAGTAATTTTCGGAATGGTGGAATGTTTAAGTATTTTGAGGCATACCATCTCTACGGAATCATGTCGACAGCTAAAAATGTAGAAATTTAAAATCATTACCCGTACCCGTTCAAATTGTCCTCTATAGACACATGTTAGTTATCATAAAACCGTTTAGAAAAAAACATTTTTCAGCCATCCCAAGAAGCTATTCGCAAAACAGCTGATTCCGCAGTTGAATCAAATAAATATTGATTGGTACAACATAATGCTATATCATTTAGTCAATATAACCAAATATTGAGTCAACTAAATATTGGTTATGTATCATTTTGAATATAGTTGCCGTAGCAATGGAAATAAAATAATTGAAAATGGATAAAAAGTAATAGTTGGTTAAGCTTCATACTATTGTTTACCTCAAATGAATTTCAGTTGAGGCTGACTACATTTGAAGATGCAAATGAATATTCTTTGAAACAACTGCACGCCAAGCTATTATTTTTTTGTGTGTATAGAGAATACTAAAAATTACTAAATCACTAATGAAAACAACATAATGCCCGATTTACATTGTATCTTCCGGAGATACGCTGTATCTCCAGGAGATAAACCAAAAGAGAGGGCAATAAATATTATAAGAAAATGTACAGGTGTAAGCGACCAGATAGCTTGCAAAATTATAGGAGAAGTGATACTGCGACTGTATCGCATTATAGGAGGCGATACACAAAAGTTCTACATGTTGAACTTTTCTGTATCGCCGTATCGCTTCCTATAAAGTTTTGTAATAGATTGACATAAAAAAATAAAATTGTTGTCAAATATTGGCATGTTTATATATTTTGAAGTTTAAAATTAAATTCAAACTAATAAACAAAACGCAAATAAAAAATAAAGAAATTCAACTTAATCAAAGATTTAAGATAGAATTCAAGAACAAAATTAAATGCATATGCCTCCTCCACGTTGAGGAAAACTACGTGGCGGAAGTTTTACATTGCTGCTTAAGTTTAAAAAACTGTGGCTTTTATTTGACTGTTGCTCTACTGAATGCGTTACAATTTAATCCGCTAGAGCAGTGTGGTTATGCATTGGGAATCGTAATCGTCAACGGCTTGTAAACACATATTTTTCAAATTAATTTATTAATTTAAAAAATAAATAATTATTTAATTAAACTAAATAATGGTAAATTTTAAAACCACAGAATGATTGTAGTGGTCAATTTTTAGAGGGGCATTTGATCTGCGATAAGCTTCGCGAATGTAAGGCAATGTATCTTCCTTTTGTCAATTATAGTGCCATTCAGTTGTTGGCTCAGCTATTCGCTATGTTTCTTAAGTAACCCAGCCAACGCAAGAACTCCGAAAAGATTGTTTTCACAATCTTTTGCCTGAGCCTGAGCGCTCATGTTTCATTCAGAAAAGAGTCTTGAAATATACATTTTCTGATAAAAATGCGTCATTCAGACCTGATCGTAGTTAGAAGGCTCTTTTAGGAGTCTTGTATCGGAGCCTAAAAACAATCTAGCAGGAAGCCAAAAAATAATCAGGAAATGCTCTTGTATAAGATTCATTTTATATCGAAAAAAAAAGCTCCCGGAAAGGCTCCCTAAACAGTCGAAAAAATGCATGCGCTTACGTTGCAATAAAACAATGTCAAATAGGTGTAAATGTACAATAAAAATGTGTTTTTTTTATATTTTACTTGCAATTAACGACTATTATAATAGTAAAAAACATAATTAAGGTTTGCATCATCGCACCTCGCTGCAGAAGCGACTTGCTCTGCATTAAAAAATATTGCACTGATATTGATATATGTAGATGCAGAAGTCTTTGGCTGTATATATCCAATATATTCAAAAATATTTCTCGATGTCAAATGTCTGCGACTGTATTGCAGCTGCACATTGTTCCCACAACGTCATATGTACTCCTTGAATTCAGTGTCTGCGGGAATAAATGGAATAAAGTATAAGCTTAAATTTAATTTTATTGCTGACTTACCATAATAATTATGCGCCGCAACACACGTTATTTTTATCTTTACAATTTATAATATTGAATTTTGTTTGACAAAGTGTTTGGCATTTAATTTTTGAAAGAACAAAAAATAAATTGTACTAAAACACGAAACGAAATCAAAACATTCATCTTAGATTCAAGACACGGGAGCCTGAGTGTAACTTGAACTCTGGCGTTAGCTGGGAATTGCCATTGATTGCACGGACAGTTTTTGTTCAACACAAAATGTTCTTTGCAGTTCGTGAAAATAATAACGGACTGTTAATTGATTTTGTTTTTTTTTTTTTTGTTATACACTCTCAGAAAATAATTGTTAAAATTTAACAATTACGATTGTTATTCAAGTAACAATAATTATTGTTAGTTCATATGCTTGAATTTGAGTGATGATTGTAGCCTTTTCTTATTTAACAATAACTTTGGAGGAGATTCTTAAATTTATTGTTGGATTGTTAACTTTATTTTAATTGTTAAATTCAAGTATTCGATTGTTAAAAATTGTATGTTCGAATAATTTAAAAACTTTGAAGTCTAGACTTCAAATTCATTTTTTTATACTTTTTATATTCAAATAATTTTACTCGTGTCGCGTTTATATTTATTACAAAATAATACCGCAAGCTTCTGATTTACGGCAAGGAGGCTTCATGGGTATCGCCTTCAAATGAAAGCTGCAAGAACCGCGCATCGTGTGCGTCTGATTTAAAACAGTATGCAGGACGTTTATGGCGTCGATTGCGCTTCGGGCGATACCTTCACCACAAATCAAGAGCAAACTGCTTTTGGACTCGAAATTTATCGAAGCAGTGGTTTCACCAAAGACGATCCAATTTCTTCTACAACATCGATGTAAAGAAAAGCTCGTATCGGGCATGGGTACGTACGCAGACGTAGAGCCTACAACTAAAACATTTAAAATTTGTATTAGGTATTAAAATTTTACAGATGAACTGCATTGATAGATATATGCGCAATGCATGAAACGTTAGTACGGCGGCACCAGTCACATTGATCAAGCCTAAGGTTGCCTTCCGCGAACCCCTTGTGTTTCCTGCCAGTTCGATTATCTACATTATTGGCATCATGGATCAATTGCCGCCGACGCAATATAACCTATTCGAATTTGTCGACGATACTACGGGTTCCAACGTGCCGCAACAAATCATTCCCGTCGTAGAGAAGGGCTTTCGCAAGATGCCCTTGAGTGGCATGTCCGGTCAGAAGATGTATGGCTTGCGTTCACATTGTCGACTCCACTGAGTTCACCTTTATATAGGCCGCACATGGTGACATCAACGATGTTCATATTTCATTTCATTCTATTTACCATTATAATAATGGTAAAAATAATGGTTGAAAATGTAATTTAAAATATGTAAATATAACTAAAAACACTGTATTAATTATTTTAATATAAAGCTATGAAGTAGGCTAGGTTAAAAATCATTATTGTTATATCTAACAATTCGATTTTTATTCCATTTTTCATTACCAATAACAATTCAATAATAAAAATAATAATTAATTGTTAGTTTTGACGTTTTATTCTTAATTTTAGACGTCAAATTTGAGTTAAGTTGCTTCAGAAATCTATTTCGAAAAAATAAAAATTCCGATTGTTGTTTCCAACAATGATTCAACAATTGCTGATTGTTTAACGTATATTCACAATCGTATATTCACAAAAAAATAATTTATTGTTAGATTCAACCATTATTTTCTGAGAGTGTATTGTTTTCTGTCAAACAAATTATAGAACATTTATATTTGTCTTTTATTTAACATATTTCTGTTTCATTTACTTATAATAGTAATTTTTTGAAAAAATGCAACCCTAAGCGATACAGTGAAACTCAAAGAAAATACCATAGACCACAAGACATGAAACTCCGTCAATGTAGATGTAAAAATCGTTTTGTTAGTGTGCGTCGCAGTCGCAATTTGGACAACTTTTTATTCAACTTAGACAACTTTTATTCAACTTGGACAATAATGCCACAGATTTTCTCATTTTAGACATTTTTCCCCCTTTATATTCAACATATTCACCACTGCTTTTGATGTTTGCGCCAAACAGAAATTTAATAACAAATTAATTTTCTGACAACGTAAAAATACTCAAAACAAACGTAAACAACGTTTTAGTTTATATATATTTAGTTTTATTCAAAAATTGATAGTGTGGGTACAATTTTCAACCGATTTTGATACGAATTATGGATGATATCGTTGTCAGGCATGATGAAGAGCTATATTTGGCTAAACAAGCGTACGAAATTGTCAACTAGGACAAAATTTTAAAATATCTCTACGGAAAGGGATTATCGGACTGTTAATTGCTTAATGCCCGGATGCATACAACTTTTAACCATGAGTTAGCGATGGAAATCGATTAGTTAATCTGACAATTTCAATATTGATATTAAAACAAAAAATTAAATTTATTTGTCAGATTGTTTTTAACTGATAACTGTATTCAACCGGCCGTAAGTAAATTCACAATTTTAGTTTATTTTATTTAACGTCCTCATTATATTTAAGCGCAATATTGTTCCATATTTGGTATTTACAGCGATATAAACATACACATAATTTCATTATAAAATCGATTTATAATATAAATATTAAGATAAACATAATATATAATAAATTTATTTTAATATTGTAATATTTGCAAAAGTTTTGTCCCTTTTTCCCTAAACTAATGAAAAGGGGGACACACTGGTTTTATTCACCAAATTGCTATTTTTTCTCGTAAATTTTACAATTTTTTCAGAAAATGTTAATTATTTTTTCACTTTTCCCTTAGACTATGAATTTAGGCATAGTTTTAAAAAAATAGTGCTAATTTTTAGACTCATTACGTGTAACTCAAAACTTCTGCATTTGAGTAGTTCGGTTGCAAAAAATGTGTAAATTTTGGCAAATTTCACAAAATTTTCAGCATCTGAATTAACAAACAGCTGTTTTGTGTTGTTGAAAATTTTACACGGTGAAACAACAACAATGCAAGCAGAGATGCGGCAGAGCTCATGTACACAATCCGTGTACCAAAAAATATCATAAAAAACAGGATTTTGCTATGTTGAATATGTCGCGAAGTCGCACGTCTTATAGTCTTTGGAAAATACTATGTAATTCGGGCATTAAAAACACTTTGTGATATTCCGTGAAAAAAAATGTTTTTTATTTTAAATATTCTTCGAAAAAAATTAGAACGTAAAGATATGTTTAAAAGAAAATTAATAGTTTAGTGTTCAGAATTGAAGGTTTCATTTGAATAATTGGCATACTGTGTGACCCATACAAAACTCAATTTTATCGAAAAACATGTTTTAGATATTCTAATTTGTCAAAATGATTAATATATTGTATATTTATACGTATTGTTATATTTATAAACATATTTAACTACACTCTCAAAAAATAATTGTTAAAATTTAACAATCACAATTTTAATTGTTATTTTTCTTGCTTTATTTTGTAGATTTTTCACATTTAACAATTACTTTCGGAAAGATTGTTAAATTTATTGTTGGATTGTTAAATAAAATTTAATTGTTAAATTCAACAATTCAATTTTTAAACAATTGTTTATTCGAACATAAAAAACATCAACGTAATTTTAGTTTTATTTATCATTAAATAATTTTTTTGTTTTCCGACTCCACATTTTTTTACACAACATAAATAAGAAATAAAAATATCAATTGTTTGAGATTAAACACAACAAGCCCAATATAAAAAAATTGAAGTTGAGCACCACGAGTTTCGTCATACTTGACCACATTCTGCAGTAGACATCTTCCATACTGCAGTCCAAGCAACTCATGAGACCAAAAGTCATGAACCGAAGTTGCGCTCATATCGTTCAACGACAGGATAATCTGTTGGTTATTTCGTGCGCTCTGTTCAACCCACAGTTTATGTGGTGCAACATGTCAATCACCTGACATGTTGCGAGGTTCAGTTGCAATCAAAAACGTAAATCCCAATGCACGCGTGGTGTAAAATTCGATATTCTGGTCATACGGCAACTGCAGTCGAAGAAAAACCGCAGTAGAAGACACTAATGCAACATTGTGATGCAACGTTGCCTGAAATTATGGCGTACATGACATCAGACATGTTGGTTTCTTCCAAATGTATCGCTCATCGGTTCCATGCCAAGTCCTATCGAGTACCTTTCTATTTAAAATGCCTTTGTCAAGTCACAAGTGTTAGAAAAAAAATACCGATCGTTGCGTCAAAAAACTCTGCATAATACTTTTGTTAACCAAATAACTGTCAAACTGTAAAAGGTCAGTAAACGGGACATATCAATTAAGGGTTCATTCACCTATGATGTGTGCATCATTCTCGAACTTAGAAAATCTGCAATCTTAATAAATATTAATGCAGTCAATTACAAAATATCCGGTGAGTAGTTCTGCATTTTTATTGATTTTATATTCATATTTTATTGTACCATATTTTAGTTTAAAGAATGTTTCCATTTTGGAACCGTTCAAACTCGTGTCAAGACGTGTCGACCAAGACCAGCAGCCAGAACAACTTCATGTGAGTGATGAATCATGAAAAAGACGTTACGATGAAGGTTTCACGCAACATCTTTGAACCAAAAAGTATACCTAAACCTTTGCTTTGGTATCACTGGTGATATATTATTGAAAATTATTATCTTGATATTAAATTATTTTAATGGCCAAACAAAAATATTCTAAGTTTTTTAAAAATGCACTACTTCTATAATTAATATATTTCTTAAATATCTAAGAACAATGTTAAATGGTTGATTTCTGATAATATTGTTTTGTCTTAAATAAGTGCATGTATGAATGATAAGTGTATACAATTTATAATTGTATTGTTTAAAATTATTTACATTGTAACATTGGAATATAGTAGCCGCGGTAGCTCAGTAGTTAGTGCTGAGCCGAAAGGTCCCCGGTTCAAGCCTGGACTGGAGCTTACAACATCTTTTCATAGAAACATTTTTCTATACCAGTCAGTAAATGGCAAACCTACGAGAGTAAAACCATTGCCTATGAAAAGCTGTCACCCGCCGTTCAGATTCGGCAATATACTGTAGATCCCACCGCTTTGAGTACAAATATAACACGCACAGCTCAAAATGGTGAGAGAGCTCGGACGAAGTTCTATACAGGACTGTAGCGCCATACTATTATATTTATTATTTTAATATTGATTGAAAATGTCATTAAAATATACAAAAATACCAATAAAAATACCATATAAACACTGTGTTTAATTATTTAAGTAAAAATCATTATTGTCATATCTAACAATTCGATTGTTATTATTTTCTTTATAATATAAAATAACAATTAATTGTTAATTTTAGACGTCAAAATTAAATAAAAAGCTTCAAAAAATAACATCGAAAAATTAACAATTTTAATTGTGGATAACAACAATAAATTAACAATAGATTATTGTCAATGCCATTTTGACCAATATGATTGTTAATTTACCCAGCCAACCAAACTATCATAAACGATATCGTAAATGATAGCAAATATTCGTAAATAATGAATTAAATAATCACATACGAGAATCGTAATTGATTCGAAAACGCATACAGTTTCGTTCTTAATTTGTCCATCGTTATTATATAACGAACTAAAAACACTCATATATGATAAATTTTCGATCGTTTATGATCTTAAAATAAGTATCATATACTCGTTATAAACGATCTTTTTTGATCGTAAAACGAGTTCGTTTACGTTGTTTAATATTTTTTACGATTCAATTTTAAACGTAAATGATAATCACTTTTAACTCTTTTAAGAGCTTTTTCCTACTTTTTTAACGATACAAAAAAAATTAAGTGAATGCATGGTTGAAGTTAGGTTAGTTCATCTAGACAGTTAGTTGGCATACACTATGCTGAGAATGTAAATAAGAAAATTTAAAAAATACAACAATTAATTGTCATTTTCATGGTTATGTTTTTTACACTTTAAATTGGCTAATTTATTCAAATTTCACACCACAAATTCACACACTGCGGTGTTCTTCTGGAGCCCATAGACAGCATTGATGTTTTGTTTTAAAATTTTAGTTAACAAATGTTGAGTCTTTCCAACAGTATTAAAAAAAAAAGTATATGGCGACTGCATTTTGAAAGATGACTTAACCTGCATGTACTTCAACTTGCATGCATTTACTTACTTCTTAATTATATCACATGATTTAAAATGTTCAATCTTGTTATAAGTATTGAACATTTCTTGCATTTTTAAATGAACTTTTGATTACAAAAACAATAATAAATTTTGACAATCTTTTTTTACGATTTAAACAATCGAAAAATACGAGCCATCGTTATTTACGAACAAAATATGATTGTATTTTTCATTGATATTTATCATCGTTTTTTCGAGCAAAATGATCAAAATTTATGATTATTTTGAATCGCCAAACGATCGTAATTTACGAAAATAATAAAAAATGTGTGTAGGTGCCGACTGGGTTATTGTTAGAATTAACAATTAATTTATGAGAGTGTATTTAAAAAAATATATATTTTTAGAATTTCGGGGGAGTCAGAACACCTACAAGCGCCTCTGACTACGGGCCTGCTTGTACCCCATTGGTACAGAGTTAAACTAAATTGGATTGGGATGGCTGGAAGTTACATATAAAATTTTTTTTGCACAAGGTATTTTTATTTCACATATATATATATATATATATATATATATATATATATATATATATATATACAGCCTTGGGAAAAAGTTAGAGGCACCCTAATATAGTACCCATATATCCATTGTCATTTTTTGGAAACCCCCTTAATTGTACCATTATATATTACTTAGGACCTAATCAACATATTTCGTCATCTTAATGAGTGTTTATAAGCCGAAATTTGGATATTGCTCAATATATATACGAAATACAAGTTTTTTTAAATTTTGTATTCTTATGAAAAATTGTTAAATCTAAAATTGCGGTTTGATTCGTGTCACTGTTTTTAATTCTAAATATTTTTTTTGATATGGGTAAAAAAATGGAACTATCGATGCAACAGCGTGTAAAAATACAGATTTTGCATGAAGATGAGTTAAGTCAGAAGGAAATTGCAAGAATGGTCAACTGTTCTCGATTTGGTGTTCAATGTAATATAAATCGTTTTAAGGACACTGGTAATAATTCCAGAAAGAGATGTGGTCGGAAACGCGTTCAACATGTTGTGAAGACCGAAATTTGATTCGAAATGTGTTGAAAAACAGGAGGTTGGCTTCTTCAAAGCACGCTGCGGCCATGTCCGAAGACAGCAGAAAAAATATTTCTTCTAGAGACGTCTTCAGGATTCTGGGCTTACACTCTCAGAAATAATTTTTTAACTCTAACAATAAATTAACAATTATATTGGTTAAAATGGCATTGGCAATAATCTATTGTTAATTTATTGTTGGTATTCACAATTAAAATTGTTAATTTTTCGAAATTGAATTTTGAAGCAACTTTACTCAAATTTGACGTCCAAAATTAAAATTAACAATTGTAATTGTTATTTTGGATTGTTAAATTGTTAATGGTGACGCAGACTAAATTAACAATCAGATTGTTAATAATAGCAATAATAATATAGCCTATTGCATATCTATTTATTAAAATAAATTATTATACGGTGTTTTTATGTATCTATTTTATTTATATATATTTTTTAAATACATTATCAACAATTATTATTACAATATACATTATTTATGCCAAAACAATTAACAATTTATTACAATTGAATTTTAAACGTCAACATATTAAGACAAAATTAGGTATTTCATACCAAACATATTTTATATTTTATATTTTATATTTTATAATTTATATTTTATATTTTATATTTTATATTTTATATTTTATATTTTATATTTTATATTTTATATTTTATATTTTATATTTTATATTTTATATTTTATATTTTATATTTTATATTTTATATTTTATATTTTATATTTTATATTTTATATTTTATATTTTATATTTTATATTTTATATTTTATATTTTATATTTTATATTTTATATTTTATATTTTATATTTTATATTTTATATTTTATATTTTATATTTTATATTTTATATTTTATATTTTATATTTTATATTTTATATTTTATATTTTATATTTTATATTTTATATTTTATATTTTATATTTTATATTTTATATTTTATATTTTATATTTTATATTTTATATTTTATATTTTATATTTTATATTTTATATTTTATATTTTATATTTTATATTTTATATTTTATATTTTATATTTTATATTTTATATTTTATATTTTATATTTTATATTTTATATTTTATATTTTATATTTTATATTTTATATTTTATATTTTATATTTTATATTTTATATTTTATATTTTATATTTTATATTTTATATTTTATATTTTATATTTTATATTTTATATTTTATATTTTATATTTTATATTTTATATTTTATATTTTATATTTTATATTTTATATTTTATATTTTATATTTTATATTTTATATTTTATATTTTATATTTTATATTTTATATTTTATATTTTATATTTTATATTTTATATTTTATATTTTATATTTTATATTTTATATTTTATATTTTATATTTTATATTTTATATTTTATATTTTATATTTTATATTTTATATTTTATATTTTATATTTTATATTTTATATTTTATATTTTATATTTTATATTTTATATTTTATATTTTATATTTTATATTTTATATTTTATATTTTATATTTTATATTTTATATTTTATATTTTATATTTTATATTTTATATTTTATATTTTATATTTTATATTTTATATTTTATATTTTATATTTTATATTTTATATTTTATATTTTATATTTTATATTTTATATTTTATATTTTATATTTTATATTTTATATTTTATATTTTATATTTTATATTTTATATTTTATATTTTATATTTTATATTTTATATTTTATATTTTATATTTTATATTTTATATTTTATATTTTATATTTTATATTTTATATTTTATATTTTATATTTTATATTTTATATTTTATATTTTATATTTTATATTTTATATTTTATATTTTATATTTTATATTTTATATTTTATATTTTATATTTTATATTTTATATTTTATATTTTATATTTTATATTTTATATTTTATATTTTATATTTTATATTTTATATTTTATATTTTATATTTTATATTTTATATTTTATATTTTATATTTTATATTTTATATTTTATATTTTATATTTTATATTTTATATTTTATATTTTATATTTTATATTTTATATTTTATATTTTATATTTTATATTTTATATTTTATATTTTATATTTTATATTTTATATTTTATATTTTATATTTTATATTTTATATTTTATATTTTATATTTTATATTTTATATTTTATATTTTATATTTTATATTTTATATTTTATATTTTATATTTTATATTTTATATTTTATATTTTATATTTTATATTTTATATTTTATATTTTATATTTTATATTTTATATTTTATATTTTATATTTTATATTTTATATTTTATATTTTATATTTTATATTTTATATTTTATATTTTATATTTTATATTTTATATTTTATATTTTATATTTTATATTTTATATTTTATATTTTATATTTTATATTTTATATTTTATATTTTATATTTTATATTTTATATTTTATATTTTATATTTTATATTTTATATTTTATATTTTATATTTTATATTTTATATTTTATATTTTATATTTTATATTTTATATTTTATATTTTATATTTTATATTTTATATTTTATATTTTATATTTTATATTTTGTATTTTATTATACTACATTATATAAATTAGCTACATTATATATATGTTCCTATTAGGTTCTTCATTCTATACTTGCCACATATATGGAACATAATACATTTTTTAATTTGTCACTATTTTACCACTTCATAACAACAAAGTTAGCTCCGTCCATTATCGTATATGTTCCATTATTGGAATGTATGACTTATATATCACAGCATTACGACATATTATTGCATTGTGCCACACTTGTTCTTAGCCACCTCTGTGGAACTAAATTGATGTTCCATTATCAGAATGTATGACTTATATATCACAGCATTGCGATATATTATTACGTACACCCAGAAAAAATTCCCTCAAATCCCATTAAAATTGGTCAATAGGGCAATTATTGATTTAATAGTATACAAAAAATAAAAATGTTCTTATAAACTCAATGGCAATGTCATGGTATTTTCTTGTATTTAATGGTATTTTCCGATTAAAATAATAATTTATCCTATTGAATATTTTTAATAGTAAAAACTATTATTTATATAGTATTTTTTTCTGAGTGTATGTTTTATATTATTAGTCACCTTTTTAGGACTACATATTATTAGTTTGCACCACTGGTGTCAAAGGTAACTTAAAAGGTACACATACGCCACAATAGTTTGTGGCAATTGTAGAGCCGTGGTTGCTTGGGTACCAATATTATGCTATTACTTAATATACACCGATGTCATCCGATACTGTACCAATACCGACCTAAAGCACTCATTGTACACTGTGAAATTAAGAGATGTTTTAAAAGTATTACAGCGCTTACAATCTTGCAAATTAGCTGTAAACCAGCGTTGTGCCAGTACTGGTCCAGCATTACGTTTACAAAATTTGCAACCTATACTGGGCGAGTACTGGCGAAGCGCCGGCAGTAAATACGGCCCGACATTGGTTTGAAGACGGGCCCAGTAGTATGCCAGTTGTGGCAGTACTGCGCCAGTACTGTATGCCTAGCATCGGCAACCAGAAGTGTGCCAGTACTGGGCCATTTGTTCCAGTCTGGCAATTTCTGCCTGGGTATTTATTTAATTTACATAGTTTTAACCAAGTAAATTGCCAAGAAATAGTTTATTCAAATGCAACTAAAAATTTATGTTGGTATTGTAACATATTTATGGTCAATTTATATATATATATATATATATATATATATATATATATATATATATATATATGTATATATAGCACATTGCTTAGTGCGCTGAATTGTCTTGCGTCTCATTTATTATTGTTGTTTGCTTGCACTATGGGACAAATTACATCTTTTCGTAACACTGCCCTCCACTTAAATCTGTTCGTCCCGATGTTAATCCTCTCTCTATATGGCGCCAACCTTTCTAAATGTACGACTTTCATTTTTCGTCTAACGCCTGCAGTATTCTGAATCCGATACACGACATCGTTAATTCTTTTAATTATCTTGTATGGTCCTTCCCAGTGTGTTTGTAGCTTAGGGGATAGGCCTTTCTTCCTTTCTGGGTTATAGAGCAAAACAAGTTCTCCTTCCTCTGAATTTGTGCGCAAGTCGTATCTGGCCTTCATCTTATCACTCGCAAATTGTGTACGCTGCCTTGCAAACTGATGCACTTCACTCAGTTCTTCACTTTTTCTGGAAACATAGTCGTGTACAGGAATTCCAGCTGAATGACTCGCACCAAACTTTAAATTTGCAGGTAATCTTAAGTCTGTTCCAAAAACAATTTTAGATGGTGAAGCTGCTGTGGTATCATGAACCGCCATTCGATAAGCCATGAGGAATAGTGGTATGTGTGTATCCCAATCTTTTTGATTTTTATCAACCACTTTTCTGAGATACTCTTCCAAAGTACGATTGAATCTTTCCACCAGATTGCGGGTTCAAAGGTGTTGTTCGTTTTTTGTGTATCTTGAGGACTTTGCATACTTTCTTAAATACTGCAGACTCAAAATTTCTTCCTTGATCTGAATGCAATTCCAATGGTACTCCAAAGCGGCTTACCCAGTTGTTAACTAATGCATCCGCAACTTGTTTCGGCATGGGATACACTTCAGGCCACTTGCTGTAGTAATCAATAACGACAAGGACATACTTATTATCTGCATCACTGATTGGAAACGGCCCGGCGACATCCATGACAATGCGCTCGAATGGTGCTCCCATGGTGTACTGATGCATTCTGCCGCGACTTCTGATTGTTGGCCCTTTTGCTGGTACACATTGCGGACAACTGCGGATCCAATGGGCGACTGATTCTTGGCATCCAACCCAATAAAAACGTTTCTTTACTTTTTCGACCGTTTTATTAATGCCAAATGACCACCACTAGATCCACCATGGTATTCCGCTAATATCTCTTTTGTTTTTGACTTGGGAACAACAATCAAACTTCGAGCGGACATGCCATTTTCACTTTCCCATACACGATATAAGCAACCATCTTGCAGCTTTAAGCTCTGCCACTGTGCCCAGTACGCCTTATTTATTGGGCTGTCGGAAGCTATCTCTTCCCATGATGGCTTTCTTTGCTGCTCCTTGAACATCATGATATTTGTAAGATCGGGATCACTCTTTTGATCGATTTGAATTTGTTCCGGAGTCCATTTTTTATCGAGCAAAACATTTAGCAAACGATTGTCAATTATGTTTTCTTTTCCTTCCGCTCTTGAACAATGTCTGCATTCTAGTTTACATGGGCGTCGTGACAGAGCGTCAGCATTTCCATGATTTCCTCCTTTACGATGTTCGATTGAGAAATCGTAGCTCTGTAATCGTTCTATCCAACGCGCAATTTGGCCTTCCGGATCTTTGAACTGAAGTAACCATCGTAGTGCTGCGTGATCGGTTCTCAAGTGAAACTGTTGTCCGTACAGATATTTGTGGAAATTTTTCACACTTTCAATTACAGCAAGATGCTCCCCACAGTAATTTCGCTCGGGCTTGGACAATGTTTTACTGTAGTATGCGATCACTTTTTCTTTGCACACTTGAGAGAGAAATCCGCCTATTCCGTATCCACTTGCATCCGTATAAAGTATAAATTTCTCACCTGGAATTGGATACGCAAGAATTGGTTGCTCAGCACAGTAGATCTTTTAATTTCAAAAATGCCCTTTCTTGATCATCACTCCTTTGAAATGAGCGGTTCTTTCTTGTCAACTCATGAAGACTGCTAGCAATATTGGCAAAATCTGGAACAAATCGTCTGTAGTATGTACGTAGACCCAAGAAACTTCGTAGGTCATGTAGATTTTGCGGTCTAGGCGACTCCTGGACTGCAACTATTTTATCCTCATCGGTATGCACTCCTTCTGTGGTAACTCGATGACCCAGGTACTTGACTTCTTTCTTGAAAAGTGATCATTACTTTGGGCTAAGTTGTAGACCCGCATTTTGCAATCGAAGAAATACTTCCTCTAAATTTCTTAGATGTTCGTTGAAATCCTTGCCCATAACAATTATGTCATCAAGGTATACTAGACATATTTTCCAGTGTAAACCTTTTAATACGTGCTCCATTAACCGCTCGAATGTAGCTGGGGCATTGCATAGTCCAAACGGCATTACCAAACATTGCCATAGTCCATCTCCAGTACTGAATGCGGTCTTCTCTCGATCTTTCTTATCGATTTCTACTAGCCTGTAAGTCCAACGTTGAAAACCACTTAGCATTAGATAGTGTATCCAAGGTGTCATCGATTCTGAGCAGTGGATAACTATCTTTCTTGGTGACATCATTAAGTTCTCGGTAATCAACGCAGAACCGAGTACTATCGTCCTTCTTTTTCACCAATACTACTGGTGAACTCCATGGACTCTCAGATTGTTCCACCACACCACTTCTGTGCATTTCTTTAACCAAATGTGACACATCATCTCTTTTCGCAAGTGGTACTCTTCTTGGTGCTTGACGAATTGGCTTAGAATCCTCAGTGTCTATTTTATGTTTTACAATGGCAGTTCTGCCTTCCTTTTGGCCCTTTTCAGCAAATATACACCGATATTTATCAATTAGCGTTTTAACTCGACTCATTTCTTTGGCAGCCAAATCCTTCGTCCACTCGTTTATAAACTTGTGAGTAGATTGATTATTTATTTGCTGTGAGACATAGTCCTTTGATGGATTTGACTCACAATTTATAATCGCTGATGCCTCTTGACACTGGCCTACCACTGTTCCCTTTTTGATTAATTTTGACGAGTTTTCCAAATTGAGAACTCTTATAGGAACAATTCTGTCTTTCTTCGCCTCAACAAGTGTTCTTCCTACCAATATGTTACTTTTATACAGCTCTTCGTTTGCTTCAATAACCCACAACTTGCTTATCTCACAATCTTCATTTAATTTCGCCCAAACAATTGCTTCTGAATTAGGTGGTATTTTTCTATTTTTATAAGTAATAACTTGTTTAATTTTCGGGCACTGGTCACAATCAATATTTAGTTGGATCTCCGTGTTGGCATAATTCAAAATTTTTCTTGTTAAATCAATTGTGAAACCGTTCTTTATCGTGAAGTCCATGCCAAGTATTATTTCGTCTACTATTTATGCCACAATAAAATCATGCTTAACTGTAGTAGTACCAATCGTTATTTTCTTGGTAATCTTTCCTCTGATAGGGGCCTCTTCACCTGTAGCTGTTTGTAATCTTATTCCTACAAGCGGCTCTACTTCATCCTTAACAAGGTTACTTCTTATTATTGAGTGTTTCCCATATATGCCGTACAATCAATGAGTCCATCGACAGTTAAGCTATTTGGCTTTCGAGCAATTTGTGAAATGGAGATTCTGGGGCAATCGGTTATGGGAGTCAGATCCTGCCCCGCAGAACTGACTCATTTTAGTTTAAAGATTGATTAAAATTTACGTTATTTTGGACATGATCCTGGGTTTCTTCATGTCGGGGTTCATTTGCAAATGGATTCATTGAGCGCTTGCGTTTTTTACGACAATCACGTGACATATGCCCATATGTATCACAGTTGTAGCATTTACCTTTAAATTGGGTGTCTCGGTTGGCAGCAGTGTAATCTGGTTTAGCTCCACTTTTTAACGCTTGGAAAATTACCTGAAGTTGGTCCTCATTCTCCACATCTAGTTTACGGACCTTTGGCGCTGGGCGGCAAAACGTAGTTGCTGTCTCCTGTGTTAGCGCTGTGGTTACAGTTTCCGTAAATGTCACTTTCGGCATTGTCACTGTGGCACGTCTTGTTTCCGGATCACGTATGCCGTCAACGAAGGCTTCGATCTTGCACTTTTCTATGAAATCACTCGTTGGATCTGCATACGACAAATGCGCAAGCCTCTCGACGTCCGCTGCATATGCCTGCAATGTTTCACCATTGCTTTGCATTCGGCACTTTAGTTCCATTCTGTAGATTTGCTTCATGTGATCACTGCCATATTTTCGTTGCAGTGCTGTGTAACTGTTTCTATCGCTTTCTGGAACTGTCGATGTCTTGATATTTCTCATCAACATTATTTATATGCGCTTCAAGCTCATTAACTTTTCCATGTAGTGTATTAGAAACTTCCACACACAGAAAAAAATTCCCTCAAATACCATTAAAATTGGTCAATAGGACAATTATTGATTTAATAGTATACAAAAAATAAATCTTTTCATATAAACTCAATGGCAATGTTAATCAATCTTTAATAGTATTTAATGATATTTTCCGATTAAAATAATAATTTATCCTGTTGGCTATATTTAATAGTAAAAAACTATTATTTATATAGTATTTTTTCTGGGTGCAGAAGCTGTTTTGAATGTTCCTGCATTTGTTGCTCCATTTTTACTTGATGTTGGTTAAAATTTTCCAGAAGTTCTGTTTTAAGTTGATTGGAATTTTCTTGAAGCTTCTGTTCCATTTTGTTTGCATTTTCTTTAAACTGTTTCGAATTTTCTAGAAATTTCTGTTCCATTTTGTTGGCATTTTCTTGAAACTGTTTCGAATTTTCTAGAAGCTTCTGTTCCATTTTGCTGGAATTTTCTTGATGCTGTTGTTGTATTGCTCCGAGCAACTGGCTCATATCAAAACTTTGGGACTGTACTTTTTGCTCCGTGTCCACACTTTTCGATGACGCTGTTGCAGCTTCCACTTCCAACTCATGCTCTGCGGGGTCAATGCCTTGGTTCTCTAATTCTTCCATTAGACGCTTTTGTAGCTCTACTTTCGTACCTACAGTTGGAAGATTATGAATCGCCAGCTCCTTCTTTAGCTGGTCGACTTTAAGTTGTTCGAATTAAACCATTTCGTATCGCAATCCCACTTCTGACACCAATGTTACGAAAATTCAGTCTACGGAAAACTGTTTTATGAGTTCGTATTGCTGGATTGTGTACAAAATAAAAACACACTAATATTTGGTTTTAACTAGAATTATTTCAACTAGTATTAATTAACATTATTTACTTAAATAACAACTTAAATAACAATCACTTATAACCACTGCTGTATTACTAAAATTTATCTTTACAATGTTTGCTCACGAGATGCACTAGTCCACTACCAAATCACAACTGAAGTGCTGTACATCAGATGCGGCTCCCATATATACTGCATGCATCAGTTCGACACGTTTCGACAAGATTCGACTTGTTTCGAGAACCTTCTACTCGTTTCGTGAATGTTTTAATGTGTATATCTTCCCTCTCTTTCTC
Organism: Dryomyza anilis; assembly: GCA_951804985.1. Taxonomy (NCBI): domain Eukaryota; kingdom Metazoa; phylum Arthropoda; class Insecta; order Diptera; family Dryomyzidae; genus Dryomyza; species Dryomyza anilis. The sequence continues at coordinate 40,154,593 of OX638132.1, read as the reverse complement.
GCACATAGCTTAGTGCGCTGAATGATATTCCGTCTCTTTCTAACACATTGCATAGTGCGCTGAATTGTCTTGCGTCTCATTTATTATTGTTGTTTGCTTGCACTATGGGACAAATTACTTCTTTTCGTAACAATATAAATATATATATATATATATCTAAATATATATATATATATATATATATATATATATATATATATATATATATATATATATATATATATATATATATCTAAATATCTGCGGTATTCTAGCTTAACGGCTTAACGGACCAGACTCAATCTTTTTATACATTTGAACATGCAAGACTTACTAAAGTGGCTAAATTTCTGTAACTTTTTAACGACAAATGTCGATATCGCTAACCAACAAGAATAGTAACTTGCGATAACGATCAGTGATTCACTAACTTGCTTTAACAATTATTGTGGATAAAAAATTCGATATGATTTTAATGTTAAAATTTGTGAAAAATATGCCAGCATTTAAATTTAAGTGTCAAATGAAATAAATTAGAATTCAATTTTAAAAAAGTCAATATTTTTGTTTGTCAAACATTAAAAATGAAGTGAATATATTTAAAAACTTTATAACCAAAGTAAATATGAAAAAAGTGGACGTGCACAACCATTTTAGCGGATTTAGGACATTTTAAAGTCAAGTTCCATCGAGATTCATAGAAATGCCACATTTCTCGCCCACCGGACATTGAAAAAATAATTTTGAACGTCAAACTTTTACTTAACGACTATCTTTAAGGTTAAGAAGCATAAAATTTTCATCGATAGCGTATCAACATTTGTCGATACGTAACAACAAATTTTATCTATTAATGTTGTTACGAATTTTGTACAGAATAATACTTAACGTTTTTTGTCGTTATCTGTACCCAACGATATCGATTTTTGTCGTTAAGTAGTTACAGAATCGCGCTACTGGTTCATAATATTTTCAAAATTTTATGGCTCAATAATTCCAAAAATGGCTAAATCTAGTTGCTTTGGCAACACTGATCCCAATATGCCATTGCACTTAATATTCACTTGCGAATGCTTTGAAATCTATCATTACTTTTTTACTTTTAAATATTGCCTTAATCCTAAAAAATAAGTAAAACAAGAGGATCCTCATATAGGACAACAAAAAGAGAATTTTTCAATTAATAGTCCCGTTCTATGTCATCCAACCAATATCCAATATCGTAGACTTCGAGCCCAAGCCCGAACGTCAAGACAGCTGCAGAAAATCGTTAACAGCAGCCAAAATATGGTAGACGTGTTTTTTTTGTAAGCTTGTATATTTTAAGCTCTTGAATACCATTCTGGAGCCTAATTAAAGTTGACGGTGGCGGTCGGTATTTTGTTTTAAAACTTCACAGAAATCCAAACACTAATAGATTTCGGTAAGCTATTAGATTTGGAAGCTCGTTGTGATGTAAATGTTTGCAATCATAAAAAAACATACTGTTTTTAGCGTCACTACATTTTTGTACCTAATTTTCACTGCACTTTTTTAATAATTTATTATCAAGTCATTTTCAAATACAGAGTAAGTGCTAAAAATAGCAGTTATTTTATATTTGTACTAATTTGAAAAAACACACTTGACCTTATAGGCAATTATGTTTATTTTTTCAAACGTTTACCCTGTGTCATATTGGGATGTAAATCGGGCACTTAATATTAACTTGCGAATGCTTTGAACTTAATCATTACTTTCGAATCGTAGAGTTGAGATTAACGTTTGAAACACCTTTAACCTAAATATAAGAATGATAGCTTTTTCAATGAAAACTGGTAGCTTAACCTTAACTTGGAAATTCCCTTATTTTCAAATTAATATTAACACTAATTCTTAAATTGATTTCAACGTTTACTTCAGTTCAAGATTTAGCCTTATTTTCTACACGATATCAAATTAACTTGGTTTTTTTTTTTAAATATTGACTTAATCCTGCGAAATAAGTAAAAAAAGGGATCCTCATATAGGACAACAAAAAGGGCATTTTTCAATTAATTATCCCGTTATATGTCATCAAACCAATATCGTAGACTTCAAGCCCGAGCGTGAAGACAACTTCAGAAAATCGATGGCAGCATCCAAAATGTGGTAGATGTCCCAGCAAGAACAATACCGGTCAAGTGAGCTGTAATATAACTACCCAATATGCCATTGCACTTAATACTGACTTGGGAATACTTTGAAATCAATCATTACTTTCAAATCGTAGAGTTGAGGTTAACGTTTGAAACACCTTTAACCTAAATTTAAGAATCATAGCTTTGTCAATATAAACTGGTAGCTTAACTGTAACTTGAAAATTCCCTTATATTCAAAGCAATATTAACACTAATTCTTAAATTGATTTCAAAGTTTACTTCAAATCAAGATTTAGCCTTGTTTTCAACTTGACATTAAATTAACCTACATTTAGTTTTTTTCTTTTAAATCTTGACTTAATCCTGCAAAATAAGTAAAAAAAAAAGGGGATCCTCATATAGGACAACAAAAAGGGCATTTTTCAATTAATTATCCCATTATATTTCATCCAACCAATATCGTAGACTTCAAGCCCGAGAGTCAAGACAAAATTGATGCCAGCATCCAAAATGTGGTAGACGTGTTTTTTAAGCTTGTATGTTTCAAGCTCTCGAATATAATTCTGGTGCCTATTCAAGGTTTGCGGGGGCGGTCGGTACATTATTTTAAATATTCATACACTAAGAAAACAAAGATGATTGCCAGAAATATCACAGCCCTAAATATCAAGTAATTTACAAATTATTTAAATCGTATTTGAGACAACCATCTCTCAAACATCCGTCAAATTCGATAAATATTGCTAGCAACCATCTTTCAAATTTACGATTATGTATAGCAACCATCAATTAAACATCTGACAAATAGGAAGATAGTTGATGAATATTTGGAAAAGGTACTCCATTAGAATTCGCGGAGTAATTTTTATTAAATTGAAAGAAAATGAATCAAATGTATTTTTATTTATTCTAGAATTAAAACAGTATCCTGGTACATGGTACATCCTGGTATACATCGCAATCGTCTTTTTAAATCCTTCGAAGGCAAAATTAACAACGACTTGAGATTTCTTCGCAGAAGAACCAAGTCCGACCGGCGACGCTATCATCAAAGTAAACTCTGAAAAGAAATATTTTCCATCACGTGTTGATAATTTAAATTACAGGATATTTTATTTTCACTTTTACCATTAAAATGTAATATATGAGTGGGTACTTTTTTACACCATTGAATTTACTTTATTGTTGTGGATAAATCGAACGTAAGGAAAAAGTACTCCATTTTCCTTTTTCATGGTAGTTAAATGTCAAAATACCTCTAAATTTTATATTTTTTATTTTATATTTTATATTTTATATTTTATATTTTATATTTTATATTTTATATTTTATATTTTATATTTTATATTTTATATTTTATATTTTATATTTTATATTTTATATTTTATATTTTATATTTTATATTTTATATTTTATATTTTATATTTTATATTTTATATTTTATATTTTATATTTTATATTTTATATTTTATATTTTATATTTTATATTTTATATTTTATATTTTATATTTTATATTTTATATTTTATATTTTATATTTTATATTTTATATTTTATATTTTATATTTTATATTTTATATTTTATATTTTATATTTTATATTTTATATTTTATATTTTATATTTTATATTTTATATATTATATTTTATATTTTATATTTTATATTTTATATTTTATATTTTATATTTTATATTTTATATTTTATATTTTATATTTTATATTTTATATTTTATATTTTATATTTTATATTTTATATTTTATATTTTATATTTTATATTTTATATTTTATATTTTATATTTTATATTTTATATTTTATATTTTATATTTTATATTTTATATTTTATATTTTATATTTTATATTTTATATTTTATATTTTATATTTTATATTTTATATTTTATATTTTATATTTTATATTTTATATTTTATATTTTATATTTTATATTTTATATTTTATATTTTATATTTTATATTTTATATTTTATATTTTATATTTTATATTTTATATTTTATATTTTATATTTTATATTTTATATTTTATATTTTATATTTTATATTTTATATTTTATATTTTATATTTTATATTTTATATTTTATATTTTATATTTTATATTTTATATTTTATATTTTATATTTTATATTTTATATTTTATATTTTATATTTTATATTTTATATTTTATATTTTATATTTTATATTTTATATTTTATATTTTATATTTTATATTTTATATTTTATATTTTATATTTTATATTTTATATTTTATATTTTATATTTTATATTTTATATTTTATATTTTATATTTTATATTTTATATTTTATATTTTATATTTTATATTTTATATTTTATATTTTATATTTTATATTTTATATTTTATATTTTATATTTTATATTTTATATTTTATATTTTATATTTTATATTTTATATTTTATATTTTATATTTTATATTTTATATTTTATATTTTATATTTTATATTTTATATTTTATATTTTATATTTTATATTTTATATTTTATATTTTATATTTTATATTTTATATTTTATATTTTATATTTTATATTTTATATTTTATATTTTATATTTTATATTTTATATTTTATATTTTATATTTTATATTTTATATTTTATATTTTATATTTTATATTTTATATTTTATATTTTATATTTTATATTTTATATTTTATATTTTATATTTTATATTTTATATTTTATATTTTATATTTTATATTTTATATTTTATATTTTATATTTTATATTTTATATTTTATATTTTATATTTTATATTTTATATTTTATATTTTATATTTTATATTTTATATTTTATATTTTATATTTTATATTTTATATTTTATATTTTATATTTTATATTTTATATTTTATATTTTATATTTTATATTTTATATTTTATATTTTATATTTTATATTTTATATTTTATATTTTATATTTTATATTTTATATTTTATATTTTATATTTTATATTTTATATTTTATATTTTATATTTTATATTTTATATTTTATATTTTATATTTTATATTTTATATTTTATATTTTATATTTTATATTTTATATTTTATATTTTATATTTTATATTTTATATTTTATATTTTATATTTTATATTTTATATTTTATATTTTATATTTTATATTTTATATTTTATATTTTATATTTTATATTTTATATTTTATATTTTATATTTTATATTTTATATTTTATATTTTATATTTTATATTTTATATTTTATATTTTATATTTTATATTTTATATTTTATATTTTATATTTTATATTTTATATTTTATATTTTATATTTTATATTTTATATTTTATATTTTATATTTTATATTTTATATTTTATATTTTATATTTTATATTTTATATTTTATATTTTATATTTTATATTTTATATTTTATATTTTATATTTTATATTTTATATTTTATATTTTATATTTTATATTTTATATTTTATATTTTATATTTTATATTTTATATTTTATATTTTATATTTTATATTTTATATTTTATATTTTATATTTTATATTTTATATTTTATATTTTATATTTTATATTTTATATTTTATATTTTATATTTTATATTTTATATTTTATATTTTATATTTTATATTTTATATTTTATATTTTATATTTTATATTTTATATTTTATATTTTATATTTTATATTTTATATTTTATATTTTATATTTTATATTTTATATTTTATATTTTATATTTTATATTTTATATTTTATATTTTATATTTTATATTTTATATTTTATATTTTATATTTTATATTTTATATTTTATATTTTATATTTTATATTTTATATTTTATATTATACAAATATTAACCGCCCTTATTTACATTCCAAAAAAAGTTCACATGAAGCGAAGTAATTCTGGCTAATTTGTGTGTTTTTTCCTACTTTATTTACTTTAAGAAAATATTAGTAAAATATTAAAAAATGCGCCATATAACTAATAGTAATACATATATATTGCATTTGTGGGGAAATTAAGCACTAACAAAATATTTATTAAATATAGGAAAACTACCTAAATAAAGCACACAGTTGGGATTTTTAACGTACGTGGCAACACCTGTGCAAACACAACGAACACGAGAAAAAACGCGCGATGAAATTTAAGATTTTTCTGGAGGCGTCTACATCTTCCATGGAATGCCTATGCCGGTTCCACCAACTGATAGGAAATTATTCGACTAATCGAACTTTTCATTTGAATTTCGAGGGCAAAAATAAATGTTTATATCGGACAATGCGCAGTACAAATGCTTTTGTAAATGTGGGAAAAATGTATTAATAAATCCTACTGATAAGATTTTTCACACGAATGGCAACATGCATGACATGGCACAAAATGGAGTAGTAACGATGAACTGGAAAATTTTCCTGGATGCGTCTGCACCTTTTAATTAATCTTTTTGCCAATTTTACAACTCGATAGGGAACTTTATTGACTAAAATTTAACATATTCATATTTATGGGTTTCGTTACGTTCCTGATGAAAAATTGAAAACAAATTTTTGCATTCGTTTCAAGCTATTCCAAGGACGAACCATGTCGTAGTCAGAATCAAAGATAGTATTTAAAAAAATCATAAAAAATTAGTACTTGAAAATGGTATAGTCAGTTTTAATAACAATTAGTTTTGGCCATCAGCAACGGCAAAAACCACATGATGAACTGGAAGATTCAGATGAAGGCATCTATAGCGCCTATCTGAAGTAAAAGCCAGAAGTGACAACCGCACCATTAGATGGGGAATTTAATTGTAAACGATTGATTTTTACCATCAGCAACGGTGGAAAACTGACATGACCAATTTGGTGGGTCCACCACTAGATACTATACCGTATCATTGTTATACATCGGCATCGTTTTTATGAGTTGAACCAGGTCTTGTGGCGTTGTTGTCAGCAAGGTGTACTCAGAAAAGAAATCATTTTTCATCACGTGTTCAAAATTTCAATCTCAGTTATTTTTATTTTACACTTTAACATTTAAATATTATATTTGTGTTGACACATTTTTACACCATTGGATTTACTTAATTGTTGTGGATAAATCGAGCGTAAGGAAATAGTACGTCATTTGCATTTTTTATAATAGCCAAATGTCAAAACAGACAATAGATTTGCTGCAAATATCCCGCAATTCAGGATGTTCGCGGATAATCTTTTGTAAATACCACAATTTTCATTGCTGTTGTGGCAAACATCTTGTAACTATCTGCATATATGTCATATTTAAAAAATATTAAGAGTTTTGCTGCAAGTTTATTAAAACTTATGAGATGTTTAAATATTTGCTACAAGACGTAAATTTAAACTGATAGTTGCAGCCAGACATTTATAAATATCTTGTTTTCTTAGTGTGCAAAATAAAGTAAATGACTTTCAAAATATATGCAGTAACTTAAATTGAACTTTTAACTCAGAAAAAAAGAATGTTATATATGCTAAAGGCGGTAGAAAACAAGTCAATATAAACATAAGTAATCATACTGTGCAGCAGGTTATTAGTTTTAAATTTTTGGGTATAACAATTACATCTAGTCTAATTGTTCGTGAATACAATGATAGAGTAATTAAAGAAACAAGCAAAAATAGAATTTTTTTAAAAATGCTAACAACTATAAAAAGAGGACTTCATCCACGCGTGTCTCTTAATTTCTATAAAAGTTTTGTAAGATCCAACGTTGAGTAGGCGCGCACTACCACGGTACACAGTTAGTTAATAGATGTATCTTGCTGTTGTTAAAAAATGGGCCGAGTTGGAAAAGGGGAAGTGTCACTGATTTATTTACTCTATGTTGTATCTTGCGATAGTATTAAAATGGTTGGAATCGGAAAAGGGCGTAACCTATAATTCATGTATGTCATACCAATAATGTTCGCACTTATTAGGCTATAACTTTTGAAGTTTAAGAGATAAATGAACGAAACATTGAACTTAGTTAGCTTATAATGGTACACTAAGAAAACAAATATGATTACCAGAAATAGCACAGTCTTAAATATCAAGTTATTTACAAATTATTTAGATCGTCTTTGAGACAACCATCTCTCAAACATCCGTCAAATACAATAAATATTGCTAGCAACCATCTTTCAAATTTACGATTGTTTATAGCAAACATTAATTAAACATCTCACAAATAGGAAGTTAGTTGAGTAATATTTGGAATTCGCGGAGTAATTTTTATTAAATCCAAAAGTATCAATCAGATGTATATTATTTATTCTAGAATTAAAACAGTATCCTGCTTATACATCCCATGGTCTTTATAAATCCTTCGAAGGTAAAATTTACAACGACTTCAGACTTTTTCGCGGAAGAACCAAGTCCGACCGGCGATGCTGTCATCAAAGTAAAGTCTGAAAAGAAATAATGTGCCATCACGTGTTGATAATTTCAATCCCAGGAAATTTTCGATTATTATATTCAGTTCATAATTCAGTTCAATTTACAAGAAAATGACTTATATTAAATTTTGTTATCAATATTTTAAATTTACGTACGTTGTGTGCGATTGATATCGCTCCTTACTTAAGTGAGTATAAGTGAACGAAACTTGTCGAAGCTGAGCAAAGATCTCATTATAGGCATCAACATTAAAATTATGTGTACTCGTACACTAAGAAAACAAGATGTTTATGAAAGTCTTGCAACAACTATATGCTTAAATTTACCCATTGGGCGTTTTCGTTTATTAGTACTGAACTGAGCTCGAACTGTCAAAAAGAGATCTGCATTTGTTTTTTAACTCTGAACATTCACAGTCAGTAAATTGCGTTTGTTTATTCGTTCAGATTTTCGAAGTCGGGCACACTCGACGTGCTCGATTTTAATTTATCAAGCTGGCTGAACAATACTGATTTTGACGTTCATTTTACTTGACAAACACAAGTCTTAATACGAATTTGACAACTGCTGCTTAAATTGTTTGTAATTTAAATTAGAGTCTTCAGGTTGAGTTCAGATTGCGTTCAACTCTGACAATATTCGGAATATTCAGATCATGTTCAGTAGCGCGATTCCCTAACTCCGTAACGACAAAAATCGATATCGTTAACTACAATTAACGACAAATATTGTTAGGAGGTATTCCATACACAGTTCGCTATGATATTTATCGTCAGCTGTCATCGTTAAGAATTTACCGAAAATTGTCGATACGATAGCGTTGAAAATTATTTGGTTGTTAGCCAGCTTACTTTTCAACGATTTAACCTATTTTTATTGTTAACAATCTTTCCGAATTTATTTGTCTACATAAAATGCATTGAAAGTTAGGGAATCACTTTTATCATAACGATCGCTTTCGCAAGCGACAATTGTCGGTAGTTAGCGATATCGAATATTATCGTTATGGAGTTACGGAATCGCGCTACTGAACTCTGCTCTGAAATGATTTACGAAAACGCCCAATGTATCAAATATTCAAACATCCCATAAGTTTCAATAAAGTTGCAGCAAAACTATTAATATTTTTTAAATATGACATATATGCAGATAGTTGCGAGATTTTTGCCACAACAGCAATGAAAATTGAGATATTTACAGTTGACTGATAGCAAACATCCTGAGTTCTTTGACATTTGCAGCAAAACTTTTAAGATATTTTGACATTTGTCTACTATAAAAAAGGAAAATTGCGTACTTTTTCCTCACGCTCGATTTATCCACAACAATTAAGTAAATGCAATGGTGTAAAAAAGTGTCAACTCAAATATTACATTTTAATGGTAAAAGTGAAAATAAAACTTCCTGGGATTGAAATAATCAACACGTGATGGGAAATATTTCTTTTCAGAGTTTACTTTGATGACAGCATCGCCGGTCGGACTTGGTTCATCTGCGAAGAAGTCTGAAGTCGTTGTACAATTTATCTTCAAAGGATTTATAAATACGATGGCGATGTACAATCAGGATACTGTTTTAATTCTAGAATAAATAAAAAATACATTTGACTCCTTTTATTTCAATCCAATAAAAATTACTCCGCGAATTCTAATGGAGAATTTTAATTGGAAAAGGGGGAGTGGCAGTTTCATATGTAAAAGTTTTGTGTATAATCCTGGCATTGTTAACAAAGATAAATGAATGAAATTTTGGATTCATATAGTTATTAGTTATACACATCTTTCTATATTTAATTAACTCTTTCTCGTTACAAATATTTTTTTGCAAAAATCAATTTTTTTTTTTTTACCCACCTTACATTTTCAGCTCTGACATATTTAGCGCAAATATGCGCACTTTGTGCATCCATTTTTATGAATAACCATTCAACCTTTTTTACAAATTACCATTAAACTTTTTATACAAAATCATTAAAATTTCTTTCGGCGTGGAACAGCGCGATAGTTAAAATTTAATCAAAGTATAAGTTTTAGAATTTAAAATATGTACGTAACATATCATAACAATTTTAAAAGCACTGTTTGAAAGCTGACTATCATACCTTTCCAAAATGGTACCACATAATATACTTTTGGTTCGAAAGATTTCGAAAAAAGGAACTTAAAAATATTGCTCAAAAAAAATAAAAATATATTTTTTTCATGTTTGAGCATGTGTTTCGTATATTTAAAATAATAATAATACAAAAAAGTTTTTGATTATGAAAATTCAATAATTTATCTTTCTAAAGGCCAGTTTTTCATTGCTAGTTGGACTTTGTTTGTGGTTTAAACTTCGATTAAAATCAGAATCGATTTTCAGTGAACTTCAACCGTCGTTTAAATGCTAATGGTTTAAACTACGTTTAACCATTCAAAGTTTTTGACATGCCTTTTTCTCACCACACTTTTCACTATTTTTTGAAGGTGCGTTTTTTCACAATTTATTATTAATTTTTGCACACTATGCATTAAAAAAACTCTCACGTGCACTTTAGTTGCTTTTCAATTTTATTTTTCTGAAACAATTTTTTTATTTATTTAATTTTGAATGACATTTATAAGAAGTCAAAATCGAGAGAATTATTTGTCATTAGCCATTAGTGGTGCCACATGTATTGACTTAGTCTGTGTTCATAAACTATCACTGAAAAACTACAAGCAAAATTAAACGTCGTTTAATTTAATGAGCAGATTAAATAAACGGAGTTTAAACTACGTTTAAACTAGCACTGAAAAACTGACCCTAAAACCGTTTATTTCATTCATTTCCGATGACTAAAGTATTATGCGGTTTCTGACCCATAGTGCGGCGCACTCTCCGGCGTACATTAATAATTAAGTACAAACATTTCAAAATGTAACGATGCGTCGTTGTCTTGGTCACACGTAATTGACACCGGTCCATGTTATATATGAGTTGTCGGGTGAGTTACCTCCTGCAGAAAGAGCCAGCTTTTTAACAGCTAAAGAACTTATTAAAATAAAACATTTTAATGAAAATCTATATAATAGTATTTGCAAAATCTAGCTTCAGTATGACTTATTTTGAATTCAAAAACATGTTAGACAACATAGATACAAAAGAAGATACAAAGGAAAGAATTATTTGGAGAAAAAATGCAATAGAAATAGCGATTAAAGATCTGAACCAAAGATCACTGAACCAAAAGAGTACATATCTACAATGAAAAAGTACATTATCACAAAGAATATTTCGTTAAAATTGGTCCAATGTAATTGTTCATTGTCACAACGAATTTCCGGTAATACTTCAATGTACAAATTCATTGAATTACAATGTATGGATCATGAAACAAAATGACAAATATTCATAATTACAATGAATATTTCATTAGCTATATTGAATGCGAGAGTTCATTGTCGCAATGAATCGAATACATACTTTAATGAACGAGATCATAAACAAAAGTGAATTCAGAAAATTTTTTCATTTTATTATTTTAATGTAAATTCAATTAATATATACATTAAATATAATAGTATAATATAAATTAAATGTAATTTCGAACTTCATTTCACTTCATTTCGCAACTACTTCTTACATTTGTCGCAGCTTTCTGCGAATTAATAGCAGCAGAGAGCAGCTAACGCTACTAGCAACGAACACGAAAAACGAACATGCAAAATGTCTACCTTATTTTTAATATGGTAATAGTTTGTCTTTCAACGCTCTGTATAGCCTAGTCAACTTTGATAAGCGTATAAATGTTATTGTTATCATAGAAAATATTTTTAAGCGTTGATAGCGATGTCAAAAAAAAATCGGTTTAAATGTATAATAAAACACTATGAATGAGACCCAAGTCTGTTGGGCATATAAATATGAAACAAAAGGACTGCATATAATTATTTAGCAAAAACATTATCTGCTTGTTCATTTATTATAGTAATGGGATGCAAACTCATTTAACCATTCTTCTTTTATTTCAGTAGTATCTTTCATGTACAATTTGTTTGTAGACACCTGTCTACTGGAGATGCCCTCTGATGCAATGATAACAGAAATATGACCAAGTCGAAATTTTGAGGTTTGCCAACCTGACATTCAAGACTGGCTAATGCCTAACTGTGAGCCAGGTAGAGGGTAACACCGCATTTTCACAGACGGCTCCAGAACCGAACAGGGATCTGGTGCTGGAGTGTTTGTGGAACCGGGTGACCGCAGACTTCACTTCGTCTTATGCGACAATGCCTCGGTATTTCAAGCCGGCTTTGAACAACCCGGTCATCACATCCAAAATTGTACGTCAATGCAGATCACGGCCATAAAGGAGTTTCGGGCAATGAAACATCTGACGAGCTAGCACGTGCTGGATCTGAGTATAATCCATTTGGACCAGAACCTGTGCTTGGACTACCTGCATCTACGGGAAATTTGGCATCAGCTCTTGGGTCGCCTCTGCACACAAGAGCAGATGGCTGAATGGGACGAAATGCAGATTCTCCAAGCTCATGACACCGACGATAACCAAAAGATCGGCCTCGTTTCTACTTTTATTAAGTAGAAAGGAGTGCAGAAAACTGACGGGACTTTTAACGGGACACAACGCATGTGAAAAACACATGAACGCAATCGGCCTGGCCGAAAGCGCCTTATGTTCTGCCTGTTACGAAGAAACTCGCACCACAGAGCACTATCTCTATGACTGTCCAGCATTTTCTAGAATTAAAAGGCAGATCTTTGGCACAGACGTGGTGAGAGAGGATCAGCTTCACTCTTTATCGCACAATAGCCTTCTTGGATTCCATAATGAATCTAAGAAGTATCATTAAAAACCAGGGAACTGGGTCACATCACAATGTATATAACCCTGTCTGAGTGTTGTGGCTCTATTTTTATCCCATAAAAAAAAATGTTCGCAACGCTCGTCTTAATTCGATAATTTGTCGACTGACGAAGTTGGCAACGTTGTGCAGCATTTTCTACCTACGCCATCTTTTGAACATATTGATGTTTAAAAACAAACAAAAAAGAAATTGGATTTAAATAAATGTATTCTTTCAACATTTTTCTTGTATACGAAGTTGACACTCGTTGATCAGAATTTTCTACCTACGTCTCCTTTTTCGTCGTTTAAAGTAGAGATGGGCATGTGAGCGTGATTCAGCGTGATTCACGTGAATCACGCGTGATTGTGATTGAATCCTAATTTTGCTCACGTGATTGTGAGTAGACCAAAAAATACCGTGAGTGTGCGTGAGTAAATTTTTTTCGTGAGTGAGTCGAATATTTCATAAAATAAAAAATCTTACTTTTAATTTTTTAGATTTTTCTATATTTTTGCTGAACTACCGAACAAGAAGGGCTAACCCTTGAACTCATATGACAGAATAAGTTGCAAGGTTTCAGTTAACAATTGACCCTGCCAACCGGGTGTGCTTAGTATGGACTAGTCAATTTTTGTGGGGTCATGTCAATAGTTTTTGCTTGGTTTCATACGACCGTCATTGGAAATGGACATAGAACGCATTTTTTTTTTCGATATACCCATTTTTGTAAAGAGTTGAATTTTCAATTTCAACTATACTTGATAACTATACTTCCTGTTGTTTATTAAGTTTAGTTTGTTCCAGAGGTTCGTGTGGGGTCCAGTTTTAATTCGAGTTATAAATGTAGTAACCAAAAAAATCGCTTCAAAAAATGTTGTTCACAAAATCAATTCATCCTGGTAAATTCTACCCCGGACTATTCTTTTATTGATTATTTTTTTCCTGAGATTATTTTTCCAGGGACAATTCTGAAAGATTTTACACGAATTCTTTACCGGTGAATTATTTTCGAGGCAATTTTTTGGTTCGATGTGCTGTTCGTATAGCACATCGAAGGTCTTTCACATTTCCATCTCCGTTAAAAATTAAGATATATTTTATTAAACTCCCTAACATCATAATATCACTATTGCGTTTCAAAGATGTGGGTTTTACTAGAGGTGCCATGCTCGGTCGACCAATCTCACCTACATATAAAAATGAATTATGTATTTTTCTGCATTCTCTAAAAATAACACGTGATTCAGCGTGATTCACGTGAATCACGCGTGATTGTGATTGAATCTTAATTTTACTCACGTGATTGTGAGTTAGTGTGAGTAGAGCAAAAAAGACCCTGAGTTATTCGAGTTATAAATGTAGTAACCAAAAAAATCGCTTCAAAAAATGTTGTTCACAAAATCAATTCATCCTGGTAAATTCTACCCCGGACTATTCTTTTATTGATAATTTTTTTCCTGAGATTATTTTTCCAGGGACAATTCTCAAAGATTTTACACGAATTCTTTACCGGTGAATTATTTTCGAGGCAATTTTTTGGTTCGATGTGCTGTTCATATAGCACATCGAAGGTCTTTCAGATTTCCATCTCCGTTAAAAATTAAGATATATTTTATTAAACTCCCTAACATCATAATATCACTATTGCGTTTCAAAGATGTGGGTTTTACTAGAGGTGCCATGCTCGGTCGACCAATCTCACCTACATATACAAATGAATTATGTATTTTTCTGCATTCTCTAAAAATAACACGTGATTCAGCGTGATTCACGTGAATCACGCGTGATTGTGATTGAATCTTAATTTTACTCACGTGATTGTGAGTTAGTGTGAGTAGAGCAAAAAAGACCCTGAGTGAGTGTGCGTGATTAGAAAAATTCTTTCGTGAGCGTGAGTGTGTGTGAGTCAAAACTCACTCACGTGCCCATCTCTAGTTTGAAGTATGTATATGGTCATTTTAAACATACTGATGTTTGAAAACAGACAAAAAAATGAATTTAAATGAAAATAAAGGTATTCTTGCAGCTCTCTTCTTGTATACAAAGTTGACACTCGGTGATCGGCATTTTCTGCGTACGTGTCTTTTGTTGTTCGTTGAGAAAACGTGTTCGCGTCGGTAATAATTTTGTTATTTGTAAATTAAATATATATATAAATTGTGTTATAAAAACTACTAATAGTAACAGAGTATAATATAGTGCAGTATATAATTTCTGAAACTAATGTTAAAAAAACAAATAAAAATCAGTGTTTCGATTTTCAAACAGAATTTGGCCTCCGTGAATTCCTTGACTACGCTATGTGCTGTATTGAGATCAACTGTGACTGTACCAAATATAAAGCGAGCCTGGATCGTCTGGTTTAGCGTCTGCTGGTGCAATTGTGCATTCATTGATGCTGTCACTTTGCAGTTTTAAACCACTTATTTATTTATGCATATAAAAATTTGTATATGAATTCTGATATTTACAATAGATTCACGGCAGACATCCTGAATTGCGGGATATTTGCAAAAAAAGGCAAATGCCTTGATTACTTTTCAGAGTATGCCTTGATGACAAGAACGCCACCATGTCTGGTTCATCTGCAAACATTTTTCAAGTCGTTGTACAATTTTACCGTCGAAGGCTTTATAAAATCGATGCCGATGTATAACAATAATACTGCATTCATTCCAAAATAATTAAAAATACAAAATACTCCGCGAATTCTTATGGAGTACCTTTTTTCAAATATTCCGCAACTATCTTCATATTTGCAAGATGTTTAATAGACGTTTGCTATAAATAATCGTAAATTTGAAAGATATTTGCTAGCAATATTTATCGTATTTGTCGGATATTTGATATATTTTTTATTTAAATAAAAGGATTTAAATTGATTTTTATGTAATTTAGAATGAATGCCGTATCATCGTCGTATCATCGACGTCGTATCATCGTCATGAGTTGAACCAGGTCTTGTGGCGTTGTTGTCAGCAAGGTGTACTCAGAAAAGAAATCATTTTTCATCACGTGTTCAAAATTTCAATCTCAGTTATTTTTATTTTACACTTTAACATTTAAATATTATATTTGTGTTGACACATTTTTACACCATTGGATTTACTTAATTGTTGTGGATAAATCGAGCGTAAGGAAATAGTACGCCATTTGCATTTTTTATAATAGCCAAATGTCAAAAAAGACAATAGATTTGCTGCAAATGTCCCGCAATTCAGGATGTTCGCGGATAATCTTTTGTAAATACCACAATTTTCATTGCTGTTGTGGCAAACATCTTGTAACTATCTGCATATATGTACTATTTAAAAAATTTTAAGAGTTTTGCTGCAAGTTTATTAAAATTTATGGGATGTTTAAATATTTGCTACAAGGCGTTAATTTAAACTGATAGTTGCAACAAGACATTTATAAATATCTTGTTTTCTTAGTGTGCAAAATAAAGTCAAAATATATGCAGTAACTTAAATTGAACTTTTAACTCAGAAAAAAAGAATGTTATATATGCTAAAGGCGGTAGAAAACAAGTCAATATAAACATAAGTAATCATACTGTGCAGCAGGTTATTAGTTTTAAATTTTTGGGTATAACAATTACATCTAGTCTAATTGTTCGTGAATACAATGATAGAGTAATTAAAGAAACAAGCAAAAATAGAATTTTTTTAAAAATGCTAACAACTATAAAAAGAGGACTTCATCCACGCGTGTCTCTTAATTTCTATAAAAGTTTTGTAAGATCCAACGTTGAGTAGGCGCGCACTACCACGGAGCACAGTTAGTTAATAGATGTATCTTGCTGTTGTTAAAAAATGGGCCGAGTTGGAAAAGGGGAAGTGTCACTTTTTACTAACGAAATTTCAATGATATTATATATGCCTATAACTTTTGTATTTTAAGAGATAAATTGGTGAAACTTTTGATTTATTTACTCTATGTTTGTACCTTGCGATAGTATTAAAATGGTTGGAATCGGAAAAGGGCGTAACCTATAATTTATGTATGTCATACCAATAATGTTCGCACTTATTAGGCTATAACTTTTGAAGTTTAAGAGATAAATGAACGAAACATTGAACTTAGTTAGCTTAGTTACCAGAAATAGCACAGTCTTAAATATCAAGTTATTTACAAATTATTTAGATCGTCTTTGAGACAACCATCTCTCAAACATCCGTCAAATACAATAAATATTGCTAGCAACCATCTTTCAAATTTACGATTGTTTATAGCAAACATTAATTAAACATCTCACAAATAGGAAGTTTGTTGAGTAATATTTGGAATTCGCGGAGTAATTTTTATTAAATCCAAAAGTATCAATCAGATGTATATTATTTATTCTAGAATTAAAACAGTATCCTGCTTATACATCCCATGGTCTTTATAAATCCTTCGAAGGTAAAATTTACAACGACTTCAGACTTTTTCGCGGAAGAACCAAGTCCGACCGGCGATGCTGTCATCAAAGTAAAGTCTGAAAAGAAATAATGTGCCATCACGTGTTGATAATTTCAATCCCAGGAAATTTTCGATTATTATATTCAGTTCATAATTCGGTTCAATTTACAAGAAAATGACTTATATTAAATTTTGTTATCAATATTTTAAATTTACGTACGTTGTGTGCGATTGATATCGCTCCTTACTTAAGTGAGTATAAGTGAACGAAACTTGTCGAAGCTGAGCAAAGATCTCATTATAGGCATCAACATTCAAATTATGTGTACTCGTACACTAAGAAAACAAGATGTTTATGAAAGTCTTGCAACAACTATATGCTTAAATTTACCCATTGGGCGTTTTCGTTTATTAGTACTGAACTGAGCTCGAACTGTCAAAAAGAGATCTGCATTTGTTTTTTAACTCTGAACATTCACAGTCAGTAAATTGCGTTTGTTTATTCGTTCAGATTTTCGAAGTCGGGCACACTCGACGTGCTCGATTTTAATTTATCAAGCTGGCTGAACAATACTGATTTTGACGTTCATTTTACTTGACAAACACAAGTCTTAATACGAATTTGACAACTGCTGCTTAAATTGTTTGTAATTTAAATTAGAGTCTTCAGGTTGATTTCAGATTGCGTTCAACTCTGACAATATGCGGAATATTCAGATCATGTTCAGTAGCGCGATTCCCTAACTCCGTAACGACAAAAATCGATATCGTTAACTACAATTAACGACAAATATTGTTAGGAGGTATTCCGTACACAGTTCGCTATGATATTTATCGTCAGCTGTCATCGTTAAGAATTTACCTATACGATAGCGTTGAAAATTATTTGGTTGTTAGCCAGCTTACTTTTCAACGATTTAACCGATTTTTATTGTTAACAATCTTTCCGAATTTATTTGTCTACATAAAATGCATTGAAAGTTAGGGAATCACTTTTATCATAACGATCGCTTTCGCATGCGACAATTGTCGGTAGTTAGCGATATCGAATATTATCGTTATGGAGTTACGGAATCGCGCTACTGAACTCTGCTCTGAAATGATTTACGAAAACGCCCAATGTATCAAATATTCAAACATCCCATAAGTTTCAATAAAGTTGCAGCAAAACTATTAATATTTTTTAAATATGACATATATGCAGATAGTTGCGAGATTTTTGCCACAACAGCAATGAAAATTGAGATATTTACAGTTGACTGATAGCAAACATCCTGAGTTCTTTGACATTTGCAGCAAAACTTTTAAGATATTTTGACATTTGTCTACTATAAAAAAGGAAAATTGCGTACTTTTTCCTCACGCTCGATTTATCCACAACAATTAAGTAAATGCAATGGTGTAAAAAAGTGTCAACTCAAATATTACAATTTAATGGTAAAAGTGAAAATAAAACTTCCTGGGATTGAAATAATCAACACGTGATGGGAAATATTTCTTTTCAGAGTTTACTTTGATGACAGCATCGCCGGTCGGACTTGGTTCATCTGCGAAGAAGTCTGAAGTCGTTGTACAATTTATCTTCAAAGGATTTATAAATACGATGGCGATGTAAAATCAGGATACTGTTTTAATTCTAGAATAAATAAAAAATACATTTGACTCCTTTTATTTCAATCCAATAAAAATTACTCCGCGAATTCTAATGGAGAATTGGAATTGGAAAAGTGGCCACTCCCCCTTTTCATATGTAAAAGTTTTATGTATAATCCTGGCATTGTTAACAAAGATAAATTAATGAAATTTTGGATTCATATAGTTATTAGTTATACACATCTTCCTGTGAAAAATGGAGAAAAAATGAAAAAGGGGAGTGTCACTTTTCTTATATGAAAATTGAAAAAGGTGTTTTTAACACTTATTTATCTGTAATTTTTACAAGATTTTGGATTAAATTAGTTTATGGATGCACCTTACATTACTCCAAAAATGGGCGGAATTGGAATTCAGGGAGTGGCAATGTCATATATTAAACCTAATTTTTTTTTTGAAAAATGTAAATTTTTGCCACATATTTAACTGTAACATTTGTATTTCGTTAGATTAATAAGTGTGTTTTTGTATTTAGTTATATATTGATAGTATCTCACTATGTTCCAAAAATGTAAAAAATTGAACAAGCGGAAGTGAAATTATTCATATATCAAGCTTAGTGCATAATCCTAGAATAACAGTTGTAGTAAAAACGCAATTTCTTGTATATGGTCCATTAAGGTAAAAAGTAATAAAACATGAACGAAATAACCGATTTTGATGATTTTGGTATCAAATTATTTGTATTAATGCCAGCAGTAACATTTTATATGTTTATATAGTATAAATATTATAGTGAAGGGTATTAATCGCATATTTTCGAGTTTAAATTATTTTTTAATAAAATTGCTATAAATTCCGAACGGTTCGACCAATTTTTATGAAATATGCATAGAAATGTTTTTCAGGACGTAAGTAATATCACAAACTATATTTAATTAACTCTTTCTCGTTACAAATATTTTTTTGCAAAAATCAATTTTTTTTTTTTTACCCACCTTACATTTTCAGCTCTGACATATTTAGCGCAAATATGCGCACTTTGTGCATCCATTTTTATGAATAACCATTCAACCTTTTTTACAAATTACCATTAAACTTTTTATACAAAATCATTAAAATTTCTTTCGGCGTGGAACAGCGCGATAGTTAAAATTTAATCAAAGTATAAGTTTTAGAATTTAAAATATGTACGTAACATATCATAACAATTTTAAAAGCACTGTTTGAAAGCTGACTATCATACCTTTCCAAAATGGTACCACATAATATACTTTTGGTTCGAAAGATTTCGAAAAAAAGCACTTAAAAATATTGCTCAAAAAAAAATAAAAAATATATTTTTTTCATGGTTGAGCATGTGTTTCGTATATTTAAAATAATAATAATAATACAAAAAAGTTTTTGATTATGAAAATTCAATAATTTATCTTTCAAAGAGCCAGTTTTTCATTGCTAGTTGGACTTTGTTGGTGGTTTAAACTTCGATTAAAATCAGAATCGATTTTTCAGTGAACTTCAACCGTCGTTTAAATGCTAATGGTTTAAACTACGTTTAACCATTCAAAGTTTTCGACATGCCTTTTTCTCACCACACTTTTCACTATTTTTT
This sequence comes from Dryomyza anilis, assembly GCA_951804985.1. Lineage (NCBI taxonomy): Eukaryota > Metazoa > Arthropoda > Insecta > Diptera > Dryomyzidae > Dryomyza > Dryomyza anilis. The sequence continues at coordinate 40,133,667 of OX638132.1, read as the reverse complement.
GTAGGTGCGTTTTTTCATAATTAATTAAACGACGTTTAATTTAATGAGCAGATTAATTAAACGGAGTTTAAACTACGTTTAAACTAGCACTGAAAAACTGACCCTAAAACCGTTTATTTCATTCATTTCCGATGACTAAAGTATTATGCGGTTTCTGACCCATAGTGCGGCGCACTCTCCGGCGTACATTAATAATTAAGTACAAACATTTCAAAATGTAACGATGCGTCGTTGTCTTGGTCACACGTAATTGACACCGGTCCATGTTATATATGAGTTCTCGGGTGAGTTACCTCCTGCAGAAAGAGCCAGCTTTTTAACAGCTAAAGAACTTAAATCTATATAATAGTATTTGCAAAATCTAGCTTCAGTATGACTTATTTTGAATTCAAAAACATGTTTGACAACATAGATACAAAAGAAGATACAAAGGAAAGAATTATTTGGAGAAAAAATGCAATAGAAATAGAGATTAAAGACAATATTAAAACATTGTTATTTTTACTGACATCTTAGGGGCATGTTTGTCTCTAAAATCTGTAACTGAAATACACAACACAATAACTAACTAATTAAAAATAAAGTTCAATAACAAAGAGTCTATAAAACTTATTTGAGCCCGACTCGTTGAACAATGGAATTTGTATTATTATCGAAAGAAAAGGGAAAATGATTATTTGATTTATTTCCTGAAATCACTACAAAAAATGGTATCACAATACTACAAGAAACATTAAAATTTTAAACAGACTGATTGCGGGACACACATACAATAAGCAGTATTTTTTAATGATTGGAGCTGTTGAAACAAAAAAAAAACACGTTTAAAACATTATTATAGTAATGCCAAATATGTTTCAATATTCAGCATTTATTTTTAGTATGGTAATAGTTTGTCTTTCAACGCTCTGTATAGCTTAGTCAACTTTGATAAGCGTATAAATGTTATTGTTATCATAGAAAATATTTTTAAGCGTTGATAGCGATGTCAAAAAAAAATCGGTTTAAATGTATAATAAAACACTATGAATGAGACCCAAGTCTGTTGGGCATATAAATATGAAACAAAAGGACTGCATATAATTATTTAGCAAAAACATTATCTGCTTGTTCATTTATTATAGTAATGGGATGCAAACTCATTTAACCATTCTTCTTTTATTTCAGTAATATCTTTCATGTACAATTTGTTTGTTTGGATTAGTTCACAGTATATAACAAAATTGGGTTTATGCAATGATCGTAGTGTAGACAATGGATGTACAAATAGTTCGATGTTCCCACGGAGTGTTCTATACTCACCAGAATGGTGGAGGTATGCTGTATTTTGAAAAAACCCTGCAGTTATACATTTGCAAATAGAATCCATATTCCCATTGCACGAAATTAGTGGAACTTCGTATTTCCTCCCTACTAAATATGCCAACTTTTTTCTTAATTCATATGCGTTGTTAAGATTTCGATAGTTTAAGAAATGACGCCTGCAAAAATCTTTTGTACGACCTAAATTGACAAATACCGTAAATATGTTTAGCAGAGTTAATAGATCACCTTCATGTACTTCAAAATTTCTTCTCGCTATACGTAATTTGATTTGAGCTATTCCTGAAGTAGGTTGCACAAATATAGGTTGCGAATGAAGCATAGCAACAATCGATAATATTTCTTCAGAGCAACCAATTGATCCAGACATATAAAGCATTTTACCCATCATTGGACCAAGAGGAAATTCAGAAAGAAAATATCCAATAGGCTGTTTTAATTGACCTATATCGTTAATTATATCTAACGCATATAAAGACTCAATTGCACACAAAAGATTTTTCGCAGGAGGAGGCGATGGAAAATCAAATCGCAAAATATTGTTCACACCTATAGATTTGAGATAAATGACTACAAAACTCAAATCTATTCGACACATCTCTGGGGTTGTTTCTTCTATAAGTGATTCGTAATGTTCTTCGGTATACAATCTATAAGCTTTCCCACGTCTCTCCATTCCAGCACGAATAGAACGTTGAAGAGCTGTTGATTTGCTAACAGGAACCGTAGAAATGTTTTCTGATCCACATTTGTAATTATACCATCTCAATTTGACGAATCCACAATCAACCACGTATACAATACCAGGTATAGCCAATGAAGACTCTGCAATATTAGTAGAAAAAACCACCTTGCGAATTCCTTTAGGTTGTCTAAAAAATGCTTGTAATTGATCATTATTAGACAGTGATCCAAAAAAGGGAACTGATTGAATTGTTTTGTCGTCATTTGCTATTATGAATTTGTTCAACAATTGTTGTGACTCAATAACGTCCTCTTGTCCCGTAAGGAATGCAAGTACATCACCGGTTAACTCCTGTTTATGAATCTTCCAAACAGTTTTAACCACTGATTTCACATAATTAGAGCAAGGTATATTCAAATAATATATTTCGACCGGGTGCAAAGAAGTCCCAACAGACAAAATTGTAACTGAAGATGATTCGAGTTTTTTATTTTTTTTCATGAAGGTCTTTAAGAACTCTGCATTCTTGCTTGCTGAACATATTATTATTTTTAATGTTAGCCTTTTCCTTAAAATTTTTTTCATAAGGCCGAGTATTATATCGGTCAAATAGTTGCAGTCATGTGCATCATTTAAGATTATAACACTATACCGTGTCAATAGAGGATCATTCAATATCTCCTTTAAGAATATTTTATGCGTCATAAATTTAATTGCATGTCTACAGATTTTTTCATTTTCACTGACGAAAGCATTTACGTTCTGTCCCAACACTTCGCCCATTTCTAATGATACTCTTTCAGCCAAATTAATCGCGCTTAGTTTATTAGACTCTATAACTCCAATTTGACCTTTCAGATGCCAACCACATTCATAAAGATATTGCGGAATTTGTGTGCTTTTCCCACTATCTGATTCAGCCACCAATATTAGCGTTTGGTAATTTTCTAAACAACTGAGAATCTTTTCTCTATATTTATAAATACGAAATCTTTTTCGCTGATCATCAATTGGAAACGAATGGTACGGATTAAAAACAAATGCTGCCGACTGATTTTCTTTACATTGTGATAATGTTTTTGACACAAAATCATCGTATTCTTTAGAAAATATTGCATCAATTCCAGACATAGCTGCATTGGTACCGTTTACTAGTGATGGCTTTTTTGGGTACCCAATACTATTTATTCGATTCTTGGTTACCGTGAAGTCACCTTCAATTCTCAAAAATACTTCCTTAAATCCCTAGGAAAAACAATCCCAATAGCTGCATCCAGACGGTACTACCAAGTTGGAAGGGAAAATAACGCCACTTTTTTGTTTTGCGTCTACACAGTACAACCTGCTTGACAGACTTCATTATTTCGCAGCAGTGCAGATCTACGTCGATGGCTAATGCATTGGTACAATACACAAAAAAATCTCACCAATAGGCATATTTGATGTTTGAAATTTTTCAACCTGCGATGTGCACTCGTCCAAAACTTCACTATAATGAAAAAAACACACTAAGTTGGATGGGTTTGTGGTCTCACGATACAACCTGCTTGACAGACCAGCGAAAAAGTCAAACATTTTTGTTTCAGTTTAAAAAGTAGTATGTTTACATAGAAACATATTTAAATATTTTTGGAAAGAAATCCTGAAAATAAAATAAAAAATAAAATGTTGTTTTTTTATTAATTTTTATTAAAAATCTTTAAACAGACTGTGCCTGTTTAAAGATTTTTAATAAAAATTAATAATATTTGAATTCATATACAAATTTTTAAATTCATAAATAAATAATTCGTTTAAAGCTGCAAGTACAAGTGACAGCATCAATGAATGCACAATTGCTCCAGCGGACTCTAAACCTGACGATCCATGCTCGCTTTGTATTTGGTACAGTTACAGTTGGTGTCAGCACAGCACATAGCGCAGACAAAGAACATACCGAATTCTGTTTGAAAATCGAAATACTGATTTTTAATTTGTGGTTTTTTACATTAGTTTTAGAAATTATAAATTGCACTATTAAATTATATATTATACTAACTGTAACACAATTTGTATATTTATTTAATTTACAAATGACAAAATTATTACCGATACGAACACGTTTTCTCAAAAAACAAAAGACACGTACTCAGAAAATGCCGGTCACTAGTCCCAGCAAGACATGCCTTACCGAAACTCCAACACAAAGACAATATTATATTTCCTCACTCATTGATCCCTGCAGGATCAATGATAGATATGTGACCCATAATTTTACTAGTAATGAAAACTAATATTTTTTGCGCGTCGGTTTGCCACCATTTTTTATTTGTAGGTTATTTCTACGTTTGCAACAGTAGCCGCTATAGCAGGAGTTGAAAAAATATGTTACTAAATTATAAACAATTGATAAACACTAAAAGAAAGTATATTGTATATATAGCTTATTTATCTATTTATATTATAGATATCATCAAAGTGGAAGGGTCATCTGCATTAAACAAATGCATGGAAGGAAGCAAAACCACGGCGAACAAAAGTCGTTTTAATTGACAATTTTGTAATGCAAACATGTTGAATGTAATGCGCATTATATTCAACGCAATAAATTTTGAGTTTTTTGGTTTTATTTGGTCTAATTTTAGTTAGTATACTATTAATTTAACCGTCCCTAACCTCAAAATTAAAACAGTTTATGTTACGTAAAATATTTCGTAAATTTACAAGTAATTTAATCGTCACTTATTACCAAAAGACCAGTGATAAAAATATATTCAATTGTATCTCATTTCAGATGAGTGAGAAAGAGATATAAATTCACACGCACACAAAAGTTTCCGTCAATTTTATCTCGACGCTCTTAACAATGTTATAGAAACTTCCCAGTGTTTCGTTCGTTCGTAATTACGTACTCTTTCGTACTCATACGTACGACATCTCTGACTAAAATGTACGCCATTGGTTCAGATTTAGGTATCAAAAGAGGAGCAAATTCAGACTAAAGGAGACATAGCCATCCAACGTATTTTTCAAAACTAAATCTGAGATAAATTACGTTCAAAAAAAAGAGAGCGGAAACGAGAAATATTTTGAAATCAGCCAATCAAAAACGAGGTGAAGCAGAACTGATGACGTATTTTGTTCAGAAATTAGAACAGACATATCAAAGCAATGTCGGACGAAATCTGAGACCCAAAGGAAAATTGATGACAAATAAAACAAATGCATTTTCAATGTTTTTTTGTTTATTACAGTGTTAGTTTAGAATAAATGTTTTTTTACATATTAAATTAAAATTTACATTGAACATTTTTTAATATATAATAACTATAACTATTGTAATAAATTATTTGAACAATTATAACAGAAGAACAATTATATGAAAATAAAATAAATTAAAAAACAACTATAATTAATTAAAAAACTATGATCGTTAGTTTGTGTTGCTGAATATCCAGCCCGTTCTCCGGTGTTCAGCCGAGCATTGTAGACCCATTGTAGCTCCTCGTCGCATGTGAACTATGGATATTATTGAATTAGATTTGCATATACAAATTGTGAATATATTAAGTTTATCTACCTTGGCTACAAACATTTCACATCTCATGAATTAGAGTTGCGATGTTACAGCTGCAAGTGCTGCAGTGGTATTGACGGATGCTACAACCACAGTTCCGCATGTTTGCTGTTTGCGATGCAGTGGCGGTACCTGTTGATGCGGAGTCTCCTGCAGAAGTTGATCTTCTCCACGTTGTTGCTGTAGCAGAATAGAAGATATAATTGAAATAGAAGAGTAGAATTGTTGACGTTATTATACAGATGATGTTCGACAAAGTGCAGAAATGTGCTACAACGATACAACTCTAAAAATCAAAAGAGTTATAAAACTCATTTAACAAATATTAGATATTTTAACATACTGACTTATGGATTGCTTTCGAGAGTTGCGATACTACAGCTACAAGTGTTGCAGTGGTATTGACGGATGCTACAACCACAGTTCCGCATGTTTGCTGTTTGCGATGCAGTGGCGGTACTTGTTGATGCGGAGTCTCCTGCAGAAGTTGATCTTATCCACGTTGTTACTGTAGCAGAATATAAGATATAATTGAAATAGAAGAGTAGAATTGTTGACGTTATTATACAGATGATGTTCGCCAAATGGCAGAAATGTGCTACAAAGATACAACTCTAAAAATCAAAAGAGTTATAAAACTCATTTAACAAATATTAGATATTTTAACATACTGACTTATGGATTGCTTTCGAGAGTTGCGATGCTACAGCTACAAGTGTTGCAGTGGTATTGACGGATGCTACAACCACAGTTCCGCATGTTTGCTGTTTGCGATGCAGTGGCGGTACTTGTTGATGCGGAGTCTCCTGCAGAAGTTGATCTTATCCACGTTGTTGCTGTAGCAGAATATAAGATATAATTGAAATAGAAGAGTAGAATTGTTGACGTTATTATACAGATGATGTTCGCCAAATGGCAGAAATGTGCTACAACGATACAACTCTAAAAATCAAAAGAGTTATAAAACTCATTTAACAAATATTAGATATTTTAACATACTGACTTATGGATTGCTTTCGAGAGTTGCGATGCTACAGCTACAAGTGTTGCAGTGGTATTGACGGATGCTACAACCACAGTTCCGCATGTTTGCTGTTTGCGATGCAGTGGCGGTACTTGTTGATGCGGAGTCTCCTGCAGAAGTTTATCTTCTCCACGTTGTTGCTGTAGCAGAATATTCTGTTGTTGCCGTTGTTATACAGATGATGTTGGCCAAAGTGCAGAAATGTGCGACAACGATACAACTCTAAAAATCAAAAGAGTTATAAATATATAAAACCCATTTAACAAATATTAGATTTTTTAAGTAGTCGAGATTATATCGAATTAGTATAGAAATTCTCAAATTTTTTGGAGTATATATATATATATATATATATATATAGATATATATATATATATATATATATATATATATATATATATATATATATATATATATATATATATATATATATATATATATATATATATTCCAAAAAAGTTGAGATTTCCTTGCGCACATACTTACTTATGACGCAAAGAATCGATGTCAACACTGACGAATGCATGCAGCTCCAGATGATGATGTGAAACAATGCGTCGAGGACGCACTTGTTGAAACGCAAAACTTGGTAGGCGACTGTTCGAATAGCAACTCCTGCGGTGGATCCTTCTCGACGACGGCTGTGTATTATTGGCGTATTCCGTGTACTATATATTTATTTAAATTCTTGGGCTCGGAGTACGTTTTCGGAACGATTGATGGAATGCTGCTAGGTGGTTGTTGCGATACTGTGGCAAATTGTGGAAAATTGCGGTTATCATTATCGTTAGATGAAGGTAAATCGTTAAAAAATTCTGATTCGGCATACAGTTGCGGCGATTTGTTGTTTTGATTGGAATACGTTGGAAGACACTCGGATAATTGGTCCGAACCTGCTGCAACTGTGATGGGTGTGTAATTGTTTTGAAGGTTCTGTGATGTTCAGTATTTTTCCCGAGCTTTCTGCTATTGTGATGGGCAAATGGTTTATTAGTTTTTGAGATTGAGCTGAAAGTTTGATTTTTGGGACTTGAGTCACGTCTGCTGATATTGCTATGCGATTAGATAATGGAAGCATGTGCGCTGCAACTGGAGGCAAATTGCTGCTGGTTTTTGCAACTTCCAAGTGTGTGATACGTTTAGGCAATTGTTGTGAGTACGCGATGTTCTTGTGCACATGGTCCGAGCGGGTTTTGATAGTTTCTGAATAAACTGCACTTGTAGTCCCAAGTTTTGTAAAGTCCACCGGCACTGTTAGAAGTCGTTTTGACCCTACAATGGGTTGAAACATATATTCGCCCACTTCAGGTAATTTGCGCTTACGCAGCGTTGAAGCGTTTCGATGTTGTTGTGATGAGGCCGGTGACAGGGGACAATCGAGGCGATAGATGTCATCAAACGGCTGCGACTCTTTAATGTTCATTTTTTTAAACGCTATGAATTAATGGAAGGAAATAATTTAATGAGTTTTCACACGAATATAGCAGCATCCTCTCATTAATTTGCGAAAGTGTATGTCTATGTATTTCATTAGCCAAACATATGTTTTTTTGAAAAATATATATTGAAATGCGTAGATGAAATTGGCAACTCAAACAAACTTGAAAGTTGTTGCACGTTTTGGCTTTCTATTATTATTTCTCCGCACTCTTCCGATATACCACAAATTTGAAAAATATCAGCGTTAATTGCGTAATAATTATCTGGACAGAAAATAGACAACTTGGTATTCTGTAAAGTAATAGTGTTCTTATCAAAAACGAACTTGTTGCCTTTTTTGCACAATAGTGTACGCTCTGATACTCTGTTGTATACTTGCGTTGCAACATTTGTACCATTTTTGAGGCATTTTTTGAGCTCTTGTAAATAGTTTTCAAATTTGAAAGCACTTTCTTCTTCCAAAGAGCCATACGTTTTTGCTTCAAGAGCCAGATGTGTTAGGGAGTGGAAATTGTATGTTAGAAATGTTGGAGCGTACAGTCCAGCAAAGTTAATAAATTTTGCGCAAACTCTGAATTTTTGACTGTGTGCTCCTTACACAAAAGAATTCTGATTGCCAAACTCAATTTCAAAAAATGGCTATACTTTGAACTATCTAGTATGCCTCGCAAAACATACGGACCAGTATATAGCAAGAATTGCCGTAGTTCTGTGGCCTTCCATCGTTCGAGCTCACTGGTGTCCCTTGGCTTTCTTGCGAAATCTGAAGTCGTTTGCTTACTCAAGGAGTTTAATCGCCTATTCAGTTCATTTATGTTATCAGCATTTAGTAGAACCTTAGCACATTTTCCTTTTTTACTACGAGTCCATGAGAGCAACAAAGTCTTCATGACTCCTAGGCATACTGCATGCATGTAGTCGATAGGAAACTGTTTGACCATGTCTATATCCAACTCCTCCAACATAATAGGATCCATTGTAATATGGTGATCTCTATTTATTCTGGCTCTGAAACGCTCATTTGTACGAGGCATAGAATCGACTAGTTTAAATATTCGTCGTCTATCAGTCGTCTCGCCTTTTTGTTCGCATTTCGTACAAGAATAAAATGCTGTATGGCTCTTTACACCTGTAACATAAGCCTTGGCAGGAGCATCGCAAATAAATGTCCTTGCCTGAACACTATACTTTTTTGTCTCAATTATTATTCCGTTATTAGACAGTTCCTTCAATTCCTGACCAAATTGTTTTAGGTAATTGTCGCGATTTTTGGGCTTTTCATAGCCGGAATACACACCGACCATAAACACATCAAAGGTTCCAACAACGTTCGCTAAAATTGGCCAGATTTGACTTTTGGAGCTTTTTGCCAGCGGCAATCCTTCGATATTAAAGTCAAGGTGTATTGATTCGCTGTTGCATTCGTGCTTTTTAACGAAGTCGCTTAAGCCACGGTGCAAACCGTAATACACGTATTCACCGCCATCCATAGCAACCACCGGAGCTTTTTCTGGTATATTTTTTATTTTCTTACTAGTTTTGGGCAAGTTCAAATTTGGAGCGTACTTCCCCAAAATAGCCAGTAGTTTATTTAAAGCTCTTGTGGTTATATAATTTTCAATTGCCCATTCCGCAATTAAGTCGCTGGGAGTTTTGATATTAACATCCAACGGCTTATCAGAAGTTAAACTTTCATCAAAATTTACTTCTTCGTCGTCTCCATCACTGTCATACAATTCATCCGTATCGTAATCGCAGAGGTGTCGCAGAGGTGACTCATCATTCATCGAGGTGTCGTCCCACAACATATCAGAATCTTCAGTAATTTGAATAGGTTCAGCCATTGTTGAAGCATTGTCCAATAAATCAACCGGCAGCGTTTCTGTGGCTGAGTTGTCCAACTCATTGAAGAATTCACCATCAAACAACATTGAGTGCTCCAAAGTAGCATCAGCCTCGGAACGATCTGCTTTACTTCTCCTCATTGTTTTATAGTGGTAAAAGTGAAAATAAAATTCCCTGGAATTGAAATTATCAACGTGATGGAAAATTATTCCTTTTCAGAGTTTTCTTTGATGACAGCATCGCCGGACGGACTTGGTTCTTCCGCGTTCCTCAAGTTGTTGTATAATTTTACATTCAAAAGATTTATAAAGACGATGGCGATGTGTAACCAGAATAGTGTTTTAATTCAAGAATAAATAACAACCTTTTGATACCTTTTATTTCAATTCAATAAAAATTACCGTATTATCGTATTTGTCGGATGTTTGAGAGATGGTTGTCTCACAGACGATCTAAATAATTTCTAAATAACTTGATATTTAGGGCTGTGATATTTCTATACCCTACACTAAGAGTGAAAGGGTATATTCAATTTGGTACGCCGTTTGTAACACCCAGAAGGAAGCATCTCCGGTATGGAAAAGTACATATATTCTTAATCAGCATGACCTCCTGAGTCGATTTAGCGATGTCCGTCTGTCCGTCTGTCTGTCCGTCTGTCTGTCCGTCTGTCTGTCTGTTGAAATCCCTATAACTTTTTCAATTGATGAGTTAGATAAATGAAACTCATAATTTAGATTACTTATATATATACGCTGTACGTGCGAAGAAATTAGGCATATCGGTCCATTGTGACCATTTATATTCAAATAACTCATATAAAATTTACATCTACAGTTCAGTTTTACTGTATACGTGCTTAGGTAAACTTTTTTGGTCAAATATATATTGACTTCATGCTCAAATACATGGAAATAATGTTTTCCCGCGAAACGACTTGTGGTTCCCAAAAAAAAAAACGAAATTCGGTACACCTATCCATTTGTAAATATGGGTATCAAATGAATGGAAATTCTTCAGCGATTGAAAGTTTGTAGTTATTTTCAGGATTTGTATACCCTGGTGACCTATATACCACTTTGAATGGTAACCATACATATGTGTAGGGTATTTATAGTCGGCTTAGACTGACTATAATTTGGATAATCCTAACTATCATAATAACACCAAATTTAAAATTTCCCATGTGATCTAACCTTCCCAACTGGTTGGTAATCATCTTTGTTTTTTTAGTGTATAAAAATGAAAAAAATCATGTCTATATCTTTAAAACTAAACAAGATATTTTTTCAACTGAGCACATTTTCTTTAGATCTAATGTAAGCTTTTCATAAAAAAAAAAAATTTTAAAATCGGACAACTTTTGGAATTTTTACAATGTTTTGAATAATGTTTCATGAAAAAATCTCGACTTTACTGATTTTAGTCTTCATTCAAATAAACATATATGCTTGGAAATATGCATATTGTACGCGTATATACTATAAACTACACATGTGTTCTTAAAAATAGTAGTGGCCACCTATAAATTAGGTTGTAGTATAAGATTTGAGTAAAATATTCTCAAAGTAAATAAAAGACTTCGTAAGCTGGTCAATAGACTAGCCAATAGAAAACAACTTTTTCCAGTGAGAAGATCACAGCTAAATTTTAAGACCTAGTAAAATATTACAAAGAAATCATCAGTTTCCTCATTTGATTTATGTAACATCTTCGGTAGCAGTACTATTATTTTGCGCAAAAACATTCAAGACCCGCTTACAAAAGTTGAAGGTCACTTTCTTAAAATGTGTTAAAAATATTAAAAATGGTACATCATTTTAATCACCAATTTCCAATATATGTAAATAATAATAAAAATACTTAGTTGTACTTATGCCACAACGCAACCAAAAATGTTATAACATCATTTACATGTGGCCACTACTATTTTTATGCACACAGGTGTATGTATATAAAAGTACAATATGCGTATTTCCAAGAATATAAATAGGCCTACGACTGGTCTCAAATGCAAATACATTGAATCTGTAAAGCTCTACTGTGCACGAAAATGTTCTTGTGATGACCGCTTTAATATGCGTACGTTGATAAAAAACTCACTGAGTTTTATCTCACAGAAGACGTTTCGCGCACAGTTACACTTTACAGGACGCAGCATAAGACAGAACCGCCAAGGTTCTTTGGAATTGTCCAACTATTTTTTTTGACAGATCTGAAAAATAATTACAGATTTGGAATCGTGAGGAAATTACCTTTCATTTGTTTACCCATATGTACTTGTAAGTGGGTGCACCAGTTTTTGATTTTTCAAAGTCACCACGGGTCCGAGCGGCGCTTATTTTTATTTTTAATTTTGTTTTTTTTTTTTTGCGAAAATAAAGCGCGTGACAATTTTTTTTTTTTTTAATTTCACTTCGCTTCACTTTGGACTTTAGCCAAAAAAAAACTCACCAAGAATGTTTGTAGAATTTGTCCAATGTGTGTGTCCAGTTGCTGCCTGTTTTTTCTGTTGTCCACCGCTGTTTTTGTTTTGTTGCTGTTTTGTCCACCGTTGTTTTTGTTTTGTTTTGTTGTTGTTTTGTCCACCGCTGACTTTTTGTGTCCACTGATTGACCACTGATTGATCACGCTGATTTTAAAAATAAACAATTATTTTATTAAATGTGTTTAAATGAAGTAAATATTATAAATAAGCGTAAATAATAAAATATTAAGGGCTAACTTACCTCTACGCTGTCCTATTCCTTTTGAAAAATGCGCCACATTTTTAAAGAAATTTCTTAGTACGAAAGAGTACGTAAGATAAAATCATGACATAAAATACGAAAAATAAGAAAAATAAAGAAAGACAGAACAAATATATTCTCTCTGAAAGGAAGTTCAAAAGAAAAAAGTTGATCTGACATAAACATGGTTGCATTTCACAGTTCAGAATGAGTCCGAGCGGAGCTGAGAATACACTGGGTTTTACTGAAACTTTCAGTTTTGATACTTGTAATATTACTGCTCATATGACCGGCAGTGTTCTTGCTGAGGTGTCAACTTTGTATACAAGAATTTACATTTGAATTAATTGAATTAAAAAAAATGACCCAATCCATATTTCAAACGACGACAAAAGAGACATAGGTAGAAAGTTCTGATCAACGAGTGCCAATACATTTATTTAAATCCAATTTCTTTTTTTGTTTGTTTTTGAACATCAATATGTTCAAACAATGGCAAATGATGGCGTAGATAGAAAATGCTGCACAACGTTACCAACTTCGTCTGTCGATAAATTACCGAATGAAGACGAGCGTTGAGAACATACGTTGTACATAGATTTGAATAGCATTTTCTGTTTGTTTCGAAACACAGGCTGCATTCAGCGACCTCAACAGTTGTGGAGCTGTTGAGTAATTTTCGCTTGAATGACAAGCTACTCTCAACATGTTTAGTGAGCGGTCGCCATTTTTTTCAGCATAAAATTTTACGCTACATTTGCGCTGCTTTTGTTATCGATGACATTCAATGACATTTTAACTCGAATATTTATAAACAAAAATGAAATTTAGATTGGAAAAATATTTTTTCAATCATTTAAAGAGTTTAAAAACTTTAATAAAATATTAATATTAAATTATTTTGTGAATTGAAAGATGAGGTAGCGGTGCATTCAATAAAAGTGAGCGATTAGTTATTGAGCAGTCTCACAGCTGTTGAGGTCGCTGAATGCAGCCATAGTTTTAACCAAGTAAACTGCGAAATAGTTTAGAAATAGTTTATTCAAATGCAATTAAAATTTTATGATGGTATTGTAACATATTTATGGTAAATTTTACAGATTCTGCTGGACAATATAATAATGTTATTACAATCTGAACAAAAATAATTTCGATTTATTCCTAATACATGTATTCACCAAGAAAAAAAAACATGGTAAATTAATAGTATTTCAATAGAAAAACAATTATTTATACCATTAAAATTGATCAATAGGAAGCGTACCATTAGTTTAATAACATTTAAATTTTTAATACAAAATGATTTTTTATCATGATTATCATTTTTATCATTTTATAATGCATTATTTTAATTACCATAAGGCAGAACTAGAAACTACAGAACTAATTTTATGGTATAGTCGAATTACATTTTGCTAATTATTTATTAAAACAAAAATGGATTTTAGTTAATTTTAGTTAATTTATATTAATAATGTCGAAATTGATATTCAATTTTAAAATACACACGTACAAAGACACTTCTCGTTGCAAAAGGTTATTACACATTTAATGTTCACTTCAGGTTCCAATAATTGATTGTAATACTTGAGTCTGCATATATTTTTTAGTCCGTTACCACAATGGAAGTTCGACGTATTATTTATTTTCTGTAATAAATAAAACAATACGTTTAAATATAATAAAATATAATGAAATTTTGATTAAAAAAAAAAGAAACTACTAATACATGAACCATAAGATTAATGATAGTGGCGCATAATCATAAACAATTTAAAGTCGACTTTAAAATTAATATCAGCTTTTTGACATTTTATTCTATATGAAAATTGTCAAAAAAGTCGAATTTAATTTTAAAGTCGACTTTAAATTGTCTATGATTATGCGCCATAATCATTAAGTACTTAATGGGACATTTTCTTCTGAGTGTGGTAATTTCGTATTACTTTTTAATTACATTCAAACAAATCTATTATATCCGTGAAGTAAGACAATAGAAAGATGAGCTAATTCCATGGGAACACGTCACTGGATCATTGTGAACTGCGGCATAAAAATAATTATAAAAAAAATTAAAATGTTTTAAAAATATTAAGCGTTGGCCTTCGGATTATTTGCAGTGTACATTTGCGCAAAGGCAGACGAAGTTGTGATGTTGTCGTCAGGTGTGTCCACTTGATCATCATCTTGCTTAACGTCTGTACAATTGTTAATATGTTAATTAATTTAATGTAAATTATAAAACAATTATTTATACTTACAGATTTGTTCGACAACGATGATCGTCTCACGTTCATTTTGAACGGAATGAAAATTCTCTCAAATTATAAATAACGAATCACAAAACAGACGACCAAAAACGGCAACCATTAATAAAAATATTATCTCTCAGAATAGAAGTTGTAAGAGGAAAAGGGTGAATTAACGAAACATGTTTGCATTCAGTAGGCCGCAGCAGGGGAGAGCGGAGCTAGAGAATCACTGGGCACACAAAAAATTCCTGTGGTGGATTTTACAAATGAAAAGTTGTTAACGTCTCATTGTTGCATTAATCATGTTTTTGTTTATTATACAACGATTTTTAAATCTTGTAAAAAAATCCTGGAACTTGTAAATCTTATAAATTTTCATTTGTCTATTTAACTAAAAAGAACGTTTTACAATAGTTAATAAAACAAAAACATTATTTGTCAAATGGACAATTGTTTTTGTAAATGAAAGGCTGCATTTGTTAATTTAACAATTCAAAATAAATTCGTTATGTGAACCAACGTTTATTTGCAATTCTTTGAGATAAAAAAAACAACGCGTATTGACACTTCGATTTTATCTATTATGTTCTATTGTGTTAGCGTTTGCACTAGTTTATTGAAATGTAGTGTAGTTTCTGTGTATTACAATAATAACAAACCAAAAAAATTCAAAAATGCACTTTAATTAACTTGTATGAAAGAATAGAATTTAACCACATCTAATCAGAGAAATATATCAATGATATACATATATAAATCAATCATGTTGGCGCCAAAGTTGTTTGTGATGTTATTAATTACACTCAGAAGAAAATGTCCCATTAAGTACTTAGGTTAGGTTAGTAAAGGGGTGCTGCTGACATCTATCAGCAAACACTCACGGGGGCCTAGTGCTCCATTGTGTTCACATTTTATCTGTGTGGTAACTATATTGTGTTGACAACTGTGGGTTAGTTTCTTCGAAACCAACCTGATCTTCTTACGAACCTTAGCAGATTTTCAATTGGAACTTATACTATTTCTTCCAGTTCTCCAAAGAACCTGTTCCCCATGTACTGGAGTCGGCGCGTTTGAAGATTTGGACAGTCGCATAGTAGATGTACGATTGATTCTACTTCCTCAATTTCTTTGCAACTCCAGCAGTAGTCGGGTGTGGGGATGTCCAGTTAGTTCGCCATTGTGCCGATTGCACAATATCCTGTCAGGACGTCGATGAGGATTCGGGTAGCTTCTTTGTTGTTATTTATCAGGCTTTTTGTTATCATTGGTGTGTGGCCAAAGACGACGTGAGATAACGCAGTCATCTCTGGATGACCAGTTTCCGTTTGTTTTTTCGTTTTAGGGTCAATATGCCTGTTTAGGACACCTACTAGAATCCTAGTCGAAGAACATGCATCTTCTATTCTACGTGCAGAACTCTGTCGCGCTCGATCATCGGCTGGTTCGTTCCCTTCTATATTGCTATGTCCCGGAACCCAGCATATGGTTATCGCATGGGTTTGACTTAGTATGTTGAGTGATCGGCGACAGTTGAGTACTGTGTTCGATTTTATGACCGCATTGTCTAGTGCTAGGGTGGCAGCCTGACTATCCACACAGATTGTAATCTCCGATGGATCCATGTTCTTTGTTTGGATGGTCTGTGCAGCTTTTTCAATCGCGAATATTTCTGCTTGAAAGACCATGCAGTCGTCCAGAAGTCTATGTGACTCTAGAAATTGCAGTGCGTCGCAGAAAATGCCGGATACAGTCCCTATTCCATTTTAGACCCGTCAGTAAAGACCTGAAGGTGGCTATTGCTTGTTGGCGAGTTAGCGTTCCATTGTTCTCTACTAGGTATTACTATGGAGTAGTTTGGATTTATTTCCATCTATGGTGTTATATAGTCTGTTTTTGGAAGTTCGATCATACTGAAAACTTCGAGGATAGACGTGTGTCCATATGAGAGTTGCTTCCAGAATTCTGATTCTCGAAGTCGAATCGCGTTCATTGCTGCTGTACTCCTTATGAAGTCGTCTACTGGCAGAAGATAAAGCATTAGGGCGGATAGAATCCAAACTTTTACTTTTATTTCAAAATGTAATAAGGCTTAAAAGTTACATTGTGATGCTAGAGTTTACCACAAAAAATTTGAGTCGAAAAAAATAATGTCCTGTGTTCGCGCATTGCAGATGAAATTAAAAAACACTTTAAATCTATATTTTTATTTTTTTACCATCTTAATAAACTTTTTTTTGTCGAAAAAGGCTGATAAAATTAGATATTGTAACTATTAATGTCCTCCTAAAATTTTATCAATTTTGAATAAAATCATATGCTCGCGCATCGTCCTTGAAATTTAAAAAGCACAAACAAATCGACAATTTTTCTGGTTAAACCGTTATAAGATCGGAATGGGTGGTTTTTTTTACATGTAATGTTTTATATAGAAATTTTTAAATTTGTTAACGGTCAATTTGTATCGGGTATAGTTTTTGAAAAAAAAATCCTAAAGTCTGGTGCTTTCCCTTTTTAAAAATTGTTTACTATTACATCACATTGCTTGAGATTTTCTTGGCGTTATTAGGTTTGTAAGTAATATAATGATCCTAGCATGGACCACAAACAATTTCGCTAAAAAAAAAAAAACAAAAAGAACATATGAAAAAGAAAATTACGATTTTTTTGGTGTTTTCAACTTCAAGGAAGATGCGCAGCCACAAGATTGGTTTCAAAAATGATGAAATTTTGGGAGGGCGTTTATAGAATCAAAATCTAATTTTTAGAGCTTATTCTGATCCAAAACACCCTAAACATTAATTTATATTTTTTAAAGGAATTTTTTACTTTCGGTTGCAATGCGCGAGCACAGGACGATATTTTTTTTAACTAAAATTGTATGAGGGAAATTCGAGGACCATTGTGTAACTTTTAAGACTAATAACGACAACAAAACTTAAATAAATATGATGTAATCAGTATAAAATTTTATAAAGGGCATAGAAACAACATTTAGCAATTTTTTTTTTCAAAAACTATACCGATAGAAATTAACCGATAACAAATTTGGATTTAACACACCTAAAAATATTTATAAAAAATTACATGAGTAAATAACCACCCATTTCGATTTTAGAACGGATTAACCAGAAAAATAATCGATTTTTTATACCTCCTTGCGGTGTACCCCTAGTTATTGTTTTCCGTGCTTTACTAATACCCAACTGTGAATTAATTATTCTGTTGTTTATCATTTTATAGATCCATTGTGTTGTCTTGGTTTCTACCTGAACTTTCTCTAATGCGGTTTTTATGGTTTACGTTTTTACGTTGTTAAACGTTCCTTCGATATCCAAAAATACTGTTAGTGTAAAGTCCTTGTAGTGTAGGTTCTTTTCAATTGTCGTAACTACCTCGTGCAGTGCTGTTTTAACGGATTTCCCTTTAAGGTAGGCGTGTTGATAGCTGCATAGGTTGTTATCATTTAGTTTTAGTCTAATGTTTTGGTCAAGAATTCTCTACAGCGTTTTTAGCATAAGCGATGAGAGGCTTATTGGCCTATAGTGTTTTGCAGTAGAGTGTGTTGTCTTTTCCGTTTTGGGAATGAATACCACTCGGACTTCTTTCCATTTCAGCGGTATGTACCACAGCCTAATACAACTTTTGAAGATTGCCTTTAGCCATGTACCAATTGCTGGAAGAGCACGTATCAACATAGTTGGTATTATATCGTCCGGTCCTGCGGATTGTAGGGATTGAACGATTTAATATCTGTTAACATACTGTCTACATCGGTGCCGATTTCATTGTGAATCAGTGCCAAGAATCTATTGTGAATCGGCTCCGAGATGTACGTCAGGGAAGTGAACTTCCATTAGGAGTGCAAGAGATTCTTGACTTGATCTAGGTCCAGGTATTGTCTGGTCGTCTGAGATAACTGGGTATTACAGGGTCCTTGCATAGAACTCTACGTAGTCTAGCTGCATCATTGGTCTTTTCAATTTCTTCACAGAATGTTTTCCATGAGTTGAATTTAGCATCCCTTAAGGATTTTGTATAGGTATTTAGTTCTGACCTATACTTGTTCCAGTCAATATCAACCTTACTTTTCCTGGCCTTGTTATGTAGTTTTCTAACCTCTGTTCTCTGCTTTTTAAGTTCACTCGTCCACCAATAATTTTTAGTAGTTTTGTGATGCCGAGAGATTTGGCAAAACTTTAAGAAAGCTTTGTTCATTTTCTTCGTGATCATGTCTACCGCGGAGTCTATGGATATACTGTCAGGAAAAGAAGTTTTTGCATATGTGCGGCACGTTTTCCGATATCCACTCTGAATATTTTGACCACTTTGTTTTCGCAGGATTCCTAAATGGTTTTTGCTTACTAGGTTTGAAGTTAATGTTGAAAAGTATTCTAAAATGGTACGAAAAGGAGTTTTTAGAAGACACTTTCCAGTCTTCGACCTCAATCAGTTCAGTGTTATTCAAGGACTTCTTCTCTTACTCTATTTTGAAATGTGGGGTGATCTCCCCTGTTACACAAGATAATGTCCGAGGTTATAAGAAATTCAAAGATTGACTCACCTCGTTCGTTGATATCCTTATTGTGATGTGCGTTGGCGTCACAGCCGATCACCAGTGGCAGTTTCCGTCTGTTCACATAATCTGCAAGTTCTCGGAGGGTCTTCTTCGTCATATGGCATATGGGATGAACTAAGAATTATCGTTTTCTCGTTGTTTTCAACCTGTATTGCCACCGTGTCATCATTACTGTAATTGTGTAGGAAAAAAGCATTTAGTGTTTTCCTAGCTAGAATACAGCATCTTATCTTATTTCCATTTGTACACTAAGAAAACAAGATGTTTATGAAAGTCTTGCTGCAACTATCTGTTTAAATTAACGCATTGTAGCAAATATTCAAACATCACATAAGTTTCAATAAACTTGTAGCAAAACTAATAATATGTTTTAAATATGACATATATGCAGATAGTTACGAGATGTTTGCCACAACAGCAATGAAAATTGAGATATTTACAATTGACTGATAGCATACATCCTGAGTTCTAGGACATTTGCAACAAAACTGTTGAGTTATTTTGACATTTGTCTACTATAAAAAAGGAAAATGGCGTATTTTTTTCTTACGCTCGATTTATCCACAACCATTAAGTAAATCCAATGGTGTAAAAAAGTGTCTACCTTAATAATACATTTTAATGGTAAAAGTGAAAATAAAACTTCCTAGGATTGAAATTATTAACACGTGATGGAAAATATTTCTTTTCAGAGTTTACTTTGATGACAGCATCGCCGGTCGGACTTGGTTCTTCTGCGAAGAAATTTCAAGTCGTTGTACAATTTTGCCTGTGATATTTTTGGTAATCATCTTTGTTTCTTAGTGTAGAGTGAAACAGATTGTATTGTTTCGATTTTAGCCTTTGAACATGGTTATGTGCTATCCAGGGTTCTTGAAGTAAGACCATGTCTACATCATCTTCAGTTAAATGCAGCATAAGGTTTCTGTTGCGATTTTGCAGTGGTGCAAATTAATTTTCACTATCTGCAATTGGTACGACTTTTTACCCTATTTCGTCGTCATCATTCTCGGTCCACTCGGCCGTCATTGACCCAAGCCCGAATTTTAGCATGCCCTCTTTCCTCGAGCAGACGCGCAGACTGCCTGTCAACAACGAAGAGAAACACCTTCACCTCGGTTGTTTTGGCTTTGCCGTGCGTTGAGCAGCGTATAACCGCCAATTCCAGTGATCCCTGTGAGCCGCATGCTTTAACCCCCTTATTTAACCCCCGCATGCTTTAACCCCCTTATACAACTTTAACCCCCTTATACCATCCTGCGCCGTCGAAATTGTAGTTTCCCAGAATACCGGCTTCGACGCGCAACATCATATCTTTCAGAACTTCATTCTCTACAAGCAGCCATCTTTCCGAATTGATCCTGCCATCACGATCCGATTCGTCAATGATGGCAACTTGTAGATCCGCAGGAGTGGCCTCGAAATTGGTGGACTTTTTGGTGCGTTTCGGGGTTTTCCCCATGCGTTTTTCCTCCGACCTTTGCCTCTTGGCTGACAGCCCCGAGGCTCCGGCCCTTTCCCCTACTGCGATTTGGCTGTCCAAAACCTCGTCGGATTTGAATCCCAATTTGGATTTGGAAGCATCCTCCCTTTTCGCCGAAGCCTTTCTCTTGTTCGCTTTTTTAGGGTCGAGTAGGGGTGGTTTTTTTGCGGCGCAGGTGCTTGGAGTAGCAAGTGCGGGGGCTTTGCTGAGCTCCCGTCTTTCGTAGCTTTTCACCACCTGCGTGTGCTTCTTTATGAGTGCCACGTCTCGATCAGTGAGGCTTGACTGATCCCTAGCACTCAGTTTTTTGAGGTACCTCAATGACCCCTTGTACCTCCGGCATTTTTTGTCCGTCGCCGTTGTAGGTACAGCGTTATCATCGGAGTCCGCTAGCAACTCTTCTTCCATGTCCGGGCCGGCGATGACCTGTGGGGGAGGGTTTGACTCCACTTCCTCACTGTCAATGTGCAGGGTACCGAAGAACGGAAGGACTTTCACCATCGTCTCTGCGATAACATCGTCGGTCATCATGGGTGTATTGCCTCCATGGTTGTAAGGTGGGGCGATACCAGTTTATTAGATACCAGTTAGATTCTCAGCACGGGTACCTTAACCCAGCCCAGGAGATAGTGGAGGTGGAAGGGAAAGTTAGGATGAGGGAAAGGAGGGATGAGAGGACCTCATACCTATAGCCAGAGAGCATGAGATGGGAATTAAACCATTAATGGACGGCAACTGACATTCATTCTTCCTGACATTAGCTAACTACATCCATTGATAGGACATTGGGGAGGTTATTTCCAGTTGGGTTTGGAATGATGATTTTTGCCAATCCATTAAGTACTTAATTGTACGACCATTAATCTTATAGTTCATGTATTAATAGTGTTTTCCTTTTAAATCAATAGTTTTCTAATTAATTCAATAGAATTTGAAAAATTCAGTACCATAAATTTAAATATTTAAATATTATTATTTTTAATAGAATAAATACTATTATTTTAATGGTTTCCTCTTATAATAAACGTAGTATAAAAAAACATAAAAAAGAAGACAAACGTGTTCGTTTTGTACGTCATTCTGCTTTTTTTTTTTTTGATATTTTAGTTACTTCACTAGGAACATTTATTTGGCCAATCTGAAGATTAAAACGCCAAGACAGGGTGTACAGGGTGTATGAGAAAATATTTAAATTTGGAAGATATGTGTGTATAGATGTCAGAGCTGTAAAATTAATGGCTACTTTTGTTATGACTACTAAACGATTACGATTCCTTAGTAGTCGTAATCAAAAATTTTGATTACGATTCTTTGTAGTCGTAATCAAAAATTCCTATTACGATTAGAAATAATCAAAAAGTAATTTGATTCTTAGTACATTTTTTGATTATTTTCACGACTACTTTAAGAGAATCAAATACTAGTAATCGATTTTTTTTTTGATTATTTTCCTAATATTTAAGATTATTTTCAGATTATTTGAAAATAATCAAAAAAAAAGTAATCCGATTATTTTTTTTTTTATTATATCAAAATTTGGATTATATGAATTATTCATAAAAAAAGTAATCTGACTACTTTTTTTTTGATTATTTCAATTTTTTGATTATTTTTTGATTATTTGAAATAATCAAAAAAAGTAATCCGACTACTTTTTTTTATTATTTAAATTTTTTGAGTATTTTTTGATTGTTTGAAATAATCAAAAAAAAAGTAATCCAACTACTTTTTTTTTGATTATTTCATTTATTTTTTTTTATTATGAACATTTTTAAAAATGTTGGAAAATCAAATTTTGCAGTTTGAAGTGATTTAAAAATTAGTAAAATTTAGTTTTTTTTAATTTTTTATGTTGTTTTGGTTAATTCATCAATTATTATCACTTATAAAAAATATCTTTGGATTTGGTAAACTTACTGAATTATAAATACGGATTTTATAGGGAAATATTCTGATTAAAACGCATTTTTGCTGTCAGTGAAAATTACTGCACTTTAAGGTCCATCCATATCAGACAGCACGTTGCGTATCATGCACGTAGCGTATCAAGCACATCATGCAAAGGCGTTCATATTAGCATCATGCAAAACAATCAGAGTTGTAAAATTTTTACTCCTTTTCATACATTTATTATAAGCCATCAACCCTTTCAATTACTGTCAAATTAATTAAATGTAAACAAAATTTGCGATTGTGTTGACGAATATTTCGGGCGATTTAACATCGGTAAGGGGCTTGGTCGCAGTAGTTAATTTGAAATATATCCTGGTGCATCCTGCTATTGGATATAGCATTCGGCAAACCCTTACAAACAAACGAAGTCTCAAAGGAAGCTCGCACACACCGACCAGTATGCAGTATCATTGAATGTCATACTGCGGCCGTCTAATGCGGTTCCCTTCCAGATTAACACGAAAAACGTTGAATTGGAATACAAGGTAGTTGTTGAGACGATTGTGAATACCTGGCCATCGCATTCATTTCTAACTACAAAAATTCGTAGAAAACTGCGGCGCCACAGCTAGAGGCACAGGAACTACTTGTCTGAGAAAGTTAGACGACAGGCAGTTGGCTGCTTAAAACAACCATGAACATGCGTCTACGAGATGATAAAGCAATGTACGCATTGAAACTGTCATTCGCTGCGCAAAAAATGTAATTAAGTGTTGACCAAAACAATTGTTGCACTTCCATTTAATTTATTTAAAATAAACTTGATGTTCGTGTTATAAAAGTTTCGTTTTTATGATTAAATTATGGAATATTCGAAATAAATTACTAAAGAAACTGCTGTTGTATTCTGGAGAACATTTCCTTTCTCGATTTGATATCGGTGATATGCTTGATTGCAGCTGCTCTGACTCTCGTCCACCATATCACTGCCAGTTACGCGATTCTCCGCAAATTGGTTGAGATTAAAAACGCTGCCTGTATGACAGCCATTTTCCTCTGTAGCAATTCTTCCGTGATACGCCGGAATGTGATATGTCTCCGTTGTGGTTTTGAGTTGATGCTTGTTTTTCATATGCTTGTCAGTATTACTTTTGTCCGGTCATATGGTGCCGTGGACTTAAGGACATTCTATGTTAATTCTTCGACCCTACATTTCCGTTTGATACCGCAATTTTTAACGCTATTTCTATTTTAATTAAAATTTAAATTTGATTTAAAAATTTTTGACTTAAAAAGAGGGTAGTCTTGTTTATAAAAATAATTGGAAAATATTACAATTTCACTACAACATAAAAATATTTGTAATAAAAACAAGAAAAGGCAGTAAATATTTTATATTTGTACAACAATGCATGCGGCAAGCTCCTACAAAAATATTTTGCATGATACGATACGTGCATAAACGGACCCAAAACGCATGATATGAATACTCTCATATAAATTGTACTGAAGAATATTTGTCGTGCATGATACGCTACGTGCATGATACGCAACGTGCTGTCCCAGTGACATATTAGCTCAGCTCTGCCTGGCTGCGGACTGCTGAATGCAACCATGTTTCTTTAAATCCTTTCTAACCTCCCATTCTTAGAGAGTAATTTGTTCGTTTGCTTTGTTTCTATACACTAAACGTCGTACATCAACGTTGAAAATTTTCAGTGAAATTAAAATGGCCGTAGAACGTGTAATCGTCTTTAGACAAAATTTGTAAGTTTAATTATTAATAATTCATTTTAAATATCCCTAATGTTTTAACAAAATTTATAGACAGAAACTTCGGAATAAATATAAACTAAACGTACATAGCTAAACGGGCGCTGCTACAGCGGTCATTCTGCGCTTGTTCATTTTTATGATAATTTTTAAAACTATTACAATACATATTTAATATTTTCAACAGATATTTTTCATAAGACATACATAAGATCAATGACTTCTTATTGTGCAGGTGCACCGCCAACAACCATTGACGACTCATCTACAATCAACAACGTCACCGCAACGAAACTGTCAAGCCAACACGCGCTGCCGCCTGTTCGTGATTTGTGTTTTTAAGCTGCAGTATTTTATGTTAATTTTTGTAAATTGTATAGGGTAAATTCGGTATATTTAAACTTTGTAATTAAATATGTTCATTAAAAAAAAATAACCAAGAAATCACTGTCAACTTTATTTCTCTCATTTCACAGGAATTAACTCGGAATTGGCAGTCGTTTCTGACAAATGAATTTTACGAGAAAGACAGCGAGAGAGCAAAAGAAAACGAAAAAAAAGGGTTTCGTTAGTTTTTGTTTTGATGAGATTTGGCTGCTTCAAATAGTGTAGAAAGAGAGCGGAAATTCCGTTGGATATCGATGTCACCTTTAGTCGTCTGTAGAGACTAATCAAAACGGAATTCCAAGCAGAGTTCCGTGAAGGTAGTAAGAAAGTTCCTTCTATTTCAATAGAAAAAGGAGCTAATTCCACGGGAACATGTCACTGGGGTCTGATATGAATGGACCTTTAATGTTGTCTTCAATTATAATTTCTATCGACTTTTTGATTGCATAAAGTTCTCCAGAAAGATATGAAACTTTGTCGAAAATTTAAAATAGAAAGTTCTGATTATTTGTTATATTACAAACTGCAAGTTGTATTTTGAAGTACCGAAGTAACCACTTTGTGGCAACTTAAGTGGTAGCCACACAGTTGCCATTAAAGTGCTTATTCTAAATCATGCGAATTATACTTATTTGCCACCCAATTGCCAGTCAAAAAGCCCCGGGGCGAGGCTTAGTTGCCACAAATTTTTGATCCATTAAAGTTTCCGTTCACCTATTTGGGACTTGAACTGTAATTTTAACTTGAACTGTAATTTATGTCTAGATTAAAAATAAAAATAATAAAGATCCTTCGCAGTGCCATTAACGTGAATGTTTATCCTGTAATAAAAAATATGCATGGCATAATAATAGAAGTCTTTACGAACAGAGTTTTCAACAAACTACGGGTTAAAGCTTATGTTCTACCTCCTCTAATTTTTACGCGCACACAAAAAAATGCAATTTGTTAAAATTTATTAAAATTGTGATTTGCTTTATTTTTTAAATTATGCTTTTGCGGATTTATATTTTTGCAACACAACTTTCCATAAACATATGTAGTGGATGTTATAAATATGTCGTCTATAATAATATACATTTATTAAATTTTATAGTTAATTAGCTACATTATATATAAACATTAGGCTCTTTATTCTATACTTGCCACATATATGGAACATACTACATTTAATAATTTGCCACTTTTTGCCACCTAATAGCAACAAAGTTAACTCCGCCCTTTATTGTAAATGTTCCGTTATCAGAATGAATGACTTTTATATCACAGCATTGCGACATATTATTGCGTATGTTCCATACATGTTTTTAGTCACCTCTTTGGCACTACATATTATTAGTTTGCAACACTGGTGTCAGAGGTAACTTAAAAGGTACACATATGCCACAATAGTTTGTGGCAATTGTCGAGCCGTGGTTGCTTGAGGTTTGTTTTAAGTTTCAACTTTTACATCAGCGCCCATGTTATCATATATAATTTTAAAAGTGTTTTGTTGAAATGATTTGACAGTAGTGTCTGTGATTATGTTCTTGTAAAGCATAGTATTATAGAATTTTATTTTTAATAGCTATTTCGCAGCAAGGTTCATAGACCTTTTATTTGGTGGAAGTATTATTGCCAAGGCACCTTCGCAGCAAAATGTTTTGAAATGTTTTTATTTTTGTGTTGATATATGCCGGGGC
Source organism: Dryomyza anilis (assembly GCA_951804985.1). Lineage (NCBI taxonomy): Eukaryota > Metazoa > Arthropoda > Insecta > Diptera > Dryomyzidae > Dryomyza > Dryomyza anilis. The sequence goes on along the minus strand of OX638132.1, from coordinate 40,107,019 downwards.
ATGTGCCATCGAAGAGCAAGAGTATTCAACTTTAGAAAAAATTCTGCTTTTTGCTACATTCAACGCTATGTCCGGAGTTAGAAACTTATTTGTGTTAACATTTTGAGTAACTTTAGATGAATGTTGATTTTTTTCCTCGCACGTTTTGCGACATACATTGTCTTCGTTTTAGAAGCATCAAAATTTTGTCCAACAGAAACAATCACAAAGTCGTCAGCAAATTGAAAAATGTTGGTTGATTCATCAGATAATTTATGCAACTTCATTGTATATATATTGAATAAGATGGAGCTGGGGCAGCTTACCTGCGGGAAACTGTTTTGAACCAGAACCTGCGCATTTCCAAGCAACTGAAAATTCAGCATCCAGTTTTTCTGATGAAACGGAGAGTTAATGTTATTAAGAATGTTATTAAGTGTAGTGAGATTTACACAATCGTAAGCTTTTGAAATGTCAAGACTAATCAACGTCACTTTAAAGTTATTCTTCTTCATTCTGGCAATAAAATGTGTCAAATCATTTATGCAAATGTTTGATGAATGCCGTTTCCTGTAAGCATACGTACGCATGGGTAGAATATTTTCAGCATCCAGGAATTCACAATATCTTTCTTTTATCATCAGATTTATTATTTTGATAAGAACCGTTTTTAAAATCATCAAGACATTTGTTTTTTTTGGGAATTGGACAGATTTTTATGTCCCTCCAAGCCTCCAAAATCTTACATTCACTCCAGTTTTTATTTAATGCAATAAGTAACGATTTAGCTGATTCTTCAGACAGAGAGCGCAACATTTCATACGTAATGTTATCTATTTAAAAGGAAATTAACACTTCCAAAGTGAAAGATACAGCAACTTCTGAAAATTGAGATTTCAAGTCAATCAAACAGCTATTAATTGGTACCTGATCTTTTAGATGATTGAGAATAGGACCATTGTTGTCATGTTCCATGATAAGCGAGAATTCTGAAAACCCGCATTTCTGCAGCTCTTGATAAATTGATATAACTGTTTGGTGTTCGGAGGTGTGTTTTCATTTTTGTCAATAAATGAATTATTTTTTGCTTCTCTGACTGCACCTTTCCACGCATCGTCGACTTTGCAGAGCTCTTCAGCCAACAATGGAGTTTTGAGTTTATTGTATTTTTTATGCGCAGCTAATTTTAGTCTGAAGAGTTTTGCTACTTCATCATTCCACCATCTTTTCGGAATTGTTTTCGATTTCATATTTATTGCAAATGTTGACTCATCAAAAACTTCTTTGAATTGCCCAGTTATCTTTTCAAAATTTTCATCTAATTTTATTTTATTCACTTTGTCAAGTATTTTTTTTTTCTAAATAAAATTAATATTTTTGTCATCTATATTCTTGATTGTAATAATTACTGGGAAGTGGTGGCTACCACCTAAAGTAACATGATGCACAGACTAATCCGTTGCATGAGTCGTGTTTGTAAAATATAAATCAAGAACATAGCCCTGACACAAAGGATCTGTTAGTGAACTTTTAAAAGTGTTCAAACACCTGAACTGTGACATGTTAATAATGTTTTTTAATTTTTCACCTCCTGGAGAATTTTGTTTGTCACCGTACTCCGTGCAACGCGAATTGTAATCACCTCATGTGAATACATTTTTAAATGGTTCCAAAAATTGAATTGTCTTGCGTATCTCATTCTCAAAAAGGAAAGCTTTTATTGAGTGCGGAAAATAAACTGATGCCACAGTAATGTTTAGTTTCAAATTTGTCGTTTCAATGATAATAATATCAAAGTCAGAAACGAACACTATTTTTGTATAACGAATTGATTTTTTAATAACAGCGCATCTCCACGATAATTGTCGTTTCTTGATTTGTATATCATATTATAATTCATAAAATTTGAATAGTATTTAGTCTCGTCAATTTTAAAAAATTCCGATATAACTTCAATGTCTACATCATTTTTATTTAAAAAAATTCAAAGTAATTTTTATTAGTTTTTAAGCTTTGAATATTATATTGAATAAATATTTTTATAGTATATATAGTATATATATAGTATATTTTTAGTAGCATTATTAATGCTATTTACAACATTTTCAATGTTAAATCTATCAATCGAGTCTTTAATGTTTTGGAAGCATTTCCTGGATTGAGAATCTGCTTCAGATGTGCTGGTTAGTAGCGTGGTGTTTGATTTACCAATCACCGATAACATTTTTTCAAGTTCTGTAACCCTATGTTGATTGGGGCTGTTTGTGTTGTTGATTTCAGCGGTCGGTTTCACCAATTCATGCCAATGTTGCATGATGTGTTTTGCATTGTTATTTTCATTGGTTTTGTTAACTGCCATTTTGGTAACTTTGGCAAATGAATATCTATCTATTGTTTCGCAATGGTTGAGTTTTAGACGTTTTAGGTAAATCCGGGTAGCTGTTGTCATCATCCGATAAAGCGTCAGAGCGATTAGAAAAAACACGTTCAAAGCGATTTCCAGCCTCTTTAAAACTTAAATTTTCAATCGTCATAACCTTCTTCATGAGGAAGGCTTTCTCACTTGCCGGACATGATCTCTCTGTAGGCTTGTGATTAGCCTTACACTTAATGCAAGTAATAGGACTGCAGTTAACATCAGTAGCATGTAAAGTAAAACATTTATTACAAGGCATTGTTTTGTTTGCAGTGTTGAGAGAAATGGTCGAAATGATAGCATCTGAAGGAAAGGAATACAGTAGATAACTTTAAGTTTGTTGTACGGATATTGAATTTCACGAGGAATTTCAACTCCCTTAAACAATACTTTTACCCTTTCAGTTGGAATTCTGCATGCGAGTTACTGAAGCAAACATTAAATGTGTTACAAACTTTTACAACGAGAAGTGTGTGTTGTAAAAGTGAATATCAAATTTAGACATTTAAATAAAATAAATTATATAGTAAATCACATAAATGATTTCTTTTTTGTTTTGATAAATTATTAGGAAAATGTATTATTATTTTATGGTATAGACGAAATACCATAACATTAATAATACGTATCATTAAATTTGTATTGGTCTTTGTTATTGTAATTAAAATATCACATTATAAAATTTATGGTACACCACACCCCAGGTAGAAATTAAGAACTGGGCCAGCGTTGGCGCAGTACTGGCGCCAGTATTGCCAATGCTGGCATACAATATATTTTTAAATATTTGTTTATAAAAAGAAAACAATAGTAAAACTTTTAACATAATAAATAAATCAGTAATAATAATAAATCAGGCGGTAGTAGCAACAGATGCAGCGGTCAATGTATTAGCATCACATTGTCGCTTTTTACTGCGTGAGGCCGCCACCGCTGCGGTTTTTAATTTTTTTTTCTCATTCTTCGTCGATGCTACGTTGCTGGGCGATGAGTTGCCGCTGCGCCAACATGGTTCTCCTTGTATGCATTGAACGCAATTACAGATTTCCGTTGGAGGTTCCGTTGCTTCTGACTGCTCCACCGCGGCAACGTGTCTGGCGAATGCGACTACCCAGGAGAACAGGGCGCGCGCCAACTGCACGAAAACGAGCTGGTGGAACGCATCTGTTTGTCCGGATCGCCACCACCTTGTCGGCCTCAATGTTTAGCAGCTGTGTATAGACAGTCTGCTCGCTTCTCGTTTTTTTTTACAACAGAAAATAAATAAACAAACTTCAAAATATTAAAATTGCTTAGACAATAAAAAAAAATATATATATATTTTTGAGCAAAGTGTTTTTATTTAATTTAAAATTCATATATCTCCTGATATCCCGTATTCCACACAATTTAAGTCACCAAAAATCCTTCCGACATCTGTAGTTGCCATAGCCTCTCCTACACAATTCCTAGCCTCACCTTCGCTTTGGTGAACCCCGTTGACCCGAGCAACCAGTTGAAGATCGGGTTTCAACCCCGGTGGGAGGTCTGATCAGGGACAACGGGGATATTGGCCCTCCAATTGGGGGTTGTGCGTAGGGCTTGTGACCCGCCATATAAAAAAGCTGATTCAACGAAAACAGAAAAAATGCGCCGGATATATACCCGAAAACACGATGACAACCTACGCAAACGTATAAAGGACCATGATTTACGGATATACATTTAGAATGTCCGAACCCTTTCAAGGGAAGGTGCCACTATAGCTGGTTGATGTCCTCGAAGGATACAAGACATCACCGCAATCCAGGAAATGCGATGAACAGTACATGGCTGCTCTAAATAGGCATCCTCTGACATTTACTACAGCTGCCATGCGGAGAGGCATGAATTTTGTTGTGGATTTGTAGTCGGCAAGAGACTTCGCCACCTTGTCTCTAGGTTCACACCCGTGAACGAACGACTAGCAACAATCCGCATCAAGGCTAAATACTTCTATATCAGCCTAATTTGTGCGCACGCTCCGACGAATGAGAAGGAAGATGAAACTAAAGAGACTCTAACACCTGCTTGCCCAAGGCACTCCCTCTCTCGATGATATATGCGCGCAGTGGACACACGTCTCCCGCTCAATGCGTACGGCTGCCGAAGAGATGCTTGGATTCCAACGCCCACTACGGAACAAGTGGTATGACGAAGAGTGTCGCGCAGCCACTGCAGAGAAAGACGCTGCATATAGAGCCACCCTGCAGTCGGTAGTTACGCGAGCCACGAAGGAGCGATACAGAGAGAAGAGGAAGGAGGAGAGACATCTTTTCAGGCGCAAGAAAAGAGAATTAGAAAGACACGAGTGTGAGGATATTGAGATGCATGTCGACAGTAATAAGGCTCGAAAATTCTTTCAGAAGATAAGACGCCTGACCGGAGGTTTAAAGACCGGACCCTCTTCCTGTCAGGACGATGACGGGAATCTAGTAACAGATGTCCAGAGTACACTGAGATTATGGAGAGAGCACTTCTCTGATCTTCTAGCAGGCGATGATGACAACTATTCCGCTGATAGAGAAGACAGCTTGACAACCCCAGTAGCTGACGACGGCGTTGACATACCGCCGCCTGACCGTGAAGAGGTCTGCACAGCCATCCACAGGCTGAAAAACAATAAAGCCGCAGGATCGGATGGTCTGCTGCTGAGTTGTTTAAATCCGGAGGCGATGAGCTCATAACGAGCATGCACCAGCTCATCAGCAGAATATGGTCAGAAGAAAGCATGCCTAGGGAATGGAATCTCAGTATACTCTGCCCAATCCTTAAGAAGGGGGATCCCACGATACGCGCCAACTACTTTGGGATAAGTCTCCTCAACATCGCGTATAAAGTTCTAACGAGCGTATTATGTGAAAGACTGAAGCCCATCGTCAACAGACTGATTGGATCCTATCAGTGCGGCTTCAGACCTGGCAAGTCCACCATAGAACCGATTTTCACATTGCGCCAAATCCTGGAAAAGACCAAAGAGAGGCAGATCGACACCCACCACCTCTTCGTCGACTACAAAGCTGCCTTCGACAGTCCGATAAGAAGTCGCCTATACGCCATCATGTCTGAGTTCGGTATACCTGCGAAACTTATAAGGCTTTGTAGGATGCCCTGAGCGACACTCGTTGCTCGGTGAGAATTGGAAACAACCTCACCGATAGGTTTAATACCGAACGAGGTTTCAGACAAGGCGATTCCCTATCGTGTGACTTCTTCAACCTAATAATGGAAAAGATTGTAAGAGCTGCACAACTCCATCACAATGGCTCTATCTTCAACAAGAGTTCCATGCTGCTCGGGTACGCTGATGATATCAACATCATTGGGCAGAGCGTACGAGCAGTCAGTGCAGCATTCTCCAGTTTAGATAGGGAATCGCGTCGAATGGGTCTTACGGTGAACGAGGACAAAACGAAGTACCTAGTGTCAACAAACAAAGAGTCCCGGTGTCTTGGACAACACATCACTATTGACAACCACAACTTTGAAGTTGTGAAGGACTTCATATACCTAAGAACCAGCATCAACAAGAAAAACAATGTCAGCCTGGAGATTAGCCGAAAAATAACTTTTGCCAACAGGTGTTACTTTGGGCTCAGTACACTTAGAATAAAATGTATCATTACTTAGTACTTAATGGTACGACCATTGGTCTTATGGTTCATGTATTAGTAGTTTTTTCTTTTTAAATCAAAAGTTTTCTTATTAATTTGACAGTATTCGAAAAATTTAGCACTATAAATTTAAATAGTTCATTATTATTATATTTAATAGAATAAATACTATTATTTTAATGGTTTCCTCCTATAATAGTAAACGAGGCAAAAAAAATACATAAAAACGAATAAAAACATGTTCGTTTTGTGAGTCATTCTGCGTGTTTTCCGAAATTGGTCGCATGCCTTTTTTGTGATAATCGACATTATGACGCGTTTATCATTGGTAAGAACTCAATGTATTTAATGTAATTTCATTATATTTAAGCTTTTTGTTTTATTTATTACAGAAAATAAATAATACATCGAATTTCTATTATGGCAACGGACTCAAAAATATATGCAGACTCAAGTATTACAATCAATTATTGGAAGCTGAAGCGAACATTAAATGTGTTATAAACTTTTGCAACGAGAAGTGTCTTTTTATGTGTGTGATTTATAAAAGTGAATTCCATTTCGACATATAAACAAAATAAAATATACAATAAATTAACTAAAATCCATTTTTGTTTTAATAAATTATTAGGAAAATTTAATTCGACTATACCATAAAAGTAAAAATACGTATCATTTAATATTTATAGATCTTTCTTAAAGTAATTAAAAGAATACGTAATAAAATGTATGGTACAACATCATATTGTATTAAAAATTTGAATATTATTAAACTAATGGTACGCTTACTATTGACTAATTTTAATAGTATAAATTGTGGTTTTTTCTCTTGATTTACCATGATTTTTTTCTGGGTGTAGGCAATTGAGGCAGAGCCCTCTCTCGACGGACAAAAATTACGTCCTTTAAGTCGCTCATCATGCCAGTCCTCCTCTATGGCGCTGAGGAATGGACGCTTGCCAACACCGATGAGCGAGCTTTAGGAGAGTTCGAGAGAAAGATTTTACGGAAAATCTATGGCTCGATATGCGTTGAAAACGAGTACAGAATCAGATGGAACGACGAGCTGTATGAGCTCTACGCCTACATTGACATAGTCAGGCGCATTAAGATACAGCGCCTACGCTGGCTTGGATATGTGCACCTGCAAAAAAGGTGTTCAATTCTGTACCCAGTGGTGGTCAACGTAGTAGAGGGCGTCCGAATCTCCGGTGGAGCGACCAAGTGCGAGACAACCTGACAACACTTGGAGTGCAAAACTGGCGCCAGCGCGCGCAATGCAGAAGCGACTGGCTAGAGGTGATTGCTGCGGCCGAAACCCATCATGGGCTGTAATGGCCAAATAAGTAAGTAAGTAATGGGACACATCATATTGACCAATTTTAATGGTATACAGTATTGTTTTTCTACTGAAATAGTATTAATTTACAATTTTTTTTTCTAGGTGTAAACACGAATAAAAAGTTCGTTTTGTACGTCCTTCTGCGTGTTTGCTCAAAATGGTCGCAAGCTTTTTTTTCTGATAATCAACATTAAGTTGGAACTCAATTTATTTAATGCAAATTCATTATAATTAACCATTTTATTTATTACAGAAAATAAATAATACCACAAACTTCAATTAGGCAACGGACTCAAAAATAAATGCAGATTCAAGTATTACGATCAATTATTGGAAACTGAAGCGAACATTCCCAGTGTGACAAAAATAATATGTTAAAACTATCGTTTCCTCCTTTAATTTTCTCTCGAGAGAACATTATTAAAAAATTGATGCCGATTTTTCTCATTTCTTTTGTTCTTCGTTTTCAAATCACATAAAATGAATAAATTATATTGACTTAAATGTCAATATTAAAAATATAAAAATATAAATTTTCGTACAACTTTCGACACGATGTGCATAAATTGCAATAGCTTGCGGCGATGCCTATACCGGGCAATATGAGGAAGGACTTAATGTTGACAACAAATGGTTGCCCATGGATAAACAAAACACTATTTTTTTGTTAAAATTTATAATTTAATTGTTTTTTTTTTTTGGTTTACTTTAAACATTGGATGATATCGACGTGAGAGCTTGTGTAGTCCAAAATCAGCAGCATTTTTACCAATAATAACTACACTGCACTGTTGCTGCAGCTAAGGTAGCTACAGTCGCTGCAACTGAGGTAGCAGACGCAAATTGACAATATTCGCCTTTCGTAAAACTCCGGCATAATAGCAATATTTAAGCTGAAGTTGGCCACCTATCTTCACTTTCGTCGTATGGGTGCTGCATCAACCAGAAACGTATGTCTTCGAAAGATCATATCGCCGGTTCTATGGCCACCAAATAAGCAAACCTATGGCAATTGAGCTCAAGAAATCCCTCCATTTCTTCACCGACAAGTACTGCCTCACCATCAGAGCATACCGCACACAAGACATTCTGCGAGAACGCCTAGGTGCTTCAGATCGATGTGTACTCTTTCAGTGTCAGCCTGTATTTTCGCAACGCAGGAGCATACTTTGGCTGAGCTTTATCTCGCGTCATTATATCCCCGTAAAGGACAGGCCTGAGTAATGCTAATATCGTCTTCGTGCAGATACAATCAAAATTTGCACTCCTCACATGGCCGTATATCATAGTTTATTTAAAATGTAATTTATGTAATTTGCAATTTAAGTTGTAAAATTTTTTTTTAATACTATTTTTATTGTTATTACAAAAGCAAACACATCAAACAGAAACAAGGTTGTAAAAAAAAAACTATAATAAAAATAGAATTACTTTAAATTTAAAATCTGCATTTGAATTAAATGTTTTCCATTTTCTTTTGGATTCGCGTTTAAATCAGAATGCTGTCAGGTATGCTGAACTAATTCTCTTTTCATGCTGTTCAGTTTTCTGTCATTTGATTCGTAATTTTGTTTTGCATATCGTCTGTAAAACTTTTTTTATTCGGTCGGAGCAGTCAGTGCTTTAAATTCGTGTTTTTTTATTGACACAGAGCGCTCGCTGAACGTGCTCGACGTGCACTGAATTAATTATTCGAGCAGACCGAGAACAAGCAAAATACATCCCTGCAATTTCTTTTTTTTTTTCGCAAATGACAGATGAAAACTGAAACTAAAAAGTGATAAAATTATAAATTGAAGCCATTGGACAAAAAAGTGCCATAATAAAATATAAAGTATATTATTTAGTAATCAGTAGTGATCATTAGTGTTAAATAGTTTTATTTATATACAGTTGCAAAAAATTAGAAATGACAAATGTTATTAAAGAGTTGCCCTACTCAAAGTGTAACAAAATTAACACAGAAAAAACAGAGTAGCTCGGCGAATGCACTGTTCAGTGAAGAATCAGTCTGCTCTGGCTACACTGAACGTACTGCACTGAACTAATAAAAAAAAACGCTTCATATCATACAGCATGTTGCGTATCATGCACGACAAATATTCTTCAGTACGTTTTGTATGATTGTTCATATCATGCGTATTGGGTCCGTTCATGCACGTATCGTATCATGCAATATATTATTGAAGGAGCCTGCCGCATTCATTGTTGTAGAAATATAAAATATTTACTGTTTTTTCTTAGTGATGATCATTTGCAAGAACAAGACAAGAAATGGTAATCTTGTTCTTGCACGCTAAGTCTTGCCTTGTTCTTGCTTAGGAACATATGATCTTGTTCTTGCAATACCTTTCTTGCTCTTGCTTGCAAGAATCTTGCAAAATTTTACTTTTTAAATGTTGAATAAAAGATCGACGACAAATATCTTAAACTGCATATTAATTATAAAAATGAATAGAATTTGAACACTAATTGTATTTAAGTCCTTTATTTTACATATTTTCAATTTCTTTAACAAAAATTAATTTATTTTTTACTAACAAAAAAAATCCAATAACATAAAAATTTGAATTATATTTTAACATGTTGGCAACAACAACGAGTTTTCTTTGTGGTACAACAAATTTCTATCAAAAGCTTGGATGCTGCTTTATTCGCATTTTTGTTGTTTTTACACTTTCAAACGGATTTGTGAAAAAAAATAAGAAGCAATATCAGCTAAATGAGGTACACTGTGAAAATGTTCATATATTTTGTTTTTTGTTTTTCTAAGTTAAATGAAATAATGCACATAGCACTTCATTATTTTACAATTAACAAAAAAACTATGTATAAAAGTAAAACAAAATAATAATGTGTATAGCACAGTGCAATATGCTCAAACAGTGCATATGCTCATATGCTCAAATGTACGAACTAGCGTAGCGAAAAAATAGAAACAACATTGTTTTGTCTATTTTATATTTTTGAAGCGACTTTTGAAGCACTTTTAAAGCTATGAAGCTTTGAATTTCATTATTACCTTAAACATATAATGAATACATTAAAATTATAAAAAAACACAAGATTCTTGCTTTTCTTGCAGTGTAAGTCTTGCACTTGCTCTTGTTCTTGCATTTTGTGCAAGAACAAGAAATTTTTGATCATCACAACTTTTTCTTGTTTTTATTACATAATTTTGAGATTGTAGTGACATTGAAGTATTTTTCAATTATTTATTTTAACAATTTAAACCCATACCCATTTTTTTATAGTCAAAAATTTAAATCAAATTTAAAGTTTGAATTAACTTTAAAAATTGTGGCCTTATCTTTTAATAGCTTATGTAGGGATGCTGCATAAGAAATTCCAGTAGGATAATAGCCCAAATAACCACTTTGTGGCAACTAAAGTTGCCATTAAAGTTTTTGTTTTAAATCATGCGAGATATACTTATTTGCCACCCAATTGCCAGTCAAAAGCCCCGAGGCGAGGCTTAGTTGCCACAAATTTTGATCCATTAAAGTTTCGGTTCACCTATTTGGAACTTGAACTGTAATTTATGTTGAGATTAAAAATAATAAAGATCCTACGCAGTGCCATTAACGTGAATGTTTGTCCTGTAAAAAAAAATAAAAAATATACATGGCATAATAATAGAAGCCTTTACGAACAGAGTTTTCGACAAACTACAACTCTAATTTAACAAACGGTTCAAGTTTTCGGGTTAAAGCTTATATTCTACCGCACAAAAATCTATTAAAATCTATTAAAATTGTGATTGTAATTGTTATTTTTTAAATTATGCTTTTGCGGATGTATATTTTTGCGACACAAATTTTATAAACATATGTAGTAGATGTTATGAATATGTCGTGTATAATAATATACATTTATTAAATTTTAAAGTTAATTAACTACATTATATATATATATATATATATATATATATATATATATATATATATATAATACATTTTTTAATTTGTCACTATTTTACCACTTCATAACAACAAAGTTAGCTGCGCCCATTATCGTATATGTTCCATTATCGGAATGTATGACTTATATATCACAGCATTGCGACATATTATTGCGTATGTTCCATACATGTTATTAGTCAGCCCTTTAGGACTACATATTATTAGTTTGCAACACTGGTGTCAGAGGTAACTTAAAAGGTACACCTATGACACAATAGTTTGTGGCAATTGTCGAGCCGTGCTTGCTTGGGAGGTTGCATATTCATTTCTACTAGAAACAATAAACATGCATAAAAAATCGATGTTTATTAAAATTTTCGAGCAGTGCTGCTCCACTTGTGGGGATGCCAACACTTTCTACTGGCTCACAGGGAATGCTTGCGAAGTGCAACTTTATCTTCTGAAACAAACATTATTATCTGAGTCAATATTTTACAGTTTAATAATTTAATTCAATAATTTGTTTTAATTACCTACTAATTAATAATATACAAGGGAAAATTAAAGTATTTTACAAAGTTTAGAATATTTAAGGAGTGTGCGCCTTGCAGAGCGGACTCTTCAGTCGTCTATTCTGTCTCTGTCTGCACCGCCAACCAGCTACCCACTTTGTCCTCATTCTGCGCCAGCCACTCGACATTGTACTTGACGGTCTCTCACGCCTGCTTGCGTGCAGCAGTGCTGGCGACCGCATTTGGTTACTCCTCGAGTATTTTCTGCGACGCAAAACGCACAGTGATTGGGGAAATCAAACGTACCAAGTAGCGTTCGTTAATACCGAACCGTTCGACTAGACGCTGTCAATTCTCGCGCACATAGTCCCAGATCAAGCTCTGGCCGTCGCGGTTCTGTGAAATGTACTGCAGAGAAGTAGTATTGGTCACGCACGTAGCTCTCATTCCAGGTCAGATTGATAAAGCGCTGCAGTATCCATGCCCCCTTGACGTGCTGTGGGGGCTTAAGTCACAATGACTCAATAAGGCTAAGCTGACGGAAACTTTTTTAAGTTTCTGGCAGGGTCACCCTTGTCAGACAGGCTTGTGATGAGTAATGAACTATATACTACCATAGTCTTTTTTATTGGTGGGGTGGCAGACTCTAAAGAAACCCTATGGGTCAACATAAAGATATAACTACTACAGGTGTTACCCACAAAAATGGCAATCCACCCGCTTCGGCGGCAATCCACCTGAGAAGCGCAATGGCAAGAAGTTTAAAACCTTCACTGCTACTGCGAAACCCCGTAACTCCCAGAACTCGACAGTTTCCAGTGATATTTCTTCCACAAGCAAGACCACTGGCAGAGGAAGGCTAGCAGTATTATATCGTGATGCTGCTTGCAAAGCTCTTCCGGTTGCGATTATTGGCAAATTGGGGAAGGAGCAAAAGATGAATGAATCAGAAGTAAAACACTGCACCGATCATCTTTGGCGGCTAGTCAGCACCGGCGGTGTCAGTGCAAACGCAAAAGGCTATGAGACGAGTGATGGCATTATGAAGGTGATATGCTCGTCTCAAGCCAATTTCGATTGGATTGCCACAGCCGTTGCTAAAATCCCCCCTTTGGGCAAATCGCGCTTCGCTGTTTTCAGCGGAGACGAACCCAAACGCAGGCGAGCAATATGCTGGATACCTGGTCCTATCAGGAAAACAGCGAGAGTGTTTGCCTGCCTACGTGCTCAGAACCAGGGCATCGAAACGAACGGATGGAAAATCTATAGCCATAAACCAGAGTGAAGTCCGGAGGACAAGGAGGGCTCAACCCTGGTTGTTGGCTTAGACCAGAAGTCGTTAGATGTCATGCTATCTAAGTACGACAGCCATCTAACCTTATTCTTTGGACGGATCAAATTCCGAATCAATTCCAAATGAATATCCTGTCATGATATTTACTCAAATCAATCTGCAAGATGCTAAAGCTGCTACCGCTTTACTAGGTAAGCGGCTCTCCATGTTGCACACATAACCTCACATCAAAGCTATTCAAGAACCATGGGTGTATAACAAACGCATCTGTGGTCTTAGTGAACTACGTGGTGAACTACTATACGATGAGCAAGCCGTAAGGCCTAGAAGCTGTCTTATAGTATCGAAACACTTTGCTGTCAACAAGTTAACCCAATTCTGTGGGCAAGACCTGGTGGCAGCCAAAGTGAGATTTGAAAGCGATAGTGGATGGAAACATTTGATTGTCGCCTCAGGCTACTTCGCCTATGACTCACTACTGCCTCCTCCGCCAAAGGCAATTGTTGAGCTCATAGAGTACTGTGATCTTAAGGAGACTGGCCTTATTCTTTGCTGTGACGCTAATGCTCAACACACTGTGTGGGGCAGCAGTAAATGCAACGCACGAGGTACCAGACTCCTTGACTTCATTATGACCTCCAATCTGAACATTCACAATACTGGTAATAAACCCACGTGTGTGACTGCTAGAAGACAGGAAGTGATTGACCTTACTTTGTCTAACTGTAGACTGAGAGAGTCAATCTTTAACTGGAAGGTTCTTAAAGAAAATTTTTTATCGGACCACAGGTATATCGAGTTTCATACTGACCGAGAGGTGCTGCCCTCTATGACGGTAAGAAACCCTAGAAAAACGAACTGGGCACGCTTCAGATATGAACTTGAGAATTCCCTCAATATTCCTGTCAGAATTCTTACCAAAGAAAGTATTGAGACGTCCGTTCAAGTTATGAACGATGTCATAAGTTCTAGGTTTGTACGAACATGACAGGCAGGTTGCCAGATTGGTTGTGTACGATGAAGCTATCCAATACGCAGTGGCCTCTTTTGATGGCTTCAAGTCACCTGGGCCGGATGGAACCTATCCAGTCATGCTACAGGAAGGTATAACTCAATTGCTACCATGCCTGAAGAAGATCTTTAGAGCAAGTCTCGCATGGGCATACATTCCGACATCCTGGCGTTTAGTTAAAGTAGCCTTCATTCCTAAAGTTGGAAGAGAAGACTATTCCATAGCCAAGAGCTTCAGACCCATTAGTATGATGTCCTTCATACTAAAGTGTCTAGAAAGACTAGTTGAGTTGCACATCAGAAAAACATCGTTGTCAGGTACCCACTATCATCAAGACAACATGCCTACCAACGTGGAAAATCCTGTGAAACAGCATTGCAACATCTGGTTGGCCGGATCGAGCATGCTTTTCAGAGGAAGATGTACGTGATGGGCATATTTGTTGACATCGAGGGTGCTTTTGATAATGCGACTTTTGATGGAATGTGTGACGCAGCTAGAAGGCATGGAATAGATGAAACATTGGTCAAATGGCTAAGGAAAATGCTAATGTTTAGGACCATCACCTCTGAGGCGGAGTGCGGTCAGTATATTATGGCAGGGATGAATAGAGGTTGTCCTCAAGGAGGCGTTCTCTCATCCCCTGCTCTGGTGTATGCTGGTTGACTCTCTGCTCAACGATCTTGATGGACCAGGTGTCTATTCCCAGGCCTATGCAGATGAAGTTGCCATTCTTGCCACAGGATTTTTCCTCAATGAGGTCTGTGTTAAAACACAAAACTCATTGAACCGAATTGACAGCTGGTGTACTGCAAACGGACTTTCCGTCAACCCTCACAAAACAGGGATTGTTCTCTTCACTAGGAAAAGAATAATGACAGGATTATCTCTAATAGTATTTAAGGGTGTCACTATTCCTTTGTCTAACGAAGTAAAATATCTGGGCTTAACTCTAGATAGTAAACTACTTTGGACAAAACATGTTGAAAATAAAATTTCGCGAGCATTGAATGCCTTCTGGCAATGCAGAGGAATTTTTGGGAAGACATGGGGATTATCGCCGAGCAAAACCTTTTGGATTTACACGGAAATGATAAAACCGATGATATCATATGCATCGGCAGTCTGGTGGAACCAGCTGTCGCGAAAGGGCATGACAACTAGTCTTGCCAAGATTTAGAGAACCGTGTGTCTGGGTGTTACGGGTGCCTTTACCACTACACCTGCTCCAGCACTGAATGCAATCTTAAACCTACCACCACTTGACATCTTCATCAGAGGCGAAGCCATGAAAGGCTGCTGGAGACTAAAACGAGGTGGTTTCTGGTTTAATGTTCCCTGGAATATCTCTTACATTGCACTTGACACTCCATTAGACACCTGTCTACTGGAGATGCCCTCTGATGCAATGATAACAGAAATATTACCAAGACGAAATTTTGAGGTTTGCCAACCTGACATTCAAGACTGGCTAACGCCTGACTGTGAGCGAGGTCACATCGCATTTTCACAGACGGGTCCAGAACCGACCAGGGATCTGGTGCTGGAGTGTTTGTGGAACCGGATGACCGCAGACTTTACTTCGCCTTAGGCGACAATGCCTCGGTATTTCAAGCCGAAGTCATACTTATGGCTATGGACTACATTGCGGATAATAGATGGCAGAACAGGGCTATATCAGTTTGCAGCGATAGTCAGGTTGCTCTTATGGCTTTGAACAACCCGGTCATCACATCCAAAATTGTACGTCAATGCAGATCACGTCTCAATTGTGTTGGTAAATACAATACACTGAAACTGATTTGGGTGCCGGGCCATAAAGGAGTTTTGGGCAATGAAACATCTGACGAGCTAGCACGTGATGAATCTGAGGATAATCCATTTGGACCAGAGCCTGTGCTCTTGGGTCGCCTCTGCACACAAGAGCAGATGGCTGAATGAGACGAAATGCAGATTCTCCAAGCTCATGACACCGACGATAACCAAAAGATCGGCCTCGTTTCTACTTTCCTTAAGTAGAAAGGAGTGCAGAAAACTGACGGGACTTCTAACGGGACACAACGCATGTGAAAAACACATGAATTAGAAGGCAGATCTTTAGCACGGACGTGATGAGAAAGGATCAGCTTCACTCTTTATCACACAATAGCCTTCTTAGATTCAATAATGAATCTAAGAAGTATCATTAAAAACCAGGGACTGGGTCACAACATAATGGATATAACCCTGTCTGAGTGCTATTTCTATCCCACATTATAATAAAAAAAAGAAATCCATGGCTCCTGGACGACAGCCA
This sequence comes from Dryomyza anilis, assembly GCA_951804985.1. Classification (NCBI taxonomy): domain Eukaryota; kingdom Metazoa; phylum Arthropoda; class Insecta; order Diptera; family Dryomyzidae; genus Dryomyza; species Dryomyza anilis. The sequence continues at coordinate 40,090,634 of OX638132.1, read as the reverse complement.
GCCATCAGCTTTCTTTTCTTGTTAAAACGTTAATTATCTGCAAGAGTAAATGTAGTTAAGTTAAAGCTTAATTTTAAGTTAATTACTCAATTAAGTTTCGCGTCACGCTTTATTTTCTTCTATACAATTTATGATATTTAATTTTTTTGCCAAAGTTTTTGGCATTTGTCACTATAATTTAATTTTTGTGTGAAAAAAGGGTTTCCAAATAAAAATGGTACTAAAACACTTGTGAACTGAAATTAAAACATTCAAGTACGATTCAAGATATTGGAGCCTGAGTGTAACTTGAACTCTGGCGTTAGTTGGGTTTTTATTCTAAATTATATTTATATTTAATTATTTTGACAATATATGAAAGAGTTGCCTATCTGATATGAATGGATCTTTAATGTAGTATATTAAATTAAAATGTGCTGCCTGAATATAAAGCAACAAGAAATTTGGCGCTCGACGTCCACCACTGATAAAATGTGCAAACAGCAATATTATTATCGTCTCATACGCTCGCGTTCGTCCTCACGCTCAACAATCTCCGTCTTAAGTAATTTATACTAATAAATGTAATGGCGTGAAGCTGACAAATAATCCTTATTTCCTAGCGATGGAACGAAATATGCGCAGGCGGCAAAGTATTGATGGTAAATCGACAGATAAAGGCCACCATGGAAAGCCACTTCTTCGATCGTCTTGAACTGCTTTCCCCGACCAGTATGCATTGGTGTTCGTTACCAAGCCAAACAAACGTTCACAATTGTACTCACGCTCAACATCTCCAGCGTCCACAAGGATTTAGCGCTAGCGAGCAGCGCAGCTTTTTATTTGGAGCGCAAATTTATTTTATATGTCGACAGCAGCAATTTCACCTCCGCAATTGAGTCACGTGATATTCCGGAACGCTACACTTAATGCACTAGCGCTGATCTATACCTGTAGCAATTTCAACAAATAACCGGAACAGTGAAGTCGATCAAATTGATTTTGGGCGAGACGAAAATTGAAGATGCGTTCTCTATGTGTGAACTCAGAATTGCAATCGCGTGAATTTGCATCTGAATTTAATATTTTAAATTTTGTATCATTTTTCTCTTGGGCTTTGATGTCTAAATTCTCGGGCAAGATGATAACAGAATCGTGTTCTACAAATCGGAGGCGCAGACATTATCGCCAGGGTTCTAGATTAGTGTATCGTTCATGATTTCCATTTAACGCTTCTAATTTAAGTTGTGATGGGCGGAGTCTGGAAGAAAAAGGTCTTCTCGGGATACCAAGCCAGTGCTTTGTGCTGTGTTACGATGTGCTTTGTTACGATGTGTAGTGTAGACTTTCACATTAAAATTTGGAACTTTCGTATTAAAACACACAAAGTGACACCACGGCTAGATTTTCAATTCCGTTAAATTGTATGAATTTGCCTTCGTACCGCTTTGTTCTTCGAATAAAATTTGCTTGCGTATCGCATTGACTTTCGATTCGAGATACATAATAATAATAATAGTTTGGCACTACAGTTCTATAAGAACTTAGGCCGAGCTCTCTCACCATTTTGAGCTGTGCGTGTTATATTTGTACTCAAAGTGGTGGGACCTACAGTTTATTGCCGAATCCGAACGGCGGGTGAGAGCTTTTCATAGGCAATAGTTTTACTCTCGTAGGTTTGCCATTTACTGCCGAGAGGTAGCGCGGTATAGAAAAATGTTTCTATGAAAAGATGTTGTTAGCCCCAGTCCAGGCTTGAACCGGGGACCTTTCGGCTCGCAGTCCAACGCACTAACCACTGAGCTACCGCGGCTTCGAGATACATACCCATGAGAAAATCCGCAAAGTACGCGCTGAATTATCTCAAAAAGTTAAGTTTAACGCAAAAAGTTAAACATGAGCTAATCAAAAGTATACACTTGAGCTTAACTTTGTCACCAACGCAAAGTTTGTCGCCAAGGGTTATCGCAAAAAGTTTGAAGTAAGTATATCCCTAGCTTCACTCAAAAATGTACGCAGGTGAACTTTGCGTTTACCGCGAAAATAAATACAGTTTTACTGCAATTTCCTGAAGCTAATGCAAATTGAGCTGCACTTGAGCAATAACTCTAAAATGTTTTAAAGTTTTATTTTAAACATCCATATTTTAAACAATAAACCTTTTTGAACAACAATTAACAAATAAGAAAACAATACAGATAATTTCTTGCAGCTGCATTTTCATCTTCGGTCTTCATCACTTTAAAATGTTTCGTACCTTTTAAACTAGATGGAGTATTTCTTGATCGTCAAAAGGTTGGATACGTAATCAGTTGCGTTCATGGTTGTTTAAAATTCGTGAAGCTTGCGAAATGGTTCGACGTGCACTCACTTAGTTGCGTGTTGTAGAATCTAATTAAATATTAAATAAATACTAAATATATAAAAAACTTCGCAATTTAAATGAAAGGTTTAGTACCTTTTAAACTGGATGTAGTACCCGCTGAATGATTGGATACGTGCTCAGTTGCGTTCGGGCTTGTTTACGATTTCTGAAGCTCGAGCAGGCAGAACACGCAGTGCTCGTCGAACCATTGAAAAAATAGTAAATATGGAAAGATTTTCTATATTAATATATAAAAACATTGCAAATTAATTGAAATGTTTCGTACCTTTTAAACTGATCGACCCCTGAAAGGTTGGATATGCACTCAATTGCGTTCCGGTTTTTTTTAATAGTCGGGAAGCTCGAGAAATGGTTCGATGAGGACTCTGTTGAGTTTTGAATAATCTATTGACGAAAGAACAGTATTAATACTAAATATTTAAAGAAACTCGTCAATTATATGAAATGTTGCTTACCTTTTATACTGGATAGGGTACTTTTCGCTCATTGATTTTGCAATCATTGATGATATCACAAAATTTAAATTTTTGAAATATTGAAACAATGTATTTGAAATATTTTCCTAAAACAGAAACATACTTAGAACATATTCAGCCTTATCGTGAATAAAATTCCTCAGGGAATGTTTAGACTTGGTTGAAAATAGCTATCGTGAACAATATTCAAAAAGGAAAAACATGTTTCCCTCAAAAAACTACGTATCATGAACAACATTTTGGAAGAAAAATTACCCCTGTTTCGCCGAAAAAATTCCGCCACTTTCTCATCGGGGAAAAGAATTAATTAAAAACAAAACACATTTTAATTAACTATACTTTTATTTATAATATGTTAACAAATATCTATGGATTGCACCAAAATTATTTAAATATAAGTTATTTACATATTTCTGCACAAATAAATTACAGATATATTCAACCACTGCAAAAACTTCACTGGTTGGGGAATATCTTAATTTTTTTTTAACTCTTGAAAAATGAACGCAATCTAATCACAACATTTTCTTAAATGAAAAACTTCAAATAAAAGTCATTTTATATACTTTTAATTGCAGTTTAACATAATTTTAACTTCAATATTTATTTTCAAAACACAACGCAATTTTATCCAACAACACTGTTTGACATTTGGCAAAACAGTTGATTTAGCGTTGTCTGATGTTCAGTTCTAATTTCAAATTAAACTTTTATTGAGTTAAAAAATGTGAAATTTGTGCATAAAAGCATAGTTAACTGCAAATAATAAAGATCTGTATACTTATTTTATATCTAAAGTATTATTTTACAACTTTATTATCTGAAATGATAAAGATAACCAAAAAACGCATAATCAAAAAATCTGGCAATCTTATAAAACTGCATTCTAATTTCGAACAAATTTCCGGAAGAATTGCTGTTCCTGGGAGATTGACGATACCAAAAAATTTTACCTGGGAACAAAAAATTCCGAAGGAATTGAATATTCCCCAAGTCTTCACGATAAGGCTGATTATCTTTTTGTAGCAAATTTCTTAAATATGAAATGTTTTTTGCATTTAGCGCAAGATGGAAAATGGATGTTTTTAGTATTATTTTTTATTAATATATAATCATTGGTTATATGGTAAGAGATATGATTGACATTTTTATTATACAATTTAGCACTCGTTATTTAAAATTAATATATTGATCATATATTGTAAAAATGCACGTTTTAACTCTTTACGTTATTTTTAAGAGTACTCGCAATGAGTGACCCTGCAATAACATGTAAAATCTTATCGCAGGGATAAACGCATGTTTTACTAACGTGGGATTGTCTCAAGTGGGTTAACTTTTAGTTAAATTAAAGTTCAACTTTATTTCGAGTAGACGCGTAAATCCTCAGATCAGCCTCACTTGGGACGATGATTCAAAATGTTTGTTGGGATAGTAACCCCCCAGAGCCCGACGAAAGGATAGACAACTTTAAGCAAGGTGTGTAATTATGGACGCGGACGCGTTAAACAATTTAAGGACAACAAATATAAAAAGGGTTATCGTGTTATGATAAATGTATAAGTGGAGTTTACATTTTACAACCCTGAGTGCATTTGCATGATGCTGATATGAACGCCTTTGCATCAGCGTGCATGATACGCAACGTGCTGTCTGATATGAAGGGACCTTTAATCGAACAAAATAAGTATAAAAAGAGGATACTCATATAGGAAAACAAAAAGGGCATTTTTAAATTAATTATCCCGTTCTAACCAGACAAACGATGCCCAAAACCTAACTTTATGCTAACTTTAAAAAGTTAACGATATCCGAATGTTGTCATAAAAGTGATGAAAAAGGTATCGGAAAGACTTACGTATGTCCGCCTCTATTGATATATACAACATTACTTTTACATTTTATACTTGTTCATAATACTTTGTTTTATATTCAATAGTTTTTTAAAATATCAGTTTCTCATCAAATGAAAATTATTTTATTGTCACTCTGAAATTTGTACTTGAATAAAACACACGTTCATTTTTAAAAGTTCCTGTCGTTATTTCCAAATATATTAATTCCACTAAAACAAAGTATAACAGGTTATGGGCCCAGACCATAACATCGGGAGCGCAGTAGTGTTAAATATATAATTTTTAACGAAAAATTTAAACCGGAAGTTAAGAAATTCAAGCAGAAACGAAAATGCAGACAAATAAGGAGATGGCAGTCACAGGACGATTTCCATTACTCAATGGAAATAATTACGGCACTTGGAAGCAACAAATGGAAGCGATTCTGCATAAAAACAGACTATTGCGACTGGTGCGTGGAGAAGAATCCAGACCGGAAGTACGTGGGATTTCAGAGTCAGTAACAGAAGCTCAACATCGCAAGGACAAGGAAGCGCAGCTAGAGTTTGATGACAAAGATATGGATGCAAGGGCAGAAATCATAATTGCTATAGAAGCAAGCATTATAAGAATGGTAAGGCACATCAAAACTTCGCAAGGCGGAAATGTACCGTAAGTTGTTGAATATGAAAATGTGCGAAGGACAATCCATTTCGCAGTATCTAATTGAGTTTGATATATGTGTTTCAATCTTAACTGAGTTGGATATAAGTTTAGATGATGATTTATTAACAGTCATTTTACTAGATGGGTTACCTATAAAGTATAAAGAAATACGAGTAGCGTTTAGTACCACAAACGAATTTCCGATGATCAGGACGTTACGTTCCAGACTTTTGGAAATTGTCGATAAAGCTGAACAAGAAACGAGAGATGAAGAAAAGGACAACGAGTTGAAAGTCAACAAATTTTACAAACATTACAAGAATGGCAGTAACAACGCAAAGGGTATGTCAAACAAACATTTTTCTTATGAGTGCTATAAATGTGGGAAAAAGGGACACATAGCTAAACATTGCAAATCACAAAACACGAAGAAAGAAAACTCCAATTACGTACATAAAGCAGCTGGTTTCATTGTTACCACTGAAAACTGCAATTTAGGCAAAGAATTCGATAGATCAGATGCAAAGAGGGATGTATGGTGTGTTGATAGCGGCGATACATCACACATGTGTTACTCATTATCGCAGTTTATTGACATAGACAAATCATACACTGGTGAAGTTCGTTTAGCAGATGACAAAGAGCTTGATGTGAGAGGAACCGGTACAATTCAACTTAATTTGATAGTGTATAAACAGAACAAGCAAATTTGTCTATTCAAAACATTATACATACCCGATTTACAGTGTAATCACATATCTACAGTTAAAGCTACAGACAACGATGGTCAGGTTATAATGCAAAGCTACAAAGAAAAATTGTTTATATTTGGTAAAATTCTATAAATCGATCTACGAACAGTGTAGAGAATCTAGAGAAATCATGCTTGAAGAGTTCGAGTTGTGGCATAAGCGCTATGGCCACCTCAACTCACTTACAGAAGCTAAAAATTATAGGATTACCCAAATTCCAAAGTAAAAAACCTGACTGTGTCACATGTATACGGGGAAAACAAACCCAAGAACCTTTTTGCCACAAAAAAGATACATCCTCCGCGGAAATCTTGAACCTGGTGCACACTGATTTGTGTGGTCCAATGAGAGTCGAATCTTTACAAAGAAATTTATACTTTGCGACCTTTATCGATGACTATACAAGGAAAGTTTTCATTCGATTCTTACATAGCAAGAACGAATATTTAAACGCATTCAAGGACTTTAAAAAGGAAGTGGAACTGCAAACAGGCAAACGGATAAAATCATTGCGATCAGATAACGCCACAGAATTAGTTTGTCGAGAATTTAACGATTATCTAAAATCATGCGGAATCAAACGGCAGCTTACTGCAGAATATACACCGCAACAAAACGGAGTTGCTGAAAGAATGAACAGGACCCTGGTAGAAATGGCTAGATGCATGATGATAGAGTCTAACTTACCAAAGTTTCTATGGGCTAAAGTTATTCATACAGCAGCGTACATTAGAAATCGCTGTCCGACTAATCTAAACCAGAATAAAACACCAGAAGAAATGTGGTCTGGTAAAGTCCCAGTAGTAAAGCATTTAAGACAAATAGGATGTAGATCGTTTATACTTAATAAAAAACCAGGAAAATCTAAATGTGATGCTAGAAGTAACGAGTATGTGCTTGTGGGATATTCAGAAGAATCGAAAGCTTATCGCTTGTGGAAGCGTGGTACTCGCAGCATCGTAAAAAGTCGTGATGTAAAATTTTTAGAAAAAAGATTTGATACAGGATGCGACGAAATAAATGATGAGAATAATGAATTTTATGAGTTCGATATTAAAAGAAGAATAGAAGAAAATATAAGCATTGAAGAAGAACACACTTTAGAAAATTGTACAGATATTTTGGCATCTCCTCCAGAACAGACAACACAGATAGACCAAGGCTTAGTAGAATCCAACGATGAAATATATGTCGAGAGCTCTGAAGATATAGTTGACGAGGAAACAAATAACATTTCTAGCAGATTACAACAGCCAAAAGAACCTCCCTTTAATTCAATAAAACAAAAGTTAAGATCGAGGACTTTTTCAAAGGGACAAGAAGATGCAGTTTCAGACAACGCTTAGACCCAAGGAACGTAAGAGAAATTATAAAATCTCCTCATAGTGAAGAGTGGATGCGAGCATTAGATAGCGAATACAACTCATTAGTTAAAAACCAAACGTGGGAATTAGTCGACTTACCTGAAGGTTGCAAGTGGGTACTAAAGACGAAATACAAACCTGATGGCACTCGTTGCGAAAGGATACTAGCAAGAGTTTGGCGTAGATTACATGGACACGTTTGCTCCAGTCGTTAGACAAAGCTCTATCCGTCTTATATATGCATTAGCAGTAGAGCATCATTTGGAGTTGCGTCAATTAGACGTTTCAACGGCATTTCTTAATGGAGACTTACAAGAAGACATTTATATGAAGCAACCAGAAGGTTATATAGAAGAGTCGACTAAAGACAAAGTATGTAAATTACTAAAAGCAATATATGGATTGAAACAAGCAGGCCGTCAATGGTTTAAGATGATTGATACAGTAATTAAAAAGGTTGGTTTAAAACAAAAATTAAACTGGAGAAAGAGCCAACAATTTTAGGGGAAGCGGAACAAATAGATTAGACCAAGTACCAAGAAATCATTGGGTTTTTGCTCCATTTGGCAGTTTTTAGTAGACCAGACATATGCTGCAGCGTTAACATGTTGTCGCAGTTTTGCCAAGATCCAAGAAAGCATCATTGGAATACAGCGTTACAAATTGTTAAATATCTAAAAGCAACACAAGATTTAAAACTTACTTTCCACAAAACAGGATAACCTCTCATCGGATATGTTGATGCAAAATGGGCTCAAGATACTAACGATCGGAAGTCACAAACAGGATTTTGTTTTATACTATCTGGAGCAGTTATATCTTGGGAATCAAAGAAACAACGCGTAGTAGCGACATCGAGTGCTGAAGCGGAGTACATGGCACTTGCCGAAGCAGCAAAAGAAGCTAGCTACCTAAGATACCTCTTGGAAGATCTAGGATACAATTCTCAAACACAAATTATTATTTATTGTGACTCACAAAGCGCTCAGCATATGGCGAAGTTTGGTAGACACCATTCTAGAACTATGTACATACACTACAGATATCACTTCATTCGCGATGCTATTGAGAATCAAAATGTAGAAGTCAAATACATGCCAACTAGCGAAATGCCTGCACAAACATTTTAGGCAAACCCATTAGGCAAAATCAAGCACGAACTTTGCATAACTACAATGGGAATGAAATCTTTGGTTAACTAATGTTGAGGAGACGTATTGATATATACAACATTACTTTTACATTTTATACTTGTTCATAATACTTTGTTTTATATTCTATAGTTTTTTAAAATATCAGCTTCTCATCAAATGAAAATTATTTTATTGTCACTCTGAAATTTCTACTTGAATAAAACGCGTTCATTTTTAAAAGTTCCTGTCGTTATTTCCAAATATATTAATTCCAATAAAACAAAGTATAACAGCCTCTTTGTTGACTTTTAGTTCTCGAAAAAAAAACTAAAAAGTTATGTTTACGTCAACTATTAAAATTCATCATCAGAAAATTGTCCTCTAGACAGCCGATAAGATAGCTTAAATACAGCTTTTAATTAACCCTTTTAACTACCAATACACATGTAAAATATGACAACAAATTATTATCAATGTATTAGGTTGTCATTCGATTATTAACTTTTCCAAAAATTGATGGAAATAATCAAATGACAAACTAATACATATCAAATAAATATAAAAAATAGACAATAATAATGAAAAACAAAAAGCTAAGTTTTAAATTTAAATGGATTTTTATTTGAAATTATTTTAGCGGCACTGTTTGTTACTGCCACAGTCACGTCCTGAGATACTTCCTCACACGGTAGAATGACGTCTGCAGTAAATACTGCCCACGAACATTTTCAATTTCATAGATCCGATTTTGTAGCGATTCATAAACGTAATTTACTCGTTGCTGTTAATATTTTTGCAATCAATCGGACAATTTTGTCCACACAAAACACACGGAGCACAAAAAACACTAACAGCTAACAATATGTCGCTGCAAAAAAAAAACTAATGCCAACTTTGAAGTATGAAGTTTACTTTAAAAAGTTACCTTTCTGATATATCTATACGATGCTTAATAGATAACTTTTGTAAGAACCTTTAAGTCACCTGAAAAACGATAGTCGCAAAGATAACATTTTGTTCTAGTTGGGATGTCATTCAACCAATATCGTAGACTTCAATTCCGAGCGTCAAGACAGCTGCAGGAAATCGATGCTAGCAGCCAAAATGTGGAAGGCGTGTTTTTTTGTAAGCTTGTATGTTTCAAGCTTTTCTGGAGCCTCATCAAGGCGGGGGCGGTCGGTATATGGTTTTAAAGGTTGACAGAAGTCCAAAACTTTCGGTAAGCTATTAGATTTGAACGCGCGTTGTTATATTTTTTGTAAGGGTTTATATTGCATTCATAAAAAACATACTGTTTTTAGTGTCGCTTCATTTTTGTTCCTAAATTTCTCTGCCCATTTTTGATGTTATTATCAAATCCTTTTCAAATACAGAATAAGCGTTAAAAAAACACTTATTTAATATTTGAAACTGATTTGAAAAACACACTAGACCTTAAAGGCAATTATGATAATTTTTTTCAAACGCTTACCCGGTGGCATATTGAGATATAACCTCCTGAGCGTAAAAGAGACTCTGGACGAAACATTGTCAATATGCTTACGAAAATTAAGATCATTCTCAATAATAACCCCCAGACCCAAAAAATAGAGTTGTACTATTAACAAGATCAGCTTTGTTAAATGTCTCTTAAAAAATATTCGTATATGTAGCCGCGGTAGCTCAGTGGTTAGTGCGTTGGACTGCGAGCCGAAAGGTCCCCGGTTCAAGCCTGGACTGGGGCTAACAACATCTTTTCATAGAAACATTTTTCTATGCCGCGCTACCTCTCGTCAGTAAATGGCAAACCTACGAGAGTAAAACTATTGCCTATGAAAAGCTCTCTGCCGCCGTTCGGATTCGGCAATAAACTGTAGGTCCCACCACTTTGAGTACAAATATAACACGCACAGCTCAAAATGGTGAGAGAGCTCGGCCGAAGTTCTATAAAGGACTGTAGCGCCAAATTATTATTATATTATTACTAGCTGGACCCGTGCACAGCTTCGCCCGCGCTAAGTTTTTTTAAAAGCAGAACTATATCGTTTATAAAGTGTGGATACATTTACGCCCCTTTTTTTCTTTTTAATGCATCTTTTAATGCATCTTTTAATGAATCGCACGGTGGACAAAAAGGAACTTTTTTGAACAATATTATATAACTTCATAACAAATCAGTACATTTCGTTTATTTTTTTTTTAGTAAATAAAAAAATATCAAGATATAGGTTTGCATTACAAAATGTTTTCTATTGATTCACAAACAATTTGTAGAATTATTTAAACTTCGATAATTTTTTGGAAATTTTCACATTTGATTTTTCATAATCTGATCCGATATCGGTAAGATTTATTTTTTATTTTTGACCACATTGATAGTGATCTGAAATAAGTTTGTGTGAATGATGGATATCGCCTGCAGTCCTTGGAATATATTTACAAAGAAAGGCCTAATGTATGAAATTAGAAAAAAATGGTAATTTTTACCGTGTAATTTCTCTTAATCGGGATAATATATTTTGTATATTATGCAACATTGATTGTGATTAGAAAAAACTTACTACGTATAAGGTATATCGGGGTCCTTGGAATACATTTCCAACGAAATACACAAATGTATGAAATTAGAATAAATATGGTAATTGTTTGCCATGTAATTTCTCCTAATCCGGAAATGATATTGTGATGATATTTTTTACCACATTGGTTCTGATCATAAATAAGTTAATGCGAATAATTGGTTTAATTGCTATAAAATTATAATAATACTAATATTGAAATTTTTGACGTGAAATTTTAAGAAATGTGGATGAATTAATGGAATTATGGTATTTTTACACACTATAGATATAAATTTGTGTATAGGTATAAACATTGTGTACTTCGTGTGTGTTGAGTTGTGATACTTTGTTATATACCGGAGCAAGCTGAAAGCTACTTTTTCTTCAGAAGGTGTATAAGGATTTGAGATATTTTAGTTATGTTCCAATATGTATTTTCATATATATATTTCTGTATGGAATGCACACATTCTATGTGAAGAATATTAAGGTTTAATACGATCCTTTCTTGCGATTTTTATAACTCTACTCCTGAGTATGTAAAGAAATATAGTAATTTTAATGCGCCACGCTCTTTTCTCCAATCCCGTCCACATTCTACATGACGATTGGAGTTTTATATACTCTACCCTTATAAGGTCAGGAGTTATACCATTTTAAAAGTTTTAGCGCCACACCCATGTTTAATCGCGGCAACATTACACGTGACGATTGGAGTTTTAAATATGAACTTTTGTTTCGATTGTTGAAACTCTACTCTTAGTATGTTAGGAAATATAGCATATATTTAATGATTTAGTTATATGGGAGGTGACACGCCCATTTTTACAAACACGCCCACATTCTATGTGACGATTACAAAGTTTAATATGTTCACTTGTTTAGATTTTTATAATTCTGCTTTTAGTAGGTGGAGTTATAACAATATTAAAGTTTTGCTTATATGGGAGGTGCCACGCCCCATTTACCTGGGACTATTGATGTTTTTATTATGAAGCTTTGTTTCCATTTTTATAACTCTGCTCTTAGGAGGTCAGGAGTTATTGAATTTATATGTTATGGTTATATGGGAGGATCCACGCCCCTTTAAAAAAATCCGCCCACATTTAGACAAATTATAAACAACAACAATTTACATTTGTGAGTCAAATTTCATGACTGTGGCTATCTTAATTACACAGATATTTTGAATTAAACGTTTAGTTTTGTCACACCCATTTTTATACCTTAAGAGGCGAATTTCAAAAAATCCTTTCGTAATGGGCGCTTACGTCGGGAGAGGAACACCGTATCCAAATTTCATGTTCCTAGGATCAAATTTAGGTTTTTTCGATTTTCCGGCTTTTCCTTTGGGTTTTTCCGACTTTTATTTTTTCCTAAACCACTCTTGCACTGACACGAACAAAATACAAAAAGAATCAGGTAAATCCGTCGGTTCGTTCTCTCGTGATGCTCTGGCACACACAGGACATTTCATTTTTATACCCTACACCTATGAGGTACAGGGTATATTAACTTTGTGCATATATTGTAACGCCCCTTAGGAGGCGTGTCCGGTATGGAAAAGTATATATATTCTTGATCAGCATCACTACCCGAGTCCGTTTAGCCATGTCCGTCTGTCTGTCCGTCTTGCTGTCTTGCTGTCCGAATACAGAATAACTTGAGAAATACTGATCAGAATTTGATGAAATTTCGTCTCAATATATTTTAGCCAAAAGTAGGAACTGAGTTTGAAAATGAGCCAAATCGGTCAACGGACACGCCCACCTCTCATACAAGTCACTTTTATATAACTTTTTCGGAACTAATAACTCGAAAAGTATTCAAGGTATAGTTATAAAATTTAAAACATATTGTTATAATTCACCTTAGAATATGTGGTCCAAAAATGGGCGTGATCCGTAAATTATTAAAATCAAATCTATGAAATATTAGCCTTTCAAAATTTTAAATATGGGCGTGGGCCGCCCAATTATATTTTATAATTTTTTTTTTTAGTTTTTTATACTTTTATATACATTTTTTAATTTATGGGTATATAAGACGTAAATTTCTGATATATGAATAATATTCTGAGGGTGGGGAGGTTCAGCATAATTAAAAACTTTAAAATTAAGGTATGCAAATTAATATCCCAAATTAATATCCCCACCAAAGGTGTAGGGTATTCCATATTCGGGCCCGTCCGACTATAAAAATCCGCCCCATGTGACCGAACTTACCCATGTGACTTAACTTTCCCAACTCGTTATATATATAGATAGATTATAAAAATATTTCTTATGTTGCAACAAGATTCTTGTTAATACAAATAAATGTTGTCTTGTTAAAATACAACTGCATTAATAATGCTTAGCCCGTGTATACCCGGGTAGTTTAATAACATTAATAGTCAGGTATTAAATGTTCGAACTACCCTCAAGAATTTATATTCACAAGCAACATACAGCTACAATCAACAACATGCAACAATTAAAATATTTTGAATTCACAATTCATGCTGTTTGTTTGATATAAGAATTTGAAAGGATATTGTTAGTATTCCAACGAAAATTTTTTTGTAGTGACCTGGTAATCTTGTTAATATAAATACATTTTCATTGGCTGCATTCAGCGACCTCAGCAGTTGTGGAGTTGTTGAGCAATTTGAGCTTGAAAGGCATGCTACACTCAATATGTTTAGTAAGCGGTCGCCATTTTTTCCAGCAAGACATTTTTACGCTACATTTGCGCTGCTTTTGTTATCGATGACATTCTATGACATTTTAACTCAAATATTTATAAACAAAAATGGAATTTAGATTGAAAAATATGTTTTCAATAACTTTAATAAAATATTAATAATAAATTAATTTGTAAATTGACAGCTGAGATAGCGGTACATTCAGTAACAGTGAGCGATTAGTTACTGAGCAGTTTCGCAACTGCTGAGGTCGCTGAATGCAGCCATTGTCATTTAAAAAAAAATAAATAATAATGTTGCAGCTCTATTTTGTTATGTCAAATGTTATTGTTTTCAATATTTTAAATTGAAGTTCAACAAATTGTTTCAAAAGTTGTAAGTTACAAATAAAAATAACAAATATATACATTTTTTTAGTTTTTAATGTTATTGCAGATACGCTATTGCATATTGGAATGTCACGCGGCAAACGGAAATCCGAGAATAGTCCTGTAGAAAATGACAAGATTAAACGGTCCTCTTTGGGCAATCGCACCAAATATGTGAACACATTGCATATGGAAGAGGGATTTCTTCAGTTTCCGATAATCACCGCAAAAAATCCAAAGGAGCAGCTCATACCGTAGTTGACGGCAGCTGCACTCCAGGCGAAAATCGCGACAAGAGACACAACGCTCAACTCGGTCACATAGAAAATACTTGAAGACAATCCCCTAGATGCGGTCACAGTAGTTATTATGGCTGAGTAGCAGCAGCAGCCGTCTGCAAGTTGCTGTCCTGTCCAGCCTCTAGCGCCGAGTCTTGAGTTTGTTATATGAGGGATTGTTATATGATGTTTGTGCCCTCCTGTCATGTTTTTTTAATTAATTATTAAATAAAATAGAAAACATCCATATAAATATAATTCATTGTTTAAATATAATTCATTGTTTATTTTTTTATAAAACCGACAATAAAATGACAATAATATAATGGGATCTATTTTGAACATGCATATTGTTATTTTATTGTCGGATCTAACAATATATTTCTATGCGTGTAATAAAAAGTCCATTTGAAAAAATGCATAAAATGTTCAATATTTTTAACAAGAATAAATAAATTGTGTTGGTGAAAATTTTAAATCGTTTGCTGTAAGTAAGAAGTAAGTAAATGCATTTGAGAGCTTAATATAAAAATTAAATGCATTTACTTAATTTTTTTTCGTATCTTCAAAAACGTGGGAAAAAGCTCGTATAAGAGTTATAACGAGTATATAATCGTATTTTACTATCATAAGCGATCGAAAATTTATCATATGAGTGTTTTTAGTTCGTTT
Organism: Dryomyza anilis; assembly: GCA_951804985.1. Lineage (NCBI taxonomy): Eukaryota > Metazoa > Arthropoda > Insecta > Diptera > Dryomyzidae > Dryomyza > Dryomyza anilis. The sequence continues at coordinate 40,075,499 of OX638132.1, read as the reverse complement.
ATTATACCTCGTTACGATAGACAAATTAAGAACGAAACTGTATGCGTTTTCGAATCATTTACGATTCTTGTGTACGATTATTTTGTTCATTATTTACTATCATTTACGATAGTTTGGCCGTCTGTGATCCTATTGAAAAATTTTAATGGTATAAATTATTGTGTTTCTATTGGAATACTATTAATTTACCATGTTTTTTTTCTGGGTGTAGTTGCACCAAGACTTTCATAAACATATTTTTGGGCTAAATAAGGGAAATTTTTCCTCCAAATGTTCATGATACGCATAATTGCCAACCGAAATTCACACGCAAAAATAAAACACCTTTTTCCCATACGACTTATTAAGAATTCCCACGTGTTAAATTTGGTTGATCTAATTCCCATAGCAATTCAAAATTACCACAAAAATTCCCATAGCTATTAAAAATTACCACAGCATATAAAATTAAGGCAAAAATACCACAAACTATCTCAAATAATTCAAAATAAACATGTAAATCACATGGAAATTTAAAACTACTTAGAAAAACCACATTTATCATTTAACAAGTTCGATCGAACTGTTTATCGATATGTTTAAATCACAAAATTTATATTTGTTGTTTTTAAATTTTAATTCCACACAAAAAAATTAAAAAAATACAGCTAATAAAAATTCCCATGGGAATTTCCTTTCCCACAACAGTTAAAAATTATCACAAATGGGACATTTCCTACGGAACTGGCAAGGGAAACATTATTTCCCTTTTTGAACATTGTTCACGATACCTATTTTCCTCCAAGGGTAAAAATTCCCTGAGGAATTTTATTCACGATAAGGCTGAATATATTGTTTTTTATAATAAACTGACATTCAAAATTAATAAGATTGACCCAGATGGTAGAGAATTGGGTGTCATGAAGGGAGACACCACAAAATAAATGGATAACCGTGTGCGTCATGTCTGCAGACGGAAGCTGATTCCCATGCGATCGAAGTTGGGTTCGTACGCGGTTGCCGTGTAGCCGAATTCGTACTACAGCGCACATCAGTGAGACGTACGACATGAAATTACGATGAAGGAAACCGCTGATACAATGATGAAAGAGACGCGTGCTCAAATATCGATTTATAGGGAAAGTTGAAATATTTGAACCTTTGCTATCATTCACTATCACTCGTTATCCATCAATATCATCTCGATATATCTATTGCTATAAAACGGTGGTGTACGTACTTGTTTCTTTCTAGCATTCATATTTCTGGTTTGAAATGATTTGTATTTTATCTCTGTTTAGCGAAATAGTGATGAATAGTGACGGCGAAAGATTAAATCTATTTTATAAATAAAAAATGTCCAATCACGTTGTTCGAATTTATTCAAATTTAAAATTTCATATATTGATGAGCACATTTAAGTGTTTAACACAAAATTTTAAGCGTACAATTCACGTTGTGCCTTTTCCCAAGCTGCCATGGGACCATGTTCAGGACGGTATTTAACATTGCAACCATCCTGTTCGAAACGATTATCATCACGAAGTTCCTCATAACGTTCACGATCGTACTTGGTAAATCCCCATCTCTTCGATACGTAGATCTATAACAAAACAATATTAACACGAAGATTAGGTTATATAATTGAAGAAAGCAGTTCTTTAATCGAAAATTTTCCAAGCTAATCTTTTTTACTATTTGGGATTCTTCACTTTTGATTATTTGTCATTCAGCCTAACCAATAATCGAAATTAAGTTAACTTTAAAAATATAATTATCCTCAGCATTTTTACTTTACAATTGATTTTAAACTACCTTCGCGATGAGCTACAGACTTGCGAATTTCAATATTTTCGCGAACTGGATGACAATGCAATATTATAGTTTTCTTGCCATCCGGTTCATCATGGTTCTATCGCCATGGTTACATATTAAAAACACTTTGAAACATGAATATTTTTCACTTTAATAATATTAGGCCTTTCGATTTTGCCAGACGAAAATCTAAATGACACAAAAAAAACAAGAAATATAAAAATATGAAATAAAAAAATATTTTTTAATATAAAACGTTTTTAAGGTGAGTTTAAAGTATGATTTGAAATGAAATGTGGGGCGGTATTGGTCCTTACAGTTCAAATTAAAAACGTTTTATATTAAAAAAAAAACATTATTCATATTTTTATTAGTTTTCAAACTGGAAACATTGCAAACATTAGATGAATTTGCAAAAATCTAAATTTTTGGAAAGTGTTAAAACCAATAATGTAAATATTGTATGAATATAATTTTTATTTTAGTAAAATTTAATGGAGAAAATAAGGGAACAATAGAGCAGGTGCCGATGAACATTCGCAGTTTTGTAGAATGACATATTTCGTGGACACTTTTTTCATATTTGCGTAGTATTGTAGTTTACCAATTGCTACATTACATTTGTTTTTGTCACATTACAATTATTGATTTATCGCTAATTGCCTATATATTTCACCAAAATACATTCTGAGATACGATGATACGTCTCTGTTGTTGACTAATTTTTAGTAAACTAGAAGTAACACAAAATATGGTTGTACATAATCTGGTATCATTCGATATCATTTGCTATAAATTATATATAAAACAGTTTTAACCCTAATTGTCTCTCAAGTAATACATGGAAAAGGTACAGCACACAATGGAGCAGTGAGTACCTAAAGTTGATAAAAACCTCAAGTAAAATTGACCTCAGGTACTAATTTTTTATTGTATAGTAAATTAAATTGCCTACAATGTGGCATCATTCTATTTACGTCACATGTATACAACTTTTCCACTCTCTCTCTAACTATAATTGCATGAAAAAATATTGCCAACTTTTTTGACACGTTTATTCCAAAAACCATAAAAACTATTTTTCTTTGTAATGCAGCGATCTACATCGGGTATTTATAACATTTTTGCATTATGGTTTAGAAATTTTTCATACTTTAAAAATAAAAAATACTGGCGTAAAAAACATCCACCATATTCGGCAGCTCTGAAGTATAGATTTCGTCAGTATAGAATTCTAACTTCGTTCGTTAGTTTTGCGCGACTAACAATATGAAATTTAATTTTCCAGAAACAGTAAGATCCACGATACAAATATATACAGGTACGATCACTCTCTCATTTTTTTCCAATGTTTACTTTAGGTGACAAGTTTTTTGAAGTTTAGTTTTAAAATCAAAAAAAAGTCGACAATTAATAAAATCTCATAAAATTCCAAAGAAATGAAAAATAATTATCAAGGTATGCTTTGAGATAACTTAAAAATGTTCTCAAACATTTTTATAATTAAAACAAAATCTGAAAATTATTTTCATATTTTCTTTGAACATAAATTAAAATTTAGAAAATTTGAATCAAAACAAAATATTTCAAAATTTGTCAATAACACTTACATAGTGTCAGAGTGATCGTACCTGTAAATATTTGTATCATTGTAAGATCCATGATACGTAGGTACAATCATCGCTCATTTTTTTCCAATGTTTACTTTAGCTGACACTTGGCAAGTTTTTTAAAGTTTAGTTTTAATAGCAAAACAAAATCGACAATTACAAAAAATCTCATATAAAATTCTAAAGAAATGAAAAATAAAGGTATGCTTTGAGATAACTTAAAAACGTTCTCAAAAATTTTTATAATCAAAACCAAATCTGAAAAACCATTTAATTTCAATTTGAATTTGAAAATATTCCAAAATATGTCAAAAAAAAACTGCCTAGCTCCAGTGTTATCGTACCTGTATAAATTTGTATCATGGTAAGATCTACTTGAACTCAATTTCAAACTCATAAAATATCGCAATCGTGAACAAAAACTGATGTCGGAATTTCTGCGTTCGGATATATTTTGTATGAAAATAGGTTTGAATATCATGCAAAACATTCTAAATTAAATTTTAGCATACATACAGTAAGTTAAACGCACCTTTTGACGACCTGGGAACTTGAACTTGGCACGACGCAAAGCTTCTATAACCTGAGGCTTGTAACGGTCACTCGAACGGACACTCATTATAGGCTGGCCGATACGGACACGTGCAACTGTACCCTGAGGTTTTCCAAAAGCTCCTCTCATTCCAGTTTGAAGCCTAAAATATACGTAAATTAGCTTATACTCATAAAAGGATTTATTTAAATAAAATTTTGTCCATCAGTAAGAATGTCAATAAATAATGTAATCATTTATATATCATAACCCAGTGCTCGAAGCATTTCATCATAATTTTTATTTATTAAATATATCAAGTTTAGGTTTACCTATCAGCTCCAGCGCACGATAACATTTTGTTTATGCGAATGACATGGAATGGGTGAAGGCGCATACGAATGTGAAATTGATCCTTGCCGCAGAACTTCACCAGATACTTGTTGCAACAAATACGTCCAGCTTCAAGCGCTTCACTGCTAAGCTGTTCATACTCATCAGAAACTAAATGAACACATAATGGGAAATCTTCTACTGAAGCTTTTTTTCTACCCAAATCGAAAATGCGAATTTTAGCGTCTGGGACACCACGACAGAAACGAGACTTCGGATATGGCTTATTTTTACAATAGCGATAACTACAATATGAAACATTATGTTTAGCGTTCTATAAAAAGAAAAAAACAAAACTCACCATCTCGCAGGGCGACGACCCATTTTGACCTATAAATAAATTTGCAAAGTAAATTTATCAGTAAAATGTATAATATGACATAAAAGTAGAATTAAAATTCCGGATGCCATCGATAACATTTCTTAAAACGACGTACCTTCCTATTCCAGGTCTACACGCAAAAGGAAGTCTATGAAGTGACAGCCGGAACAAAAGCTGAAGATTATTAAATAATTGGGAAGTGTTCAAAAATAAAAGCACGGTCTTTTCATAGTGATGATACTTAATACAAAACGTATCACAATTCATCGTATCACAATTCATCGTATCACAATTCATCGTATAACAATTCATCGAACACAACTCACCGTATTCACACTTCTTCAGCTGGTTCTTGAATACCTACACAGAAAAAAGTATCGTTCGTCATATAGACAAACGACGTACGTCAAACTGTTTGCGTAATATTGACGAACAAGTTAATCAATATAACGTACACGCATACATGTTTTGATGTAGCCGTTAATCAATATTACGTATTGCGATCTTCAATCTCAAGCTCTATTGTATACACAGGTTATACACTAAAATATATGAGAATTGTGTAAAGGCGGAAAACAAACAAGCTGTGGTGCCGTCAATAATTTAGTGAAGTGTCAATAATTTAGCGAATTTCAATAATTTAGTCAATAATTTAGTGAACTGAAATAAATACAAAGCAATAAAAAGTAATAAAAATACTTTGTTTTATTTGCAAATAAGTATATAGTGCGAAAAATATACTTAATGTAATTTTACTTTTAATTTAAATACGTTGAATTGAATGCAATTATTATTTTATTATATTTAAATAAATATACAAAACAAGTGAATAAAAAATGTAATTCCCAAAGACGTAGTCAAATTGAATTCAATACAATGTGGATTAATTTGACTAAATTTATATATAAAATTTGTTGAATGTCATCAATTAATTAAAGAAGGTTGTAAACGCATTCGTAATAACGTAAACATTACTTCATAATCTATCAATGTGTTAGTAAACCTCGATTGATTAACGCAATACGTAATATTGACGAATGCGATCATCGGTTGACATTTGATTAATTTGTTTGTCGTATTGATGTACAAGTTGTATTTACGTCACTATTTGGTTCTGTGTACACACAAAAATTATATAAATTATATAAATTATATAAATTATATAAATTATATAAATTATATAAATTATATAAATTATATAAATTATATAAATTATATAAATTATATAAATTATATAAATTATATAAATTATATAAATTATATAAATTATATAAATTATATAAATTATATAAATTATATAAATTATATAAATTATATAAATTATATAAATTATATAAATTATATAAATTATATAAATTATATAAATTATATAAATTATATTAATTATATAAATTATATAAATTATATAAATTATATAAATTATATAAATTATATAAATTATATAAATTATATAAATTATATAAATTATATAAATTATATAAATTATATAAATTATATAAATTATATAAATTACATAAATTATATAAATTATATAAATTATATAAATTATATAAATTATATAAATTATATAAATTATATAAATTATATAAATTATATAAATTATATAAATTATATAAATTATATAAATTATATAAATTATATAAATTATATAAATTATATAAATTATATAAATTATATAAATTATATAAATTATATAAATTATATAAATTATATAAATTATATAAATTATATAAATTATATAAATTATATAAATTATATAAATTATATAAATTATATAAATTATATAAATTATATAAATTATATAAATTATATAAATTATATAAATTATATAAATTATATAAATTATATAAATTATATAAATTATATAAATTATATAAATTATATAAATTATATAAATTATATAAATTATATAAATTATATAAATTATATAAATTATATAAATTATATAAATTATATAAATTATATAAATTATATAAATTATATAAATTATATAAATTATATAAATTATATAAATTATATAAATTATATAAATTATATAAATTATATAAATTATATAAATTATATAAATTATATAAATTATATAAATTATATAAATTATATAAATTATATAAATTATATAAATTATATAAATTATATAAATTATATAAATTATATAAATTATATAAATTATATAAATTATATAAATTATATAAATTATATAAATTATATAAATTATATAAATTATATAAATTATATAAATTATATAAATTATATAAATTATATAAATTATATAAATTATATAAATTATATAAATTATATAAATTATATAAATTATATAAATTATATAAATTATATAAATTATATAAATTATATAAATTATATAAATTATATAAATTATATAAATTATATAAATTATATAAATTATATAAATTATATAAATTATATAAATTATATAAATTATATAAATTATATAAATTATATAAATTATATAAATTATATAAATTATATAAATTATATAAATTATATAAATTATATAAATTATATAAATTATATAAATTATATAAATTATATAAATTATATAAATTATATAAATTATATAAATTATATAAATTATATAAATTATATAAATTATATAAATTATATAAATTATATAAATTATATAAATTATATAAATTATATAAATTATATAAATTATATAAATTATATAAATTATATAAATTATATAAATTATATAAATTATATAAATTATATAAATTATATAAATTATATAAATTATATAAATTATATAAATTATATAAATTATATAAATTATATAAATTATATAAATTATATAAATTATATAAATTATATAAATTATATAAATTATATAAATTATATAAATTATATAAATTATATAAATTATATAAATTATATAAATTATATAAATTATATAAATTATATAAATTATATAAATTATATAAATTATATAAATTATATAAATTATATAAATTATATAAATTATATAAATTATATAAATTATATAAATTATATAAATTATATAAATTATATAAATTATATAAATTATATAAATTATATAAATTATATAAATTATATAAATTATATAAATTATATAAATTATATAAATTATATAAATTATATAAATTATATAAATTATATAAATTATATAAATTATATAAATTATATAAATTATATAAATTATATAAATTATATAAATTATATAAATTATATAAATTATATAAATTATATAAATTATATAAATTATATAAATTATATAAATTATATAAATTATATAAATTATATAAATTATATAAATTATATAAATTGTATAAATTATATAATTTATATAAAATATATAAATTTTGGTGGCAGATGTTAATTCTCGTTCCGGTTGTAGTCTCGCATATATTCAGAAAAATAGGTGAGATGTATGTGTAGCGTTAAGTCGGTTACAGCCCCTATTTAGTTCGTAAATCTGAACCAATGTTGTACACTTTTGTCAAAGATGTGTTACGTTTTGAATGTAAAGACGTCGCAATTACGAACGAACGCAGTGAGTAATTAAGGTTATTCACTAAACGGAGCAGTTGCGATGTAGAGTAGCAGTTTTGTCAAGTAGCAGTTGTACAACAACAAAATACATTGGTGGCAAAACAAAAATTATCTGCTAATCTACTTCGCTAAAAGCTTATGTTTACTTCGTGGTACTTTTGTAGTTTTTTAGTGATGCTGAATTTATGAATTTTGGGTACTTGATATAACAGACAGTGTTTGATTATTGAGTTGAAATTCACCAAAATGCATTATATTTAAATGAAAATATATATTTTTAGTGAATATGTACATATATGCATGTGAATAAAAAGAAATGATGGCATAATATTCACTGTTTTATTAATAAATGTTAACGAGTTCCTATATAATCCAACTAGACAAATTATGTCTGAAAGATGTCTTTAAGTTATCTTATATATGTTATCGATGTCCGAAATTTGTCCAAAATGTTACGAAAAAGATGTCTTTTTGTAATACAAATGATTGAACGGAAGATGCCTTTTTGATTTGTCTGAACGATGTCCTAATTGTATCCAAAAAATGCCTTAAAGATATTATCTAAAAGTAGTCTTTTTAGCAACTGATAGATAACCAGATTAAGTTATGTAAAAGTGTACAAAATCGAAACGCCAAAAAGCGTAAATAAAAGTAAAACTTTCACTTTTCCACAGAAAATACAATTAAAACAAAATATTTAAAGACATAAATATATTTTTATTAAAACCTTGTAAAGTTTAATAATTTAATGAAGCGATTGCAGACTGTCGCGCAGTTGTGTCTTTAACTTATCGAAGTTGGATTTCGGAATCTGTTGCGATATGAGTTGTTAGGCGAAATCTTCAGGTCGCAAATAATTTTGAGCTGCAGCAGTTCTTCATCTTTTGCTAGGAACAATCACTTCTTGATTTTTTGTAATTGCAAATATCCTTGAGCTCCATGCAGCTCATCTGCTTGTCCAGTACAATACCTTAAATCTCGCCGCGACTCATGGCCCTTGCTGGTGGGACGTACAATTGTATGGCAAAACTCCTCACCGAATTCGGCTTGCATTTTATCTGCGACGGTGACGAGTTAGCATTCTTAAAGACCATTCTCTTAGCTAATACGCGCGTCAACACCCTCATGGTCGTTACCGCCGACAGGCTTGTGTTTCCGACAAGCTAGCGAGCTCAGCTAACTATTGGAATTTTTTAGGTTCGCACAGCGACTCGCCCGAAGACATCTTAGAGTATGAACACGGCTTGCTGGTGCAGTATTTGTTCGTTATATTAATTATATTTTTATTTAATTTGTATGTTGTTTGGTTGATAGAAAATTTAAAATAAAATTAATTTTGTCAGAAAATTTAAAATTGTCAGAAATGTAAAGAAACATTTTTAAGGCATCGTTACACGGACTACCAAACGATACGAAAGAGACTTGTTAAAAAGTCGCCTTTTTGAAAACTTTTTGTGTACGACGATAAGATTACGGAATACTGGCATCATTTAGCTGACTAATTAACAATGCATATGGGACTTGTTAGAAATTAATCTTTTAGATAGCTTTTTGAGAATACAAATAAGTTCACATTAGAAAGACATCCTTTTAGGTATCATTTCGTATAATGTTCTACTTGGGAATTTATGTGTTTTTTTTTCTTCTTAAATCGACATCACTAATCTAATTTGTGTAATTTGTTTTAATTATAATGTATTGATATGAGATATTGAATTAAAAATAAGTAACAAAAGGCATACTTATATATTGTATATGGCCAATAAGCAATAAATCTAAAATTTAAATGAAACAAAAACATCTGTTTTTGGTACATCAAACTGAAAACTACCATACTACACAAATATGAAATAAGTGTGTTCACGAAATATGATACAATTCTACAATACTGCTAATGTACATCGGCAACTGCTCCGTTTCATGAATACCTTTATTATTTAATTGTACCCACTGCTGTGTTCGTTCGTAATTACGTCGTTTTTACGATCAAAACGTCAGACATCTCTGACAAAAGTGTACGACATTGGCTGCATTCAGCGACCTCAACAGCTGCGAGACCGCTCACTAACTAATCGCTCACTTTTATTGAATGCACCGCTCTTGTCAATTTAAAAAATAATTTATTATTAATATTTTATTAAAGTTACATGCAACTCTTTGATTGATTAAAAACATATTTTCCAATTTAAATTCCATTTTTGTCTATAAATATTTGAGTTAAAATGTCATCGAATGTCATCGATAACAAAGGCAGCGCAAATGTAGCGTAAAAATTTAATGCTGGAAAAAATGGCGACCGCTCACTAAACAATTTGAGAGTATAATACCATTCAAGCTCAAATTGCTCAACAGCTCCGCAACTGCTGAGGTCGTTGAATGCAGCCATTGGTTCAGAATTAACAACTAAAGAGGTGCTGTAACGAACTTAACGCGACATAGACATCTCACCTATTCATTTGAAGTATGTCTGAGATAAATAACGTACAAAACAGAGAGAGCAAAAACGAAAAATATTCAAAAATCACAAACGAGTTGAAGCAAAGCTGATGACTCATTTTAGCCAGACTTTTAGAGCAGACATTCAAAGCAATATCGGACGTAATCTGAGACCCAAAGTTTTTAATGTTTTTTATGTTTATTACAGTGTTTTTGGGTTAACTATTTATATAAAAATATTCGTTAGAAATAATTTAAAGCAATAATAAACAAGAAATCACAATTATATCAAATAAAATGCCGTGCGTTCGATACTGTTGATGGTGCTGCTGCTGAAGAAGATGCGGCTGGTGGGAGATGATTGTTCGATTAGATTTGGATGCCTCAAAATGCCGGTGGATTAGTCCATCTAAACGAATGAATAACGAATTTATATATATATATATATATATATATATATATATATGTATGTATATGAAAATATATAAATTTTAGTAAAAACTGGAATGTTTAGTAAAATTTGAATTTTTAGTAAACATTTCAATTTTTTAAAATTTAGAATTTTTAATAAAAATTAAAACTTTTAGTAAAAAATGAATTTTTTCTAAAAAATTTTATTTTTTGGTAAAAATATTAATTTTTAGTAGAAACTAGAATGTTTAGTAAAAATTCAAATTTTTAGGAAATTTTTAGTTTTTAGAAAAAATTTTAATTTTTAATATAAACTGTAAAAATTGTAATTTTAGTTACAATATGAATTTTTAGTAAAAATATGAATTAGTAGAATTTTTGAATTTTTAGTAGAAATTTGAATTTTTAGTAAAGATTTGAAAATTTACAGATTAGAATTATTAGTAATAGTTATAATTTTTAGTAAAAATTGTAATTTTATGAAAAAAATTGTAATTTTTAGAAAAAAATGTAATATTTAGAAAAACATATAATTTTTAGAAAAAAATATAATTTTTAGAAAAAAATGTAATTTTTAGAAAAAAATGTAATTTTTAGAAAAAATTGTAATTTTTATTAAGATTTTTAATTTAGTAAAATTTTAATATGATATAAATTTTAATTTAATATAATATACATTTTAATTAATTATAAACACTAAGAAAACAAAGATGATTACCAGAAATATCACAGCCCTAAATATCAAGTTATTTACAAATTATTTAGATCGTATTTGAGAGAACCATCTCTCAAACATCCGTCAAATACGAAAAATATTGGTAGCAACCATCTTTCAAATTTACGATTATGTATAGCAACCATCAATTAAATATCTTACAAATAGGAAGATAGTTGATGAATATTTGGAAAAGGTACCATTAGAATTCGCAGAGTCATTTATATTGAATTGATAGAAAATGAATCAAATGTATTTTTATTTATTCTAGAATTAAAACTGTATCCTGTTTATATATATATATATATATATATATATATATATATATATATATATATATATATATATATATATATATATATACATCGCCATCGTCTTTATAAAACCTTCGAAGGTAAAATTGTACAACGACTTGAGATTTCTTCGCAGAAGAATCAAGTCCGACCGGTGATGCTGTCATCAAAGTAAACTCTGAAAAGAAATATTTTCCGTCACGTGTTGATTATTTAAATCACAGGATATTTTATTTTCACTTTTACCATTAAAATGTAATATTTGAGTTGGCACTTTTTACACCATTTGATTTACTTAATTGTTGTGGATAAATCGAAAGTAAAAAAAAAGTACGCCATTTTCCTTTTTTATGGTAGTCAAATGTCAAAATGCCTCAAAAGTTTTGCAGCAAATGTCCAAGAACTCAAGATGTTTGCTATCAGTCAACTGTAAATATCTCAATTTTCATTGCTGTTGTGGTAAACATCTCGTAAACATCTGCATATATGTCTTATTTAAAAAATATTCATAGTTTTGCTGCAACTTTGTTGAAACTTATGGGATGTTTGAATATTTGCTACCGGGCGTAAATTTAAAAGAATGGTTGCAGTAAGACTCTCATAAACATCTTGTTTTCTTAGTGTAGAGACTCTACAGCCAACACGAACTTGCTGCAACACAACTACAGTAATTGACAAAAATTAAACTTGGTGGAGTTTTTGCTGCTTGCCTTCTCGTCACATTGTACAGAACAGAATTCGCATTCTGTTTATTATACAAAGTGAAGTTAAGGGTTTAGCTAAGCACAAACTGCATACAAGACCGCTGATGAGGAAGCTTGGCTGTTCCGAAACAGCTGTACGGTCGGCCAACAAGTTTTTGGTTTTTTGTCAATTACTGTTGTTGTTTTTTGAACCAGTGCAAAATACATATTGCATTTGGTAGACCTATAGCCCGACAAATTAGTTTTTGCATTACTCTATTTTAAGGTCGAATAAAAACAAACAACTTTAAATTATGACGCAAGGGCACGACGCATAAAAATACACAAATCATTTGATTTAATTTTTATACAAAGTGCAGTTCTCGTATTTTAACACTGTAGAGAGTCTACATCCTATACAAACTTGCAGCAACACAACTACAGTAATTGACAAAAATTAAACGTGGTGCGGTTTTTGCTGCTTGCCTTCTCGTCACTTTGTGCAGAACAGAATTCGCATTCTGTTTATTATACAAAGTGAAGTTATAGGTTTAGCTAAGCACAAACTGCATACAAGACCGCTAATGAGGAAGCTGTTATTATTTTATGAACCAGACAAATTTGTTTTTGCATTACTCTATTTTAAGGTCGAATAAACACAAACAACTTTAAAGTATCTTTTTATACTGTTTTTATTTTTCAGGGAACAGGAATTAATAGCTGTATTTTTTGAAATTGTATGCATGACATATTTACGCATCTAAAATACATATAGAAAAGTTTACATAAATTTTATATAAATAAATTTTTAAAATAAATTTTCAATTGGAGGTTTCGGCAAGCTTGCTGACTTGGAGGTTTAAACAATCTCATACTTGCTGAATAGCATCTAAACTACATATAGAAAAGTGCACATAAATTTTATATAAATAAATTCTTAAATTAAATTTTCAATTGGAGGTTTCGGCATGCTTGCTGTCTTGGAGGTTTAAACAACCTCATGCTTGCTGAATGGGAAGTTGGCACAACCTCATGCTTGCTAACTAGGAGGTTGGTACAACCTTCTAATCAGCAAGTTTCCGCAACCGAATAATACGGTAGGGCAATTTAGTTGGTTAGTAATTATAATCTGCTTATTAATAAGCTTAAATATACACTAAGAAAACAAGATGTTTATGAGAGTCATTCTGCAACCATTCTTTTAAATTTACACCTTGTAGCAAATATTCAATTTAAATGTAATATTTGAGTTCACTTTTTACACCATTAGATTAGATTTACTTAATTGTTGTGGATAAATCGAGTGTAAGGACAAAATACGCCATTTTCCTTTTTTTATAGTTGTCAAATGTCAAAATACCTCAAAATTTTGCTGCAAATGTCCAAGAACTCAGGATGTTTGCTATCAGTCTACTGTAAATATCTCAATTTTCATTGCTGTTGTTGCAAACATCTCTTAACTATCTGCATATATGTCATATTCAAAAAATATTAATAGTTTTGCTGCAACTTTATTGAATACCGATTTAATACCTGACTATTAATGTTATTAAACTACCCGGGTATACACGGGCTAAGCATTATTAATGCTGTTGTATTTTAACAAGACAACATTTATTTGTATTAACAAGAATCTTGTTGCAACATAAGAAATATTTTTATAATACGAATATTTTTTAAGAGACATTTAACAAAGCTGATCTTGTTAATAGTACATTAAGAAAACAAAGATGGTTACCAGAAATTTCACAGCCCTGTATATCAAGTTATTTACAAATTATTTAGATCGGATTTGAGACAAACATCTTTCAAACATCTGACAAATACGATAAATATTGCTGGCAACCATATTTCAAATTTACGATTATTTATAGCAAACATCAATTAAACATCTTACAAATAGGAAGATAGATGATGAATATTTGGAAAAGGTACTCCATTAGAATTCGCGGAGTTATTTTTATTGAATTAAAATAATATGAATCAAATGTATTTTTATTTATTCTAAAATTTTAACAGTATTCTGGTTATATATCGCCATCGCGTTTATAAATCCTTTGAAGGTAAATTGTACAATGACTTGAGACTTCTTCGCGGAAGAACTAAGTCCGTCCGGCGATGCTGCCATCAAAGTAAACTCTGAAATGAAATAATTTTCCATCACTTGTTGATAATTTCAATCCCAGGAAATTTTATTTTCACTTTTATTATTAACATGTAATATTTGAGTTGACACTTTTAACACCATTTGATTTACTTAATTGTTGTAGGTAAATCGAGCGTAAGGAAAATGTACGTCATTTTCCTTTTTATAGTAGTCAAATGTCAAAATACCACAAAAGTGTTGATGCAAAGAACTCAGGATGTTTTCTATCAGTAAACTGTAAATATCTCAATTTTCATTGCTGTTGTGGCAAACATTTCGTAAATATCTGCATATATGTCATATTTAAAAAATATTAATAGTTTTGCTGCAACTTTATTGTAACTTATGGGTTGTTTGAATATTTGCTACAAAGAGTAAATTTAAACAGATAGTTGCAGCAAGACTTTCATAAACAACTTGTTTTCTTAGTGTACAACACTATTTTTTGGGTCTGGGGGTTATTATTGAGAATGATCTTAATTTTCGTAAGCATATTGCCAATGTTTCGTCCAGAGTCTCTTTTATGCTCAGGAGGTTATATCTCAATATGCCACAGGGTAAGCGTTTGAAAAAATAATCATAATTGCCTTTCTAGTGTGTTTTTCAAATCAGTTTCAAATTTAAAATAAGTGCTATTTTTAGCGAACACTACTGGTCAGTAATATTACAAGTATCAAAACCGAAAGTTTCAGTAAAAGTTTCTATAACATTGTTAATAGCGTCGGGATAAAATTGAACGAAACTTTTGTGTGCGTGTGAATTTTTATATCTTACTTACTCATCTGATATGAGATACAATTGAATATATGTTTATCACTGTTCTTTTGGTAATAAGTGACGATTAAATTACTTGTAAATTTACGAAATATTTTATGTAACATAAACTGTTTTAATTTTGAGGTTAGGGACGGTTAAATTAATAGTAAACTAACCAAACTTGGACCAAATAAAACCAAAAAACTCAAAATTCTATAGTTCTCATTTTTATTCCGTTGAATATAATTCGCATTACATTCAACATGTTTGCTACCTTCCATGCATTTGTTTAATGCAGATGACCCTTCCACTTTGATGATATCTATAATATAAATAAATAAATAAGCAATATATACAAATACTCTTTGCAGTATACTTTCTTTTAGTGTTCGTCAATTGTTTATAATTTAAGTAACATCTTTTTTCAACTCCTGCTGTAGCGGCTACTGTTGCAAACGTATTAAATAACCTACAAATAAAAAATGGAGGCAAACCGACGCGCAAAAAATATTAGTTTTCATTACTAGTAAAATTACGGGTCATATATCTATCATTGATCCTGCAGGGATGTATTTCAAATTATTTATGTATGAGTGAGAAAATATAATATTGTCTTTGTGTTGGAGTTTCAGAAAGGCATGTCTTGCTGGGAAGATTACCAAAAAGGGCAGTGAAAATTAGGCGGAAAAATGTAGTGACGCTAAAAACAGTATGTTTTTATGATTGCAATAGAAACCCTGACAAAAAATATAACATAACAACACGCGTCCAAATCTAATAGCTTACCGAAATCTATTAGTGTTTGGACTTCTGTGAATATTTAAAACAATATACCGACTGCCCCCGCAAACCTTGAATAGGCTCCAGAATTATATTCGAGAGCTTGAAACCTACATGTTGAGAAAAACACGTCTACCACATTTTGATGCTGGCATCGATTTTCTGAAGTTGGCTTGGCGCTGAAGTGTACGATATTGGTTGGATGACATATAACGGGATAATGAATTGAAAAATGCCCTTTTTGTTGTCCAATATGAGGATCCCCTTTTTTACTTATTTTGAAGGATTAAGTCAATATTTAAAAGAAAAAAACTAAATGTAGGTTATTTTGATATCGAGTTGAAAATAAGGCTAAATCTTGATTTCAAGTAAACGATGAAATCAATTTAAGAATTAGTGTTAATATTAACTTGAAAATAAGGGAATTTTCAAGTTGGGGTTAGTCTACCAGTTTTTATTGAAAAAGCTATCATTTTTAAATTTAGGTTAAGGTGTTTCAAACGTTAACCTCAGCTCTTTAATTTGAAAGTAATGATTGATTTCAGCGCATTCGCAAGTTAATATTAAGTGCAATGGCATATTGGGGTATGGCCTTTGAAGGCTCGATTATTAATAAAGTACGAACTTAAAAAAAGTGCGATTTAGCTCAAAACAGCTCATTTGTATAAAATAACATATTTTTCATGAAAAACACGTCAGATGTTTATTTTTACGGACGTATTAATGTTTTTATTTGAAAAAATGAGTAAATTAACTGTAATAAATGTAGCGAATTCACTACTCCTAAATCAGATTTCTTAGAGTGTATTTGAATTGTTTTACATTTTCGTACAACTATAATGCAAATACTCATAATATATTTATTTATTTTTTTGATTTTAGACGCACGACGCAAAAACACAAAACAAAATGAAATCCAGAAGAAAAAAAGAGAACATAACAGAGTTGCATTTTAAGAAAATGAATAATTAAAGGTAACAAATAAAAGTAGATAATAATATTAATGATTTAGTTGTATTGAAATTATATTAAATTTATTTATTTAAAAAATGTGTAAATACAATTAATTAATTAATTAGTAAATTCATTCATATTTTTAATTGGAATACGATTTTGTGTGCTATTAATATCAATTTTTATATATACGTACACTTTTTTTTTCTGTGCAGTTACTGAATTGCTCTACTGAATCACACCACCTCTCAAATGTTTCGTAAACAATAAATAGATAAGGGTGGCAACATTGAATGAATCAATAATAGTTTTTGCTGGGAGATTGAAAATTCGTCCTGGCAGTACCAGAATATGATTAAAATTATGTAGAATAAGAAAAAAATATTTTTGTTCAATAACATATTTCTTGTCAATGTGTATTTAAATATAAAAAGTGCAGCTTAGTTTATAATGTGCAGAATTGTATATTATTTTAAAACATTAATTATTATTTTGTATGTCATTTCATCGGCAAGGCTAATTATTGCTGGTACAAATGATCCATACAAAGTTCTCGGCATTGACAAGTATGCGAACAACCAGGAAATCAGAAGAGCATATAAGCAATTGGCCAAGGAATGGTAATTTTGATAATCGCCATGAATGTATATTCTACCTTTTTAGTTTAATCTAATGTTATTTTTTTAAAATATTTTGATTAAAGTACGACACTACATAATAATAAGAGTGCGGTGTCCTTAATTCAATGTGTATCAAATTCTACATGTACAAGCTAATCAGACATTAATCTGAACATGAAATTCGTGTTATGTATATAAAAAAAATTGAAATGTTTAACAGTTCATTTTTTAGCTGGATAAAAAACACTAAGTCTTACAAATAAATTAAGTAGCTTGAAGTAATTTTAAAAATGCGGCGCTCTAGTGTCTCATTTTTATTTTTAGCTTGCCAAAAGTTAACGTGAAAACCGGTAGAGATAGGATATTGAAATTAAAATACGTTTGAATATACTTTTTATATATCGAGGGCTTTTATTCAATACACACTACCTACAAAAACATAGTTTTTCAGGAGAGCGAAAAAACTGATTAAATTGTAAACCGTAAAAGTGGCGATCAATATTTCTTCCACAATATTAAATAAAAATAGGATTTAAATGACACAATTAAAAAAATTCAGCAATTTCGCGCTATTCGTCGTGCTGTGGTAGATAAACATTATTGCTATTCAAATGTGAACAATGTTGTAGTGGAGATAGATCAGAAAATATTCTTGGAATCAGTGATTTGTTATTTTTTTTTATATCCTGGTGTAAATTAAACAAAACAAAAAAACCGACTAATTTTTGTCCCACTATTTTCGGTTCACGAGGTATATGATGGTTAAAGGTCTTAATATTCCATAATCCAACCCGACTTTTTTAAAGATTAAAAAATAAACAGTTACCTCCTGTATCGGTGTTTTAAAATCAGAATTGTTATCCTAAATATTTAAACTAATGTCATATTTCGGAGGATATGGATGTATTGACCCCGTAAATATCTTTCGAATCCCTGAATCTGAAAACTTTGTTTTAAAATACCACTAAACATCTTGTCTGGAAATACGAGACATATTTCAAAACTCATCAAAAACTCATTTTGTAGATTGTAGATAGGCAGTTTGAATATAAGCACTCGATATATTGATATTGATATATATATATATATATATATATATATATATATATATATATATATATATATATATATATATATATATATATATTGAAATATATAGATATGTATATTAATATATATACATATTTATATACTACTATATTTATATACCTCCTATACAAATGGCATATAAATATATATATATTTATATACCTCCTATACAAATGTTATATATATATATATATATATATATATATATATATAAATATATATATATATATATATATATACATATATATACATATATATACATATATATATACATATATGCAACTCTTCTGGCAAAAAATGTGACGAATCGGGCAACTGCCACGCGTACCTCCTATACAAATGGTAATAAAAAAACTTTTTTTATTTTGTATGAAAATACAAAATATAACGTGGTACATTAAGAAATGAACGAATTATGAAAATAAAAATAAATAAATGTTATTATTTAAAACAATAAGGGGATTCATATCAGCCATGGAAATTTACGAACACGTAATTATATAAATTTACGACTGATATGATATGAACACACCAATGAAAGATTTTTTGTACATTTTTTTTCTATTTTTAATTTTGACAACCAAATAGCCTTTTCTAATACTGTGAAATAAATTAAATGAAAGCTGTTTGTTTTAATAAAAAATGCCGAAAATTAGCGAAAAGTTTAAATTAATAAAATTGTTGCAAGAAAATGCAATTAAAAAAAAATTAGAAATTAATGAAGTCTTTAGAACAAACGATAGTAATTAATTTATAATATATATATATATAATTGCAATTAATTATATTTTTTTAAAGATTACGATGAAGAGAGAGACGAAATTATAAATAATTTGCTGTTTTATTTATCAATAGCTAAGCATTATAGATATGCTGTACCTTTTATAATTGGATCTGTTCCCAAATCACGAACATTCTTAATGAATGTGTTGCCAAATTTAGATGAAAAAAGATTTCGTGAACTAATTAGAGTTAGCTGGAGCAATTTTAGATTCATTTTAAGCTTAATAAAAGATGACGATATATTTAATGCTCCACGGTCGAACAAACAATTTCCTATTGTGATGCAGTTAATGATTGTTTTATATCGATTAGGCTCATTTGGAGAAGGGTCAACAAAATCTAAAATTGCAAGCCTTTTTAGAATAGGTGACGGTGGCACCATACAAGGAATCACACACTGAATTTTTAGAGCAATCGTAAAACTCAAAAAGAAATATCTTTTCTGGCCAAATGTTGACGAACGCAAACGACTATTAGCAGCTACATTTCACGAGATACCAAATTGCATCGGGTACGTAGATGGTCAATAAATTAAGTTATCTAAAAAACCATACGATGATCCAAAATCTTTTTTTTCTCGTAAGCACATCTATTTCCTAAAAGTGCAGGCAGTCTGTGACCACAAAATGATTATTCGACATATGGTTCTTGGATATCCAGGAAGCGTTCATGAGAGTCGAATTTATAATAATTGCGATTTAGCATTTAAATCGGAGTAAATATCGTATTAGAGTAGAGCACTGCTTTGGTTTACTAAAGGAACGTTTTAGCAGCATAAAAGAATTGAGAATTTCCATTCGAAATGATGAAAGTGTTAAACACACATGCATGTGGATATTGACTTGTGCAATACTCCATAATATTATAATAGCGCAGAGTGGGGAAGAAGACTTTTTTGAATCAAATGCAGATGATCCGATTAATAATTCTGAATACAATGAAACATCGAACGAACATCTACCATGGTCTTCTTCAGATGGTGAATTATTATGTTTTTAATAAAAAATACAAATTGATGATAAAATAACATGAAATTATTTAACAAATTGTTTTATTTATTTTGAAACATATTTAGTTCTAACAATTTTAACTTTTCTTTCGTTTCTGCTTCTATTTTCATTTTTGCTAGAGCAATTCTTTCATCACGTTCAATCTCAATTTTTTTTAATTCTTATTGCAGATTTATCTCAATTTTTTTCAATTCCAGCTCATTTATTGCTAATTTTAATTTCTCTTTTTCAAGTTGAAGCTTTTGAACAGCAAATTCGTTGTTTTTTTCCATAATGGAAGCCAAAAAAGAAATTGATGACGAGTTGCTAGAACGTTTGTTTTTTTTTTTATTATTTTGTTCCTAGGCATCGACACTAATTCCACTAGTGGTTGTTGCATCCAGAATCTTGCATTGAACTAAATATCTCCGATTCCACTTCTGTGCTTGATTCCAAGGGCGCTGATACAGACTGAACATCTATGGTAGCACTAGATAAATCGCATGATGATTCATTATTGTTGTCCGTATCTGTCATAAAATTTTCGAAAAAATTATCATCCAAATTTGAGCTCTCGATGACTACTGCTGGTGTTATTCCTTTTCTCTGTCCAAAGATTTGGTCGAGTAAATCCCAATATGGGCACATTTTAAGGATGTGTTCCCTAACAGAGTTTTCGTTTCCATCAGCTAATAGTCCTGTGTTTCCTTTCCATGTTGCTGCTGAAACGTAACCACTTTTGAGGTATCTCATTTTACTTTTGCATGTGTTCCAATCTATCACTGATATTTTATTAGAAGATATACAAATTTGTTCGTAGAACTTTGTTGCGGTAGGTTTCTATAAAAAGGAAAACATAAGAGATTTTGACAAAATCTTAACATATCAAATTTAATACCTCAAATGCTTCAGGCTTGTCTTTAACTTTATCTACAATTCGTTGGAGCAGCTCGTTACATTGAACATCTGTTCAACGATGAGTAGGATTCATACAACGAGGTTTTATTTTAGAAACTATTAAATTAAAAATAGTTTTTATTTAATTTAAAAAATAACTATGTAAATATATTTACCTCAGCCATTAACAATATATTTTTGACACAGATTTTTAAATAAATTCATTTTAAATTGACATTTCACACAAAGTTATGACAAAATATTTACGAAAAAATTTTACGTTATTTGCTCTATGATATCGAAAGATAAATTTATATATTGTGCGTAAAGTATTACCCATACAAATGTTGCGTAAGTTTTTACAATTTACGAAGTTTCCACAATTTACGAGATTTACGCGGTTGATATGAATCCCCTTAATATATATTTTACAATTAATCAGAATATCAATTAGTATCAGAACCATTGTAATTGAAGAAATTTATAGAGAAACTGCCAAAATTAAAATTTTCATTATCCATGTCAAGCGAAATCAAAATGCCAACATGTTGACATTTTTTAAATCTTTACCATGTCGAAAAACAACAAATTTGAGAAATTTTCGAAACGAATTCGAAAAATTATTCAATTTCGATATCGAAACGATTTCAAAAAGCTTATTCATTTTCGACCCTATTTAAATTAATTTGTCCTGAAGTTACCTTTCATGGAGCTGTGCTCCAAGCATTCCATAGCATCCACAACATTAAAATTGTTAACCTGGTTTGGGATTAAAAATTAAATTAAATTGATCCAGCAAAAAAAAATTTCATACTTACTAAATTTTAAAAGCTTCTAACAGTTGCGAAATTTCTTCCAATTTTAAAATTTATTAAATTGTTTCATTGAACATCTATTTTTTTTGACAAATAATTCAATACCGATTCTATAGTAATTTAACGATATCGTTACGAATTCGAAACGTTATCGAAATTATATACAATCGAAACTATGTTTATTGGGATAATACTGACACAAAATGACAGTGATAACCAAGCATTAGTATTTTCGTTTAAATATGACATGTATATGCAGATCGTTACAAGATGTTTGCAACAACAGTAATGTAAACGTAGATCGAACTGGTGCCATATAAATTCAGCGCTTCTTCCCATAAATCGATTAACTGGTGCTGTATGATTTCAGAAGTCATAATGTAATTGGAAGAGAGTTGTTCAGCATGGGCAAATTGGGACATAATATTTTTATGGATTTTATTACAGGACAATCCAAATATAGTATGGTAGGCAAAAGTTGCAGTCCACGAAAAATCAAAATTCATAAAAAATATAAAAATGTTAATATGCGAATTATTTAGAAATGTTACCTTCAATTAAAACAAAAGTCATATATATGCCTTAATTATTGCAAAATAAAAATGTTGGCAGAAAAGTGACAGCAATCTAATTATAAAATTCGACAAATGATCATAACTTTTCTTGATTTTCGCTTGCTTGACTTCGAACAGCGCCACTGGTTTCATCAACGTCAACCGAATTTACGCCCTGTTGTCGCTCAGTATTCCTCGTGGGGGATCTAGTTAGTGGCATGTTCTTTATAATAGAGTCACCAAAATGTGGGAATTAAAGGAACATTTTATACAAAAAAAATGAAACTATTTATTTGAGATATCAGTGAACATTAATTGGAAAAATCGTTTTTCATAGAAAAATTTAAATTACAGAAGGTTTGTTTTTATAAAAATAAGAAGTGCTTGCAGTTTATAGCCTCAACCATAATATGCACATGCCAACAGAAGTCGGCACATGAATCTGTGCGAACACATACAAATTGTATGTAGCAACGCATAATATGAATATAAGAGAGTTTCGTAAAGTTTCGGTAACTTTATACAGCTTATGCAATGAGCGAAACAAATCGTAGATTTCGTACAGAAAATATATCATTTAATTTTCATATTGAGAAATTTTTTTTTTAATGAAATAAAAAAAAATAATAATAAAACAGACAATAACAAATATGTTTTCAAAACAAAAAAATATTCCATTTGTTTGATTTCATTTTGTGCTCGTTTATTCATATTATGGGCTACTTAAGAAATTGACACAACACAATTGAGCAAACTTTTAGTTAAATTTTTATATGAGCGATGCTTGCACATGCATATTATGGTTGAAGCTTATATCTTAAAAACTATTAGAATATTAAAATTCATTAGTATATTAGCCTTGACAATTATAACAATAATAGCTTTTAAGTTTTTTTTTTCAATAGGGTCTTAAAATTACGTGACTACCCAGTCGGCACCTACACACATTTTTTATGATTATCGTAAATTACGATCATTTGACGATTCAAAATAATCATAAATTTCGATCATTTTGCACGTAAAAAACGATGATAAATGTCAATGAAAAAAACAATCATATTTTGCTCGTAAATAACGATGGCTCGTATTTTTCAAGTGTTTAAATCGTAAAAAAGGATTGTCAAAATTTATTATTGTTTTGCTAATCAAAAGTTCATTTAATAAAATGCATAATATGTTCAATATTTTTAACAAGATTAAATAAATTGTTTTGCTGAAAACTTTAAATCATTTGCTGTAATTAAGAAGTAAGTAAATGCATTTGGGAGATTAATATAAAATTTAAATGCATTTACTTCATTTTTTTTGTATCGTTAAAAAAGTAGGAAAAAGCTCGTAAAAGAATTAAAAATGATTATCATTTACGATTAAAATTTAATCGTAAAAAATATTAAAAACGAGTTCGTTTACGAACAAAAAACATCGTTTATAACGAGTATATAATCGTATTTTACGATCATAAACAATCGAAAATTTATCATATATGAGTATTTTTAGTTCGTTTATGATACCTCGTTACGATGGACAAATTAAGAACGAAACTGTACGCGTTTTCGTATCATTTACGATTCTCGTATACGATTGTTTTATTCATTATTTACGAATATTTGCTATCATTTACGATGTCGTTTATGATAGTTTGGCCGGCTGGGTACTTTTTTTTTAAAACGTCACGTAATATGAAAAAATTTAGTATTCAGTCAAAATCAGCACTAGCGAGTTAGTTATTATAAATACTTGATTTTATTCATAATACATAACATTTTTAAGAAAATTGACACTACTATATAAAAAATATTTATTTATTACAATATTTTACAAATAAAAAATATATTACTGTTGAACAATAGTTTCCCAAAAAATCTTTAAGTCAGTTTTTCTTCTAATTGTCAATACTACACAAAAAAACGGAATGTTTATGAGAGTATTGTTGCAAATACAAAATATTACAAAAAAGTGTAAATAATTTGTAAAGATCACATATTCTGTATTTTTTGTTAGATTTTTTCTGTAAACATCGCGAAAAATGTCATATTTGCTGTAGATTCACTGCAACTACTAGAATAAGTGGTAACATTGATGCAAATATTCACATATTTCATAGATACACTAAGAAAACAAAGATGTTTACCAGAAATACCACAGCCCTAAATATCAACTTGTTTACAAATTATTTAGATCGGTTTTGAGACAAACATCCGACAAATACGATAAATATTGCTGGCAACCATCTTTCAAATTTACGATTATGTATAGCTACCATCAATTAAACATCTTACAAATATGAAGACTGTTGCGGATTATCTGGAAAAGGTACTCCACTAGAATTCACAGAGTAATTTTTATTGAATTGAAATAAAAGATATCAAATGGTTTTTATTTATTGTAGAATTAAAACAGTATCCTTGATATACATCGCCATCGTCTTTACAAATTCTTCGAAAGTAAAATTGTAGAACTTCTTGAGACTTTTTCTCGGTAGAACCTATTCGGCCCGGCGCTTCTGTCATCAAAGTAAACACTGAAAAGAAATAATTTTCCATCACGTGTTGAAAATTTCAATTCCAGAAATTTTATTTTCACTTTTACCATTAAAATATAATATTTGAGTTGACACTTTTTCACACCATTGGATTTACTTAATTGTTGTGAATAAAACGAGCTTTAGAAAAAAGTACGCCATTTTCCTTTTTTATAGTCAAAATAAGCCAACAGTTTTGTTCCAAATGTCCAAGAACTCAGGATATTTATTTTAAATATTGAAATTTTTATTAGTGTTATGGCAAACATCTTGTAACTATCTGCATATTTGTCATATTTAAAAAATACTAAGAGTTTTGCTGAAAATTTGTTTAAATTTATGGGATATTTTTTTCCGAACGAATCCCACGCCCTCTTACCCGCTCAACTGACTGAGAGGCACATCCGGATATGTTTTATAATGAATTTTAAAAACGAATGATAACGAAAACTTATTTCTAAAAAACATAAATGTACAGTAGAAAAACTTAATCACTAATTCTTAAATTTAACATCCCCACTAGAATTTGCATTTATCAATCCTAATAGGTTACAGCAATATTTATGTTTACTTAAAACTAAACCCTTTGCCAGCACGTCCGCTACCATATCCTCCGTGCAGAGATATTCAATCAGCAACTTCCGTTCGTTGACTAAGTCTCGCACAAAATGGTGTCGTATATCGATGTGCTTGAAACGACCGTGATACATACCATTCTGCGACAAGTTGATTGAGCTCTTGTTGTCACAATATAGTACCATCCTAAATTGTCCAAATATATTGAGCAGCTCCCTGAACAAGCCGTCAGCCAAAGAGCCTCTTGCGATGCGGATGCCAGAGCCATGTACTCTGCTTCTGTTGTAGATAGGGCTACAGTCGGTTGATTTTTTGATCCCCACGAAATGGAGCCGCCTTGGTGCTTGAAAACAAATCCAGTTACCGTTTTTCGCGCATCGATATCACTTGCCCAGTCTGCATCTGAATAGCCTTCCGTTCGTTGACTAAGTCTCGCACAAAATGGTGTCGTATATCGATGTGCTTGAAACGACCGTGATACATACCATTCTGCGACAAGTTGATTGAGCTCTTGTTGTCACAATATAGTACCATCCTAAATTGTCCAAATATATTGAGCAGCTCCCTGAACAAGCCGTCAGCCAAAGAGCCTCTTGCGATGCGGATGCCAGAGCCATGTACTCTGCTTCTGTTGTAGATAGGGCTACAGTCAGTTGATTTTTTGATCCCCACGAAATGGAGCCGCCTTGGTGCTTGAAAACAAATCCAGTTACCGTTTTTCGCGCATCGATATCACTTGCCCAGTCTGCATCTGAATAGCCTTCCAGTGTTCCTTTGTCATCACGACAAAACTCGATTTTCGCGCCTTTCGTACCATTCATGTAACGCCGAATGCGCTTCACAGCAGTCCAGTGCGATTTTCCGGGGTTGTTGTTGTACTTGGACATCCCCACTGCAAAACATAAGTCTGGCCGACTTCTATGCGCTGCGTACATTATGCTGCCTATGGATTCCTGATATGGAACTGTCTTCATATATTCTCGCTCTTCTTCGGACGATGGACACAGCTCATTCAACAGTTTTTGATTGATGTCAATAGGCGTCGTAACCGGCTTGCAGTCATCCATCTGAAATTGCTTCAGGACGTCCATGTAGCGTTATTGATCGATGTAGCGTTCTTGATCGATTCATATCTTGCCATTAAGACGATCTCGCGTAATCTGCATACCAAGAATAAACTTTGCTTCGCCCAAGTCTTTCATCTTGAAATTCTGCTTAAGGTTGTCCTTAATGCTTCTTATATGCAACATTGTTTGTGAATATAAGAATGTCATCCACATATATTGCCACGTACGTCATTTCATTCTGCTTTACGTTGACTCAATCCAATGGTCTTGTCCAGCTTTTGGTTCCAAACTCTTCTCCTTGCTTCAGTCCGTATAATGATTTTTTCTGCTTACAAACTTTTCCTCTCTGCACGGCTAATCCCTCTGGATGCTTCATGAAGATCTCCTCATCTAGCTCACTTTGTAAAAAAGCGGTCACCACGTCCATTTGATCCATGTCGAGATATCGGTGAGGTGAGGTGAAGTATAAGTCGGCATCATGCGCAGAAACTTTATTGAAGGGTTTCGTTTCCATAAAAACAGCATCTCTAGAAATCACCACCTCCCTCTTCAACGGATTATAGAAGCGATATGACCGCGGATGTAAAGAGTAGCCAACAAATAATATTTTTTTGAATACTTTTTTATAAATTTAATTTAAATTACTTCTTCACATATTATAGCTAAAATCATGTAAAAAAATTTTAATTTTTAAGTTCGACATTCGATGACAAAAGTAGCAAATTATGAAATATTTCGAAAACAACTTTTTTGTAAATAGGATGCAACTTGTGTGGCTAATCATGGCTAATGCAAAACACACTAGGATCAATAACTACAGATATTTAGTCATACGCTGGTATAAAAACTTGGGCGCGGAACGCACCGGAGAGATAAAAAAACCGATTTAAAAAAGCATCTTTTTTTAAAAAATAAACAAATTTATACTTTGATAGGGTTTAACACCTATGAGGTACAGAGTATATTAAGTTTATGCAGATATGGTAACGCTACATAGGAAACGTGCCTTTATGGAAAAGTATATTTATTCTTGATCAGCAATTTTGCTTCAGTATGTTCTATCAAAAAAATGGTTTTGAGTACGGAAATGAGTCAAATCGTTCAACGGACACGCCCACCTTCCATACAAGATACTTTTATATAACACTTTAGGAACCTATAACTCGAAAAATACCGAAGATATAATTACAACATTTAAAACTATTGTTAGTATTTACCTAAAAATGAGCGTGATCCGCCCACATTTTTTTTTTTACATTATTTCCAGGTTTTTTATAGTGAGAATTTTAGTCGTATTTCACATATTGTTCAAAAATTCCTTAATTAATGAGCAAAATGTAACTGATTATGACAGAACTAAGAGAATTATACAAATTAATATAATTTAATGATATTTTGTTGAAAAACTAGGAATTTCTTTTTTTTTTTATATAAAATTTTCATATCAATAAATCAGTCAACTCTGCCTTTCAATTAAATGTAGGGTATTCATGGAATTCGGTTAGATTAAAAAATGGTACGTTCATTTTAATTATATGAGGTTATTTCGGTTACAACACTGAAACGTTGGTTCAAATAACCTCATGCCAAAAGAGGATTTATCTGTGTGTACATTTATTGTTATTTAATTTTTATAAAGAAATATTAATTTTTAAACAAAATAAAATATCGACAAATGGTCTTCGGATTTGTATTTCTCATACCAAAATTGACCTAAATCTAAAATTATCAACATTAAAAACGTGCCATTTCTATCTTGCCGAGTTAAGGGTTAAGTTACGTTATGTTTTTTATTATAGCTTAGTGATAAGTTTGAAAGCTATAATAAAATCAGTTTTTGAAGAACTTTCAACTTGTGTAGGATACATAAAATCCATTTTTTTTATTGTAATATCTGATAATATTGAATTATCAAGATGATCTTAGTTCTTAAATTTACACAAATGTTGGTCATTAATGGGCACACACAAATGAGAGTAACCTACATTTTTAAACACCGTTATACCTTATTTGTCTTCTAATTTAAGGCACCCTGACAAATCACATCATCCTGAAGCTGAACAAAAATTTGTCGAAGTGAAACAAGCATATGAATTATTAAATGACGTGGAGAGACGTCGGATCTATGATCATCATGGAATAACCAATGAGGATTCACATTACATAAAAAAACAGCATGACTACAGTCAGTATGGTCGATTCTCGTCTGAATCTTTTGACGAGTTTTTCGGAAAACGATTTTATTTTGATCATGATATAAGCCTTTATCATAAATTAACTGTTACTGCCAAATATTTTGAACAAACTATTATTCCAAAGAGCAGTTCTATTCCGCATATTTTAATGGTATATAGCGATTGGTGTTTTAGATGTACCCGACTCGTTGGAGCATTAAAGAAGTTAATAGAAAATTTGGAACCGTTAGGTATGGTATATAAAATTCAATAATGTTAATATAATCTATACGACTTTTACAGGAATACAATTTGCAACAATTAATGCAATGCACGAACAAGTTCTTCTACGAAAAATTGGCGTTGATGACGTTCCAAAAATTATACTTATTCTTAACGGACACAGCTATATTTACCGCGAATTGTCGTTTACAGTGCAGAAGATTGTTGGTAATGATTATATTACATTCTAAATACATTTACAATTGTATACAATTCGTACAAAATGAATTGCGTGCTCATTATAGTATAACGAACCATTGGATAGGTTGCAGACAGTTTCCGGGGTATGCTTAGTCCTGGTGGCCACACAATTAGAAACGATTTTTTAAAAATGTTTAAATATATTTTTATTGAACTACGACACTTTATACGCATGTATAGTAGTATTGGTTTTAAGTTTGAACAATGCTCTCAAAAACCAAATCATTTTCTTGTTTATCGTAAATGCTAAATAAATAATTTAAAAATTGTCTAAAAATCTCAAAATTTTCAGTGATTATATAATAAAAAAGAATAAGAATATTAACATTAACATTAATTGGTATATTAAAATTAATCTTGACAATTATGAAAATAATTGCGTTTATGGTTTTTGAAAAACTATTTTCAACAGTATTAAATGAATAGTGGGTGAAAAGGGATTTGGCCCCTACGTGAACACTTTTCTTTAAATCGTTACGTAATATTAATATACTAAATAATGGTAACATTCTTACACATTCTAAAATATTGGGATATAACCTTGGAAATTTTTATTTTGATTTTAACAATTTTTTTAATTATTTATTTATCATTTATAATCTAACAATAAACAAGAAAATGATTTATGGATATTCTAAGCATAGTCCAAACTAAAAATCCAAATTAATATACATATATATAAATTGTTGTACTTCAATAAAAATATATAATTAAAAATTAAGTTGTAAAGCATGACCGTTTCTAATAGTGTGGCCTGCTCTATATATGAGCAGAACCTGAAAACCTTTAACCTTTGGGGTTGACAAAATTTCACAAAAACATTTGCTGGTACATCTTAGCGCTTTTGAATATAAGCTTATTGGCCTTTATGTAAAATAAATCCATTTGCGTGCATCACTTTTAATGAAATCCATCAACGATAGAGGTCGGTTCAAAATTCTAAAGAATTGTTTATTTATAAAATATTTATTGATAAAGTGAAATTATTTTTTATGACATAATATTTCAATATATTTCAGTTTAATATCATATAATTATGTATATAACGAAATAAATATATATAAGAAATTTTGATTTTTAAAAATTTTAGTAGAATTTTTTTAAAGTGTTCCTGTATTTTTTGATACTAGGGGCACATTCATGTGATATGCCTTAAAATCATTGCTCTTACAATACCTTGCAATAAAAAAATCAAACCAACAATTTCTTAAAAGCCACTCCTCACACGTTCGATAATAGGTACACAATTGTAATTTTTTGGATTTTCAGCACACATACCGTGGAATAGATTCTGTTATGTTAAAAATTTGATGAGGAATTATTTTTTGATGATCAAATATAACAGTATGTATCGAAAACCATTTAATCCGACCAAATTAAAATGAAATCTAAAAAGTTATTACTTGAAAGCCGCGCTTGACACACTAGGTAATATTTGAACCATATGTTGAAATTTTGTTTTCTCAATAAAAAAACGATTGATTAATAATTCTAAAGTGGCATTGTATTTTTAAATTAACTCGTGGCATAAATTTCCGATCACACCTATGTCCAGCCAAATTCAGATGGAATTCTAGATGTGCCTTACAAAAAAATGCTTTTTTCGGGCCAATCACGTCTTTTTTTCGAAAGTTCCAACGTGTCCTTTTGGGGTGTTTGTGGCACATTCACAAATCATATCTTAAAATCTTTATATTTACCTCCTCTA
This sequence comes from Dryomyza anilis, assembly GCA_951804985.1. NCBI lineage: Eukaryota > Metazoa > Arthropoda > Insecta > Diptera > Dryomyzidae > Dryomyza > Dryomyza anilis. The sequence goes on along the minus strand of OX638132.1, from coordinate 40,043,870 downwards.
TAAAAAATTAGATACAAAAAAATACATTAGATACAAGCCGCGGATCACACGTTGAAAAGAATCCGAAATTTTCGTTTTCGTTCCAAAAGTTTTATCATACCTCCACATCTGTCCAAATTTCGTTTGGGATATGGCACACTTATGCAGCATATTTTTTTGCATTCGGGTATTAGCTAGCGATTGTATTAAAATTGTACCGATATCTTGCAAGCCGTAGCAATAGTGATGATTATAACGACACAAAACGTGCGCGTATAATCAGTATTTTTGATGTTTTTCTTACTTTGGCCACATCTAGCTATTCGACAGAGAAACTTAAGAACTAAAAATGACTGGGATTTTTAAATCATGTATTCATAACAATATTCAATTAAAAGATAAAAAATAAAAAACTACAAATCATTTTTATTCATTCCTTTATGTCAATATCATGAAGGTTAAAAATTCTGTTCAATTTGTTCATATATATGTGTGAATTAAAAATGGGAAATACAATTTTAGAAAAAAATATATAAATGAACTTATTAAAAAAAAAAAAAAAATAAATGAAAGTATATAGAAAGCCTGACTCTTATCCTATAAGATGTATAAGAATCAGAGTGGCACCGTTTTTGGTTTGTACGTAAATATTCTTAGAATAAACACGCGTCCACCTGTCGTGCACCGCGCCGAATGAAACGTGCTCTATTCTAAAGTACACATATATATTTGAAGAGAACACAGTTACACTTATATGTACTTCAATGCATTGTCTGCTTTGTCGGAAGCCATTTGATATTCTCTCATAAAAGAAAAACTTAAATCTATTGGACTCGATAAATTAAATATTAAATTAATATTTTTTACATTTTTAAATGTATTTCATCCCAATTGGACAACATCGATTTTTTGATGTTCATCTAAATTTTATATATATATATATATATATATATATATATATATATATATATATATATATATATATATATATATATTTATATATATATACACTGCGCGCCACTTGAATACGGCCAGTTTTTTTAAGTCCAAATTTGGCCCATATCTCGCCCTATTCATAATGCACAAAAAATTAAAATCCGAAATGAATGTGAATTTTGAGATAATTTTAATTAAAAAAACACAGAAAAATACAGTAAAATTTTGCTCCACTTGAATAAGGCCAGTTCAAATTAATGATGAAAAACACAGTAAACTATGGATTATTATTTTAAATGTCCATTCTTCAAATTAACTTAAAAGTAGTCCACGATAGCATTTTAAAGAATACCTCAATAAAAATATTATTTAATCAAGGATAATGAAATCCTGACAGCAATTATTTTAAAAAAATAGCATTATATATCATTAGCTTCACTAATATTGTGCATACAACAAATTTTGATACATTATGAATAGGGCGATATATGAGCCAAAATTTGACTTTAAAAAACTGGCCTCCATTAAATGGAGGGGGAAAAGGTGGAGTAGTGTCGGTGAATGTTTGTTTCGAACTTGCCAATATCAAAAATGTCGGGAAAAATGGACGCAGGGAGATTGTTCCACAAACGTGTCGTGCGACTGAGGAACGAATTCTATCTATAATGCGTGGTTCTGTTGAGAGTCGAGTGGACTACGAAGGGGTGGGCTTGGTTTGATGCCCGAGTAGAATGAGAAAACACACGACCTGGTGGAATCAGGCATTGTATTTCACTCGAACACTTACCATTGTAATACCTATAAAACAGGCTTACACACCCAACGGTCTTTCGGTGCTCAAGAGAACCAATAGACGATGAGATATTTTCATCCCCTATCAAATATATCGCAAGTTGTTTAATTCGGTCCAGGAACTCCAAGGAGGATTTTGAAGCTCTTGCCCAAATGTGCGAATTGAATTCCATTTTAGTCCGTATATAGGTAGTGTAGACAATGCGTAGGTCAGCAGGAGTGAAGTATGTTTTACACCGTTTTAAAAAACTGAGGCACTTCTTCTTTCGACACATTAAATATGTGATCATTCCAACGGAGATCACATTGAATTGATATGCCCAGAACGTCAAGAGCAGCGCAATATCCACAGCACCCCTTTTGAGGAGTGGGTGGGGTGAATCCATTTTTTTTGTGAGATGACAGACAACATTGGGTCTTGCTTGCATTAAAATCTACTCCCCACTCGGAGATTGATTTAAGGTCATTATTGAGCGTGTCATTCATAGTGCGTCTTTTACTCTCAATCTCCAAAGAGTTTGGGCGCTTGTTGAACGAGTATGAATGACAAATGTTACTGTCATCTGCAAAGGAATGAATTGGGTCAATGACAGAAGGTCATTGATAAATACCAGAAATAGGGACGGGGATAGGACGGAACCCTCCGGAACTCCAGAATTGATGGAATGTTGTTCTGAAAAAACACCATTCATCGCAACTCGTATAGAACGACCCTAGAGAAAACTCGATATCCATCGAGTAAAAGATTCACCGACACCAAATGCAATTAGTTTTGAAACGAGGGCTTTATGCCACACTCGATGAAAAGCCTTGATAATATCGAGAGCAACAGCCTTACTCTCCCCGAAAAGGTGAATACAATTATTCCACTTTACGGAGAGGACCGCCATCAAGTCACATGTGGATCTGGCCCTACGGAAACCATATTGGCGCTCACTGAACAATTCGTTGTGCTCAAGATATGCTCAAGGTGGAAGTTAATTACGCTATCCATTACCTTGGAGAGTGCAGAGCATATTGAAATGGGTCGGTAATAGGCAGGGTTCGTAGCCTCGCCCTTTTTCGGGACTGGCTGGACATTGGCAACCTTCCAACAAGATGGAAAAACTCCTGTCGTGTAGGAGATGTTGAAAAGGTTACGCAACGGACAAGCCAGCGTTGACGCGCACTTCTTCAACACATGGGCAGATATGCCATCTGGCCCAGAGGCTTTGTTAATGTTGAGGTTTGCTAAAACCTTTTTAACTGCCCGAAAATGAATATCCGGCATTGCAGAAGAAACAAAATCGACGACGGGCAGTGGTTGATTAGTATCTGGGAGCGTTGAATTATTTGAAAACAATTCTGCCAAGAGATTAGATTTATCAACCGGGTCAGTGAAGGTCTGGCCATTCATAATAAGTGTTGGAGTAGACGATGTCGTCTGATTCTTCACCCTTTTTACGAATGACCAGAAATTTTTTCTACCTCTATGGTAGAGTAGGACATTTTTGCGCGCGTTTTGTTCGTGAAAAAACTTTTCGCCGCAGCATTTATGTATCTGTATGCGAAACGCAATTTCCAATTAAAGTTGCGAAAAAAATCATTTAACGCTACCCAATTTGCTTTTTCGTAAAGCCATACAGTCCTCTTCGGGGCTTTAATCAAAAAGTCGCGTAAACTAGAATACGAAAACTCAGCGGAAACAGTACAGTGGTCGGAGTTACCAAGAGGTGCAAGGACTTTTACATCATATTTTTCGTGATGTGATGTCAGAAAAAGGTCGAGAACTTTTTGGCTTTGCCCACCGACGCGTGGGAGGTACGTCGGTTCCTTCACCAATTGAGTGAGTTGATTGCACTCTGCAAACATCTCAACATAACAACCCTCCAGTGTTGGAAGACCCGAGTGGCTCAACCAAGTGGCGTTGTGCACATTAAAATCGCCGGCAACAACAATTTCACTGCCTGGAAATTTCTCCAATATATTTGAGCTCGAATCAGATAAGGCATTCTGCTTATTACAGGTGGAAACCCTATCTAGATTCGGACTCCTATAATGAAAGCACAAGTGCATGATTTGTGTTTGGATTTTGAATTTAACCCAAATTGTATTAAATTCGCTATCCGACACACTATGTTGTTGCTGCAGTTGATACACAACGTCACTCCGAATAAATAGAGCGAGACACCTATGGGCAGAAAATAATGGCACTAAGTGATACCCAGGTATTTGAAAATCCAGTGGATCTGCATCCTCACTAACCTGGGTCTCACCCAGTGCCATTATTTGTGGCCTATTAACGGACACATACGCATATATAGAGAAGAAATTCGTTCTCAGCCCACGAATGTTGCAAAAATCTATGCGAAATTTTTGCGATTTTTTCCTCTCCGAAAAGTGGAATAATTGTACTCACCTTTTCGGGGAGAGTAGGTCTGTTGCTCTCGATATTTCCAAGGCTTTTCATCGAGTGTGGCATAAAGCCATCGTTTCAAAACTAATTGCATTTGCTGTCGGTGAATCTTTTACTCGATGGATATCGAGTTTTCTCTAGGGTCGTTCTATACGAGTTGCGATAGATGGTGTTTTTTCAGAACAACATTCCATCAATTCTGGAGTTCCGGAGGGTTCCGTCCTATCCCCGTCCCTATTTCTGGTATTTATCAATGACCTTCTGTCATTGACCCAATTCATTCCTTTGCAGATGACAGTAACATTTGTCATTCATACTCGTTCAACAAGCGCCCAAACTCTTTGGAGATTGAGAGTAAAAGACGCACTATGAATGACACGCTCAATAATGACCTTAAATCAATCTCCGAGTGGGGAGTAGATTTTAATGCAAGCAAGACCCAATGTTGTCTGTCATCTCACAAAAAAAATGGATTCACCCCACCCACTCCTCAAAAGGGGTGCTGTGGATATTGCGCTGCTCTTGACGTTCTGGGCATATCAATTCAATGTGATCTCCGTTGGAATGATCACATATTTAATGTGTCGAAAGAAGAAGTGCCTCAGTTTTTTAAAACGGTGTAAAGCATACTTCACTCCTGCTGACCTACGCATTGTCTACACTACCTATATACGGACTAAAATGGAATTCAATTCGCACATTTGGGCAAGAGCTTCAAAATCCTCCTTGGAGTTCCTGGACCGAATTAAACAACTTGCGATATATTTGATAGGGGATGAAAATATCTCATCGTCTATTGGTTCTCTTGAGCACCGAAAGACCGTTGGGTGTGTAAGCCTGTTTTATAGGTATTACAATGGTAAGTGTTCGAGTGAAATACAATGCCTGATTCCACCAGGTCGTGTGTTTTCTCGTTCTACTCGGGCATCAAACCAAGCCCACCCCTTCGTAGTCCACTCGACTCTCAACAGAACCACGCATTATAGATAGAATTCGTTCCTCAGTCGCACGACACGTTTGTGGAACAATCTCCCTGCGTCCGTTTTTCCCGACATTTTTGATATTGGCAAGTTCAAAACAAACATTCACCGACACTACTCCATCTTTTCCCCCTCCACTTAACCTAACTTCCCTTATTACGATCAACACTGTGCATTGCATGAATAGCGGCATCCCCTGAGCGTTGGTTAATTTGTAAAAAAAATATTTAAGAGATGGTTGTCTCAAAGACGATCTAAATAATTTGTAAATAACTTGATATTTAGGGCTGTGATATTTCTGGTAGGTAATCATCTTTGTTTTCTAAGTGTAGTAAAATATTTTTCTTGCTGTATGTCCGTATTCACGCTAATTTGAAAAATTCTGTTCCAAATGCAGTAAAATTTAGTCTTAATATGTTTTGACCAAAGGGTAGTTCTGAGTTTAAAAATGAGCCAATCGGTCAACGGTCACATACACCTATCATTCAAGTCACTTATATATTAATCTTTAGGAATCCATAAGTTATAAAGTATTAAAAATATATTTATAAAAAGATTAAAAAGATATATTATATAAAATCAAAATACACCGTAAAATAATGTTGACCGCATATGTGCGCTGTTAATTCTGAACTTCTGATTAGATACAGGTATATTTTTAACCATTTGTATTATTTTTATTAATTATTTATATTTTAGGCACTGAAATAAATAAAAAATGTTTTAAATATAAGGACTGCGTCAAATAAAATAATTCGCTACAAAAATGAAAAAATCTAGAAATCTAGTAATCGAATTTTTATAGAATAAAATATTTTATTTTGCAAATTATTTTTAGATTTAAAAAAAAAATATATAAAAAACCAGAAATTAATATTTTTTAATAAAAAGTTTTAATTTTTTCGGAAACCCTTCCATTAATGTTGTAATGGTAGTGTCCGACACCCTCACAGCTGCTGAAACCAATTTCTTTTAAAGTCTTGAAGGTCTTTGGCCACTTTTTTTGTTGTCTTCATCTCCCTTTTTACTAAAGCCCAGTATCTCTCAATCGGCCTGAGTTCTGGACAGTTTAGTGGATTAGCTTCTCTAGGCACCAAAATCACTGCATTTTGTTGGATCCACTCTAAGGCCGTTTTGCTGTAGTGACATGAAGCGAGGTCAGGCCAAAAAAATGTGGACACTTCATGTTGGCGTAAAAATGGAAGCAATCTCTTTTGCAAGCATTCCTTCACATATATTTCTCTATTAATTGTACCCGATGTCACGAATGAGCTGCTCCTTTTTCCACAACTGCAAATTGCCTGCCAAACAAGGAATTTCTTTGGGAATTTTTGTCATTTTTTTTTATTTGAATTTTTCAGCGACATTTCCTCGAGAATCGGCTGTATAAAATTCCTGCCCAGGTAGCTGAGAAAAGTCCGCTAAAACATAAGTTTCGTCGTCCATTATGCAACATTCGAATTTTTTTAAAAACACTTTGGTTCAACTTTTTAGCTCGTTGTTTTGCGGTTTCATTCTTGACGGCATTTCTATCCGGAACTTTTTGGACCTTGTACGTCTTCAGCCCAGCTTCTTTCTTAGTCCTGCGCACGAAAGATTCTGAGCAATCCGCCTTTCTCGCCAATTTCCTTCCGGATATGCTTGGATCTTTCTTTAAAATATTCACAACCTTCTTCGACTTTTCACGAGCATGTGGGCCTACCAGAACCTTTCTTCCGATCAATACTCAGGTCTTCCTTAAAGCGGTTGATAACGCGAGAAATGGTCTTAGGGTTAGCCCCTACCTCCTTGGCAATTTTTTTAAAAGACCAACTAGGTTGTTTTTGAAAAATTTTAATTATATTTTCTCGCACTTCCACTTCGTTTGCCATTTTCGCGTTAAATAAGTTTTGTATTGACTATAACTGAACACATTATTTTCTGCCATTTAATTCAGAGCTACTATGATCAAATTTTTTAAATTTGAATCTTGCAATATCACATTATGGGAAGATATGTAACGGACAATTTTATTCGACGCAGTCCTTAATTCTATACTCATTTCATAGTCGAAAAATGAGCATTAGGCTTGTTATTATACATATCCGAATTTGACGCCGCTAAATTGGGCATTTCAACCATTGTGTGCCGCCTAATATTGGAAACTTGTGCTTAGGCAGTTTAAATGGAAGATATGTGCACATGGTGTCCGATAAACGTTTGCGTTAATCTATAATTGGTTATGAAATATTGTACACATATCATAATACATTTTTATTGATGTACTATCATTCGCATTTTTTTTAGCCATTTTTAGAGATAACATATAACATCAATAAATAAGAAGTAGTATAACAAGATTAAATGTGCATACTTATACCAAAAACGGACGTACATCATTACTTACTAACTTATTTGGCCATTACAACTCATGGTGGGGCTCGGCCGCACCTTTTTTTTTAAACATACACAACATGTATTTCGTTATTCCAGCTGTTACTAACAGCGTGTTAGTATAAATAATAGTAAAAAAAAATGTGATACGCAATTCTCCGGTCGAACTAATTATTTTATCTTAATAAATTCGCGATTCCAGCAAGAAGTACGAAAATTAAATCCAAAGATTATCTTTTATATAATAATTAAATAATACTTGAGGACATAATATTTGTTAAAAACACATGTTTTATGTATACCTGTATGCATAAACATTCGAGTGGTTCAAAAAACTATTTTTTCTAAATTCCCACGGCACCCCCCCTAAAAAGTTTAAGCACATTAAAAAATAATTGACAACAAATTTTGGCCAAATCGAAAAACGTTTAGAGGTCGCGCATCGCGAATTTCTGTTTTTAGCCCATTTAAAAAGTTGAATAACTTTTTTATATTTGGTTGGATTTTAATGAAATTTTGGAATCTTGAACATAATCAGATTACAATGGAATTATCAAAATTTCGACTATTTTTACATATACCTTTCTTAGATAGTTCACACCCATTTTCGCCATCTTTCTATATATTTAAAATGTTCGATAACTTCTCTTAAATATCCAATAAACATAATTAAAATAAAAAGAAATTGAAGATTATAAGTAATATATACACGCATAGAAATATATTGTTACTTTTCACAATATACGATTGTCGTTTGAAAAACTATATAAAATAATGTGACACCTCTATTTTCTTAAACAAGTCAAACTGACATCTCTAATTTTGTTATTGTTTTATGTCGTTTGACAAACCTTGTTGGTAAGTAATATATAAAATTAATAAATTTATTCAATATTTCAATTTGTTTTGTTTTATATTGTTTATTTTAGCTACAAATCCCTTTTTGGAATACCGTGGCCCAACACCATGCATGCCTCAACCCCCCAACAACTCGAACAGGCACAGCGAACAGGCACAGCACAGAACCTAGGCGGCGCACAATGACTATAGTCACGTTCGTTATAGATATAGCTACGTTCGCGCATGCCTTCGTTTACGGTGACGGCAGTGGGCGGCGCTACGCCTGATAACACGCAGTCATATGCAGCGATGGCGCCAGCACCGTGAACAGAGCGTAAGCATTTGGGCAACAAGCGCAAACAACTTTCAGCGGTACAACTCCAGCACATTAACGGTCTGTTCGCGCAGCACAGTCGGTGCGCCAGTAGGTAGCACACACGACGTCCTACTCGGCGACACATTCATATTGCTGTTGAATGCTGATGGTGGCAGCGTCTTTGTTGACGGATGCCGGCGGCATTGGGCTGCACTATTGAAGTTCGATTCGTGGGTGGCGTTGAACTTAAGAACGCATATTTTGCAACAATGTGAATATTGTTTTATAATGATTAAATAAATAATATATAAAAACATAAAAATATTGTTTAATTTATTTCCATTTGACAATCAAATATTATAATTTACAATTTAATTTTATTTAAAAATGACAATATCCAATGTCGCCAGTAACAATTGAATAATTTTTAAATTTCACAATCAAATTTTGAAAACCGACAATGAAATGACAATAATATAATGGGATCTATTTTGAACATGCCTATTGTTATTTTATTGTTGGATCTAACAATATTTTTCTATGCGTGTAGTTTTATATATACAGGGTGTTCCGCTTCAGGATGCAAATATGGTTCATTTCATGAAAAAAAAAAATGTTACAAAGATCGGGCGTATCGAAAACACCCAATGATATAAAGATCTGCCTCATAATTCTAGATACAGTCACAGAGATAGTGCTCTGTAGTACCAGTTTCTTCGTATCAGGCAGCTTTCGGACAGTCCGATTGTGTTCATGTGTTTTTCACATGAGTTGTGTCTCGTTAGTGATCTGCACTCCTTTCTACTTAAAGAAAGTAGAAAGGAGGCCGATTTCTTGGTTATCGTCGGTGTCATGAGCTTGGAGAATCTGCATTTGGTCCAGTTCAGCCATCTGTTCTTGTGTGCGGAGGCGATTAAGGAGCTGCTGGAGAGTTTTCCCGTAGATGTAGGTAGTCCAAGCACAGGTTCTGGTCGAACTGGATTGTCCTCAGATCCAGCACGTGCTAGTTCGTCGGATGTTTCATTACCCGAAACTCCTTCTATGACATGAACTTGAGAAATTCCTCACGATTCTTGGCAGAATTCGTACCAAAGAAATTATTGAGATGTCCGTTCAAGATATGAACGATGTCATAAATGCTAGTTTTGTCCGAAAAACGTTATCTAGACATCCCGTTCCATGGTGGAACGATTGTCTTGACATCTCGCGCAAGGATTCTAGAAAGCTTCTAAATAGGGCCCTAAGGAGCAATTTAGACTCATACTGGTTTCTTTATCGAACTAAGCAGAAAAATATAAGAAACTAATTCATAAATCCAAAAGTTTTTCTGCCCGACTGGACTCACTGATGGCTCGTATACTGAGTCTAGGACAGAGGCACTCAGTGTCCTAGTTGAAATTCCCTTTCCGGGAAATCAAATCCACATAGGGCCACTTTGTAATCCTAGCACTGGAGCCAGCAATAACAACTCTAATGTGACAAAACACGACTGGCAGGTTGCCAGATTAGTTGTGTACGATGAAGCTACTGCAGTAGCTTCTTTTAATGACTTCTAGTCTCCTGAACCGGATGGCATCTACCCAGTCATGCAGGTATAACCCAATTGTTATCATGCCTATAGAAGATCTTCAGAGCAAGTCTCGCATGTGCACACACAGAAAAAAAATCATACTATTTATGAATTTGTTCATCAATTTTATGAATTTTTCATTGTTACTCAACCAATGACTGTTGTATGTTATAAGGTCCTTCTTCTAGGACTTTAACTTGATCCTATTTATACTTACTGAGTCCTTTTTACTTTTTTATATTATTTAAAACAACCGAGTCTTTTTTACTTCAAGACACTTTATTTCGCTTTAAAAGTTGGTTACACTTATACTTAACACTTAGTTGTAGACAGTTCAGCTTATCGAAAACAATAGATTCTTAGTCTATACTTAACTTCTACTTAACACCTCGTATTCTTATAATTTCACAATAAATTGAGTAATTTCATCATGCTAAAATAACTTAGTCAGCGTATTTATAATTTCACAATAAATTGAGTACTTTAAGTCAGCATTTATTTGTATGATCGGAGTGACCTAGTTAACGTGGGCGTGTATACCTGTGTTATGTTAAGCGGTGTGCGCCAATACAATTAAATGCTGTTTGTGTTTAACATGCATAATGCTTAACCCTAAAAGTATGCCATAAAGAAAAATATACTGGTTATGTTATGTTGTGGATCGTAAGCACGCTGTAAGTTCCACGATTATGATACTCAACAGTGGATCATATGTAAGCTGTGAACTCTACGATTATGATACACAACATACCTCCCCCCTTATTGAAAAAAAAAAAATTATTATTATTAAGAAGAATAATAGTTTTTTTTTTTTTTTTGTATTATTTTAATTATTTCTGAAGAGAAAATTATTATTAAAAAGAATAATAGTTTTTTCTTTTTACATTGTTTTATGTGGTATAAATTACGTTAAGTTCTATTAGTTATGAAGTTATGATCTTTACTTATATAATATTTAATGGATATTAGTAAATTAAGAGTTGTAATTTCCAGTTATATATAATAAAAACCTGGTCCCGATGTTTTCGTTGCTGACTGCTGCTGTTCTGCGGTAGTAGTTCGATGCGTTGTCGTTGTTTCTGACGTATTGGCTTCTATTTCATGTGACTTCGTTCGTTGACTTGCTATGGGTGTTGTGGTGTTTGGTTTCTGCGTTGTTGATTTCCGCAATGAACCGATTTTTTCGAGTGGGGATTTCTTGCTGGGAAATGTATTTGACACCATTTCAAGGTTTTTCTTAGCCGCTTCTACATCTATTGTTGCTATTGGTGATTTATTTGTATTAAATTCATCGGCTTTTATTGTTGCTTTATTTTTAATTGTCGAGTAGTAATGTATGTATAATACATATGCCGCTATTATTATTATTAGTATCAGCATTAATATGCCGTACGACATACCGGTTTTCGTTATTTCATTTTGACGATTAAGTAATTCTTTGCGTTCCTGGTTATCAGTTAATTGTAGTAATATTTCGTCGAAATCACGATGCCCATCTCTTAATGCTGCTCTTATTTTGCTGTGATCTGACACCAAGATCGGTAACGATGTTTGTGATATATTTGAATATGATAATGATGACGAATTGCCTTGTAAATTTTCTATCATAACCGTATGTTCTTCCTTCTTGTATGTTATATTCCTAATGCTTTGATGTGTAAACTCGTATGGCAGTATCATTTCTTTGTTGTGTATGTTGCAAGCTTCATTCATGGACATCCAACCCAGGCCGGATAGTGTCAATGTGGCTATATTTGACCCACAAACTGCTTCGAAAAAGGCTGGTGTATTGAATTTATACATAGTTTAACTACTAGGCCAGAACTCCTTTTGATTGCAACATGTTCACAGGTATCTTTAATATCTGTTCTGTGTTGAATCAACGCGACTTCACATAGTGTGTTGCTAGTTGTTGTGTAAACTCGTATTTTTGGTTCCTGGACGTTTGCATAGTGTAATTTCTTTGTCCGTATGTTGGCTAACCAAAATGCATTTGCTGTGATCTTCATTCGATAGACCTATGTATTTGCTCCGGTCTTCTGCTTCTGATATGTAGTCATATGTTGTTTTAACCAATGCATCCCATTCTTCATTAATATTTGTGGGTATTGGGTAAATTCTATATAATGTGAACAACAAATCATCAGGTAGTGGTGTCTTGATGACTATTATTAGGCCGTCTGTGTCTGGGAAAACTCGTACTGTTGATGCACGGTGCATTTCGAATGATTTTTGTATGAACCACTTCGCCTTTCCTCTTAACGTGAGACTAGTCAGCATTTCATCTAACTCGCTCTGGTCTATAATTGTCGGGTGTAATCGTCCCTTGTATAGATCATCTATGATTGCCATTTCCATCTTCTGTTGTCCTTGAATTTCGATTAGGTTTGCATTAATTGTAGATTGAATTTCCAAGGTATCCATCATGAATAGTAAATGACTAACTTGTTGGTTTATTTTTTCATTTATGTATTTTTGTGTTCTTATTGTTATGTTTAACACATTTTGTAGATTTTCGACTTCCTTCAAGGAATTCAGTAAGGGTTCTGCTATCTTGTTATAATTTGATGAAATCACCGTAATTTGTCTTTTCATTATTTCGTATGTTTTATGTTCATTTTCATCAATATTATTCAGGTGTTTATAGATAGTTTCTCTTTCATTATTGTCCATCAGTCCAAAAGCCCAGTTGAATCCTTCTCCAATGAAATTGAGTGATCTCTTTTGTCGGTTACTCTTTATTGTGCGCTTAATAATTTCTTCATTTTTCTGTAGTGTGGCTATTATTGCCGTGGTCTCCCGTGTTGCTGCTATACATGATCTTTTTATGCTGGGTCCGTTTACATTGGTGCTCATTTGTTCGCACATTGTGTTTGCCGTGATTATGTATTTGTTTGTCAGCTCCAGGAAATCGTTCAGTTGTAGCGGTTTAAACTTGGCTACTATCGTCCATTCATCATTGTAGAACAAAGCATCGGTTGTCTTCTCAAAGAATAATCTTGTATCATTAATTGATGTCTGTGTGATGTTGACTGCTTCATTGGCTGCCAGCATCAGGACCAGTGTGACAATTCTAATCATTATATTGGTTTCGCTCTTTATTGCCTATCGTAAAGAGAAAGAGAAGAAATTCCATTTTTTTTTTTTTACATATTTAATGGAATCCTTGATCACATCATATAGTTTTCTTATAAATATTTCTTATTTTACCTTAATACATCCTGTTAAGGCTATGGCCATAATTATACCTTAATAAGTTATAATAGTTAATTTACATATGTGTCAACATTTACTATATGATTTTGTTTAGAAACATATATGTTTGGATATGTTTCTGCATTATTGCAATACAAATTGTTTTATTTAGAGTCCCAGTAGTACATGGTTAAATGCTAGTCATATTCAACAATACTTAGCTATTTACTCATGCACCAACTAATAATTTTTTTAAATATTAAGAAATAAGCGCGCGCGACTTCTTAGCATTACATAAATGTATTTGCTATATTAAGTTGTTAAGTATTTAATTTTGTACATCTCAATTGTACTTATTTATTTTCATTACCGTGTAATGATGAATTTAAAACGTTTGTTAGTTTGTTAGTTTGCTATATTAACGCATATCTGCATTAATATATTTAGTTTCATGAATGAAAATTATGTTAATGATAAAAAATATTAGGCAGTTTTGTCGCTGCACTACCGTATCTCGTTTCAGTTCCAGTACGTTAGTGGCTTCTGCCTGTAAAGTGCTGAAGTGCATTTAATCGTTTAGCATATGAATATATTCAAGCCTTCTATATTAATATGAGCTGGGAGCATTGCGCTCTATGCACAATGAATCTTTTTGTTTAAAATGCCATTGAGGTAGGTACTGACCTATCACAATTTTAATGACAACGTAATTTTTATACCTTGCAAATTCGTACCTCAAATAATAATTTGATTTTGTTATTTGTTTATATTCAATGCTAGTCATCTTCAATTAATACATAGCTATTTACTCTGCGATTTGTATTTTGGCAATATTACATGACATTTTTTGGATTTTATAAATTATTTAAAATTAATTTATTTAATATCTACATTTAAAAAAATATATAGTTTTTCTCTATTCTTTATTTATTTTGTAGTTTCAATTTAATTTCAATATGTAATACTTAGCTATTCTGTCCTGCACTAACTATTTGACTTTATTTCAATGATGTTAAAAAATATTGGTTCTTGCTGCAGACAGTGTTTATTTCATTCTACGTAACTATACTGTTGTATGCCTTTAACAAATTATTATGAAATTTTTTCCCTTTACCCTTGATACAAATCTCAGTCGTTACAGGGCTTATTATTGAAAGTACCTCGTAGGGTCCTACCCAAACTGGTGAAAATTTATTTTTCCTATTTTGATTTTTAAGTAAAATTTTATCGCCTATTTTGAATATTATTGGGTGTACTGAGCTATCATAGCTTTGCTTAGATTTTTCTTTGGCTCCTGGCTTGATTTTGTCGCACGATTTCGTGTGTGCGTTGAATTTGGTATTTTAATAGCTTGTTGCTATCATCGGTATTATATACTGGTGAGCATTTGCGTTTTAGATTGGTTGGCATTTCAAAATCGTAACCGTATAAAGTACGGAAAGGCGTTTGCCCGGTGGACATATGCATTGTATTATTGTGTACATGCATTGCTGTATTTAACCACTGGTCCCAGTTTGATCCATCCTCTTTCGCAAAACTTCGTAAATACTCTGCTAATGGTCGGTGGCTTCGTTCCAAAGAGCCGTTGGCCTGTGGATGATATGGCGTAATATGTAACTTTTTAATTCCTAACAATTTACACGTGTCCGAAAATAATTTTGAAACAAAATTTGAACCATTGTCGGTTATCAATACTTTTGGTATGTTATGTCTTGTAATAATTTCGTCGTAAAATGCTTTTGCTACAGTGCTTGCTTCTGCGTCTGGGATAGCTACGCAGCACATATATTTTGAAAAATCATCTTGAAAAGTTAATATATATTTATTTCCAGATATAGTTTCCGGTAAAATACCTACAAGATCCATGTATACTTTATCGAATGGTCGTACAGGCGTATCAGTTAAAACCATTGGCATTTTAGTAAGCCTAGAACTTTTATTTACTTGGCATTTTTGACAATTCTTAACGTAATCTTTTATTTGTTTCTGCATACCTTTCCACTTAAATTGTTTTCTGATTCTAAAATATGTTTTCACTGCGCCCTGGTGACCTCCTAATGCTGAGTCATGAAAGTCTTTTATAACAGTTTTAATTTCCTCTGGGTCAGTTAATAGTAGACTTGAGTTTAATTCGTTCTTGGTGTCTGTTGTTATTTCATCCAGTACTGGCGTGCTCACCTGTTGTTTGGTTTTTGAAATTTGATTATCTAATTTATTCTGTGTGGTCTTAGACCGTGTTTGGACCGCAGTAATATCTGGTTCTGGATGTGGAATTCTACTTAAAGCATCTGCGTTCAAATTCTGTTTACCTGGTTTGTAAGATATTTCGTAATCATATTCTGATAATTTATGCCTGAAACGGGCTAACCTTGATGTCTGATCTTTGAGATTTGCTGTGCTACGTAATGGTTGATGATCTGTATAAATTTGAAAATGTCGGCCTAGAAGATAAGCTCTAAAATTTTTTGTTGCCCAGACTATAGCTAAAAATTCCTTTTCAATGGTGGAGTAATTTTTTTCTGCTCCATTTAATGCCCTACTAGCAAATGCTATTGGTCGGTCGCTCCCTACTTTGCCTTGTGACAGTACCGCACCTATTGCTTCGTTACTTGCATCCGTTGTAAGTAAAAAAGGTTTTGTAAAATCTGGATATGCGAGAATGGGTGGTGAAATTATTGATTCTTTTAATTTAATAAATGAACTTTGACAATCGTCTGTCCAAGCGAATTTAACATCTTTTCTAAGTAATTTATTAATTGGTAATGATAATTTTGCCATATTGTTTATACATTTTCTGTAATAATTAATTAATCCCAAAAACGCTTGTACTTCTTTTTTATTTCTTGGTACCGGAATATTTTTCACGCATTCAACCTTTGAGGGGTCTGGCAGAGCACCTAGTTCCGAACATTTATGTCCTAAATAGACAACTTCGCGACGCAAAAACTGGCATTTTTCTGTATTTAATTTTAGATTGTGTTCCCTTAATTTCTGCAATACTCTACTCAACCTAAACTCATGTGCAGCTAAATTCTTTCCGTACACCACTATATCATCAAGATAAACAAAGCAATCGATACCCTGTAAACCTGTTAATATGTGATTCATTATTCTTTGGAAAGTGGCTGGAGCCCCTGTTAAACCAAAAGGCATTCTGTTAAACTCGAAATGACCAAGACCTGTACTAAAAGCTGTTTTTTCCTTATCCCCTTCTTCAACTAGTACCTGATGATAACCACTTGCCAAGTCTAAAGTTGAAAAATAGCGACTGTGACCTAATTGGTCTAATATTTCGTCTATTCGAGGAATCGGAAATACTTGTTTAATTGTCACATCGTTTAATTTACGGAAATCTATAACTAGCCTCCATTTTTTGTTACCGTCCTTGCCGCTCTTCTTAGGAACTAGCAACATCGGTGAATTCCAGAGTGATATGCTTGGCGATATAATGCCGTCATCCAACATTTTACTAACCTGTCTGTTGATTTCATCTCTATGTGTGTGTGGCAATTTGTATTGCTTTTGATTGATTGGTGGTTGGTTCCACTGTGTTATTATTTCATGTTTAAGTACTGGCGTGTATGTTAATTCATCGCCATCTAAATGAAAAACATCATGATACGAAATACACAGATTTTGTAAAGATGTAATTTCGTCTTTATTCAAGGTTCCATCAAATTTTATTTCCTCTAATAATTTGTTAATTCTGTTCGTAATGTTTACTGAATTTATGCTATTTATTGTAGAATTGTTGGTATCCGATTCCTTATACTGATTGAAATTCGAGAATTTTGGTTTAAAAGCACTGTCTATTATAAATTCTTTTTCTGTAGCATTTAATACGGACACATAAACTCTATTTTTGCTAACATTCGATATGCTTTCGCCCAAATATACTCCTGGACAAATTTCTTGTTTATGTATTAAGACGATTGGAATTTTTGTTTTTAAACGTAATGATACTATCTTTGCGGTTCTAGGTTCTACTTTTAATTCCTGATTTAGAAAAATATTTTCCATGTCTGCCCGTGTCCTCATGGGTAGTTGTATAGTATTGTTTTTATCTTGATCATAAAATATTAACTTCTTATCTATGGCATTTATTATGGACCTATTCCATATATTATCTCGTCCTATTATTCCATCAGCGGGTATTCCTTGTTCAAGTGCCACTACATGCATCTTTAAACAGAACCACTCTATACTATTGTGCTGAATATTTATTGTCCCTAAAGTCCTTACGCATCCCCCAAAAGCACCACTAAAGTCCTTCTGAGTATTTTTATCAAAACCCGGAAGTCGTATCATCGAACCCTCCTTTACTATACTAGCATCTGCTCCCGAATCTACCAGTAATATGAGTTTTCCATTTTTAGCATCCTCACAAGGTACTTCGATGAAAACATCACTTACATTAGGTAGTTTGAAATAGTCACCCTGCCTACTGCATATTATACGATTCTTTCTTTTACTAAACTCACTCATATGACATCTACTCTTCTTATCATATTCTATTACGAAATTTTCAAAACTTTTTGATATTCTTGATAATATGTTTTTTACTTTATACCCTACTGCTTCCTCTCCAAAGGTTCCCTTATACTTTTCATATTCTGCTAATTTTATTATTTTGTTCCCCAGTGTAATCGACACAATACCTATAAAGTGTATGATATAAACTAATAATCCTACTACTGCATTACAAACCAAACACGGTGGCTCAACATATGTATCAACGGTCACTCCCGACGTTTGATGAACAATATTTTCACCTATTTTTTCCTCTTTCAACTTCTCCTTACAGACCAAACACGGTGGCTCAACATATGTATCAACGGTCACTCTCGACGTTTGATGAACGATATTTTCCCCCACGATTTTTTGGTTGTTATTTGAAGCTGCGGTAGCAAATGTGATCACAGGCTGCCTTGGTGTATGATCCACTATTTCTACCTTTGACCTAACTTTACTATTGTTAACGGGACCCCAGCTTATTGGCCTTGGCTGGGCCCGTGGTAGTTTCCCCTATTGTGAGCATTACTACTGTTTGGCACAACATTTTTCTTGGCATGGCAATCCGCTATCATATGGCCGACTTGACCACACCCATAACATGCCCTATTATTTCTGTATGTTCTATTAGGTTCGTTATTGTTATTACTATTGTTATTTCTAAACGGATTATTATTTCTATTATTTTCATTACCATTATTAATATTATTATTTCTATTATTACGAGTATTGCTGTCTTGCGGATTCTGATTTTGCTGCTGTTGGTGTTGATAGCCGTTATTCTGAAGTCCTCTATAACCCCCTTGGTACTGCTGATTCTGAAATGGTTGTTGTTGGTTCTCCTGGCGTTCTTCCAATCTATTTGATCCACATCTCCAACTCGATTCATGTCCGTATTTCTCGCATTCTCTGCAAAATGGTGTATTTTTTCGCAAATAACAGTCATCCCTTGTGTGTCCTGGTCTTGTGCAAAATGAACAGACTGGCCCCTTTTTCATGGCACCCCCTGTATTCCCATTATTTCTATTTTGTTGACTTTTACCCCTATCTTGTCGTGAATTTCTAATATCAGTTTCTTGATTATTTTTACTAACTGAGGTTCCATTCGGTCTTTTTTCAAAACTATACAGTTCCTCCGGTAATCTCGGCCCCCGCAGTATTGTGGCCTCTGCCCTTAACGCTTCGTCTAATAAATCATTTAAATTATCTGCCTTGCTACTCAACAGTAGTATCTTTACAGTCGGGTCACTCACTCCCACTTTAAATGCTGTTAGCACAGAATTTAATAGTTCCGTTTAAAGATATCTGTTGGCAGGTTTTTCTTTTTGTACATTGTATCGGCTATGTCGTTTGCGTTCGATTGCAATACTTCTAAACGCCTTGCAAACGCCCTTAAACTTTCCCCTCCACCTTGATATGCCTGTCTTATGTTGTATTGAACTGAATCTAATGTAGCCACCTTTAAATATGTGCTTTTAAGTAATTCAAACAACTCATCTAAATCATTTATATTCTTGTTCCTCACTAATTCGAATGCATCTCCATCAAGACGCAGTTTAATACAAATCATGAATTCCTCCTGATTTTCTTCAGTTATTTTAAGGTTCGCTGCCTTACAACCGTCTATAAATCTAAGAAGCTCCGTTTTTAGGAACGGTGAATCTTCGCCCTTGAACACCGGGACCAGATTTCGTACGCATTTCGAAATATCGTCTGTCGGCATTTCAATTATTGTTATATCTTTTGTTATGCTTTCTAAATTTTCTTCTATTCTTAAAGCTTCTTTATGGTATAACGATGTTTCGTGTGCTAAGTTTACTTCCGCCTCTAAAAATCTGATTTTCGAATCCAATTCCCTTACTTTGTTATTTGCCTCTTCGACTGATTCAAATTCTAACCTTGGTTGTTGACGTAGCTAGGGCAACTGATTCATCAGAAATATCTTTATCTTTCAACAATGCTCTTAATTTTTCGTTTTCCGCCTCTATACCGCAGGCGTGGTCTAACAACTCCTGTTTTTCTGCTAATTTATCGTTTATTTTTTTAGTTAATGCAGCAAATTCGCCTTTCCAGCCTTCTATCTCTTTTATTTTATTCTCACTTTTGTGTTCCAAGAAATATATTAATTCTTCGAACACGACATCTACTCCTTCTACTTTAGAAAAAACCTTTGTGTTATTAACTTTATTTTTTATTAATTGTAAATGTTCTTTATTATTTACTTCGAGGCTAATTTGAGCCCACAATTTATCCGTAAACCTGTCCAATTGCCCTAGTATGTTTCCGTATGCTAACTGTAATTGTTCCAATTCCGCCATATATTTATCAACGACAAAAAAAATCCCAATTTATTTCCTAGAACACTCAACAGTTCACGTAGCTCCACAATGTTAAAAAAAAATATTATAAATTTTTTAAATTTTAAATCTGTTGACTAAAATCAGATATTTTATAATAATGTAAAATTTTTAATTAAATTGACCATGTTATAAAAATTAAAAAAAAAATATTTCAAATTTTCAAAATCTTTAAAATGTTATTTTATTCTCATTTAAATTTTAAATTGAAAATGATATTTTAAATGTACTAAAATTTTTTAAATTTAAAAAAAAATCAAAAATTCCGTTTCATATTAATTTTAGAAATAATTTTATTTACTTATCTGAGTTTAATATTAAATAAATTTTATTTAATAAATTTCCTTTATTTATTCAATTTGTATTTATTACTTTATTATAAACACTGTAATAATTGTTTAAATTTTCTGCTGTTACTCACGTATTTTCAAAACAAAAAATTAAATAATCACCATTTATTTTGTGATTTTTAGTCCTTTTCTTCCTTCTATCGTCCTTTTTCTCTCGGTCCCTGAGAGCGTTGTTTGAGAAACCGGCTGCGCCAAAATGTTGTATGTTATAAGGTCCTTCTTCTAGGACTTTAACTTGATCCTATTTATACTTACTGAGTCCTTTTTACTTTTTTTATATTATTTAAAACAACCGAGTCTTTTTTACTTCAAGACACTTTATTTCGCTTTAAAAGTTGGTTACACTTATACTTAACACTTAGTTGTAGACAGTTCAGCTTATCGAAAACAATAGATTCTTAGTCTATACTTAACTTCTACTTAACACCTCGTATTCTTATAATTTCACAATAAATTGAGTAATTTCATCATGCTAAAATAACTTAGTCAGCGTATTTATAATTTCACAATAAATTGAGTACTTTCATCATTCTAAAATAACTAAGTCAGCATTTATTTGTATGATCGGAGTGACCTAGTTAACGTGGGCGTGTATACCTGTGCTATGTTAAGCGGTGTGCGCCAATACAATTAAATGCTGTTTGTGTTTAACATGCATAATGCTTAACCCTAAAAGTATGCCATAAAGAAAAATATACTGGTTATGTTATGTTGTGGATCGTAAGCACGCTGTAAGTTCCACGATTATGATACTCAACAGTGGATCATATGTAAGCTGTGAACTCTACGATTATGATACACAACATGACCAAATTCATCGAATTTATGAATCGTTCATAAAACCGTAATGAAAAAATTCATAATATTGATTTATGAAAAAATGCATGATATTTATGTACTATTAAACTACTTAAAAATTTTATTATATTATTTTTTATTTTATTATATTATTTTTTTTAATTTCGACGCGTAACGACGAGTAGTGCAAATAATCACTGCCCATCATGCGGCATGACGCGTCAGCAAAATAAAAATATCTATTTATAGAATTCTCATTATGGCTGTAGTTGCACACATACACAAATACTCAAATGCCTACCTACCTACTTTGTGTTGTATTTTCTATGCTCTGTTTTGTGGACTGGTCTTTTATTTTTCAGTATCGCCTTTATGCTCGGCTGAATTGCACGTGACGTTGAGACAGCGCTGTTTTGCGTCAAAAAATTAATATGAATACCTTAATGAACGCAAGTTTCGCTCAAATTGTGCGATTCGTATATACGAAGAATAGTTCATAAATTTTCCATATATATTATGAACGTTGTCTCAATTAATAGCGTTCATTCCATTTATGAACAAAATTTTTTCTGTGTACATTCCAACATCCTGGCGTTTAGTTAAACTAGCCTTCATTCCGAAAGTAGGATGAGAAGACTATTTTATAGCCAAGAGCTTCAGATCCATTAGTATGATGCCCTTCATACTAAAGTGTCTAGAAAAACTAGTTGAGTTGCACATCAGAAAAACATCGCTGTCAAGGTACCTACTATCGTCAAGACCACATGCCAACGTGAAAAATCCTGTGAGACAGCATTGCAACATCTGGTTGCCCGGTTAGAGCATGTTTTTCCGAGGAAAATGTACGCCACGGGGCATATTTGTTGACATCGAGGGTGCTTTTGATAATGCGACTTTTGATGGAATGTGCGACGCAGCATGGAATAGATGAAACATTGGTCAAATGGCTAAGGTCAATGCTAATGTTTAGGACCATCACCTCTGAGGCGAAGTGCGGACAGTACATTATGGCAGGGGTAAATAAAGGTTGTCCTCAATGAGGCGATCTTTCTCCTCTGCTTTGGTGTATGCTGGTTGACTCTCTAATCTTGATGGACCAGGCCTATGTAGACGATTTTACCATTCTTTTTTTTTGCCAGGGATTTTTGCCAGGTCTGTGTTAAAACACAAAACTCACTCTCTTCACTAAGAAAATAATAATGACAGAATTATCTCTACCAGTACTTATGGGTGTCACCATCTCTCTGTCTAACGAAGTAAAATATTTGGGCTTAACTCTAGATAGTAAACTACTTTGAACAAAACATGCTGAAAATAAAATTTCGTGAGCATTGAATGCCTTCTGGATTGCAGAGGAAGACATGGGGACTGGGAAGACATGGGGACTGGGAAGACATGGGGACTATCGCCGAGCAAAACCTTATGGATTTACACGGCAATGATAAGATATCATATGCATCGGTCTGGTGGAAAAAGCTAGTTGTCAGGCGAAAGTGCGTGACAACTATTCTTGCCAAGATTCACAGAACTGTATGTCTGGGTGTTACGGGTGTCTTTCCCACTACACCTGGTCCAGCACCGAATACAATCTTAAACCTACCACCACTTGACATCTTCATCAGAGGCAAAGCCATGAAAGGCTGCTGACGACTAAAACGAGGTGGTTTCTGGTTTAATGTTCCTTGGAATATCTCTGACATTGCACTCGACACTCCATTAGACACCTGTCTATTGGAGATGCCCTGCAATGTCAACAGAAATATTACCCAGACGAATTTTTGAGGTTTGCCAACTTCACATACACGTAGAGGGTCAAACCGCATTTTCACCGACGGCTCCAGAACCGATCAGGGATCTGGTGCTGGAGTGTTTGTGGAGCCGGATGACCGCAGACTTCACTTCGTCTTAGCCGACAATGCCTCGGTATTCCAAGCCGAAGTTTATTCTATACTTATGGCTATGGACTACATTGCGGATAATAGATGGCAGAACAGAGCTATATCTGTTTGCACAGATAGTCAAGCTGCTCTTATGGCTTTGTGCAATCCGGTCATCACATCCAAAATTCAACGTCAATGCAGATCACGTCTCAATTGTGTTGGTAAATACTATACACTTTTTTGAAACTAAGTAATTTGCTTTCTTAATGTTCAGAAAATAAATTCTAGAATTTTAATAGTAATTTAATGATATTAGTAAAATTCTACTATTTTTCATTCGAATCGAATTTTCTCGAGTTTTAGAATTTTATTTTCCTCCATTGCCATTCGTTTCAATATTGATATGAGAACTATACGATATGTCGGCAAAAACGTACTTAATCTGCAAATATTCTGCAAAAAAGAGTAATTATTGATTAATTTTTTGTAACTTTGGACCACTGTATCTGTGGAGATAGTGGTTATAAAAAGACTCACATTTAATTGCAATCAAAGAAGGTGAGTTTAAAGCTCTGGCAGATTTGGTATGGAATGTCTACAAAAAGTTTTACTAAAAAATGTTAAAATTATTCATATTTCAGTTTGTGCAAAGCAGAACTCTTGGTTAAAAACTTATCGATATTTTATAAATAAACTTTCCCAATTTTGTTTCTTTTAGATTAAATTATTTTGATTGCGATATTATTTGATAGTGGCGCTGATACCGAAAATGGTTTTGTTAAATTGGTTCAAGTTTTTGAGATTTTTAAGTTTTTATTATTATTCTCTCTTTTTATTTTTAATAGTAGAACAAAAATCAAGAATGTAATTTTGTTTTCAGTATTAGATGTAGAAAACCATGAGCTCCCATATATTTTTTTTTATATGCCGGCGAAATATAACCAAGGGGATATTCAAAAATGTGCAATAAATTTAAAAATTTTTGAATAAAAAAACATTATTATTTGGTGATAAAAATATGTTTATGAAATTTTTTATGATGTTTGTGCAACGCCATATATCATATTTAAAAAGACAATTAGGAATATAAATTAAGACTCTATAATAA
This sequence comes from Dryomyza anilis, assembly GCA_951804985.1. Classification (NCBI taxonomy): domain Eukaryota; kingdom Metazoa; phylum Arthropoda; class Insecta; order Diptera; family Dryomyzidae; genus Dryomyza; species Dryomyza anilis. The sequence continues at coordinate 40,019,489 of OX638132.1, read as the reverse complement.
AACTTATCAAATTCATATTATAGTTTTTTTTTTTAATAAATTAATGACAATTTTTTAACCAAGATTAGTAATTTAATTTTGTATATGCCATGTTAAATAGGATACATTGTACTGCACAAAAATGCAAAACAATATATAACAATTATTTAATAAATAAATTAAAACTTTTTCAATTCTTAAAATAAATAAGAACCGAAAGGTTCCGGGCTCAATTCCTGTGACTGTCAACATCTTTTTCATAGAAAACATTTTTCTATACGACGCTACCTCTCGGCATTCAATTTCAAACCTATGAGACTAAAACATTGACAGCCTTTCGGATTCGACAATAAACTGTAGGTCCCTTCACTTTGAGTACAAATATAACACGCACAGCTCAAATGTTGAGAGAGCTCGGCATAAATTCTCCACTGCAGCGTCAGACTATTATATTATTTTATTTAAATTGTTCTGAAACTCCTTTTACAAATTCGAGTCCTTTCAAACAAAAAAATAGTTTTGTGCACAAAGATGTTTTAATAACATTTGAAATGACAAAGAGTCAACATTTGACATGAGATATTGCACAATCAGCCTTATCGTGAACACTCGGAATTTTTTGTTCCCAGGTAAAATTTTTTGGTATCGGCAATCTCCCAGGAACAGCAATTCCTCCGGAATTTTGTTCGAAATTCGAATGCAGTTTTATAAGATTGCCAGATTTTTTGATTATGCGTTTTTTGGTTATCTTTATCATTTCAGATAATAAAGTTGTAAAATAATACTTTAGATATAAAATATGTATTCAGATCTTTATTATTTGCAATTAAATATACTTTTCTGCACAAATTTCACATTTTTTTTTACTCGATAAAAGTTCAATTTGCAATTAGAACTGAATATCAGGTTGTTGGAAAAAATTGCGTTGAGTTGTGCAAACTACGACTAAAATCATTTAAAATTACTCTTAATTGTAGTTTTTCATTTAAGAAAATGTTGTGATTATACTGCGTTCATTTTTCATGAGTTAACAAAAAATTAAGATATTCCTCATGTGGTGAAGTTTTTACGGTGGTTGAATATTTCTGTAATTAATATGTGCAGAAATATATAAATAACTTTTATTTAAATAATTTTAGTGCTATCCAGGATATTTCTTAATATATTATAAATAAAAGTATAGTTAATTCAAGTGTGATTGTATTTAATTCCCCGATGAAAAAGTGGCGGAATTTTTCGGCGAAATAAGGGTAATTTTTCCAAAAAAATTTTGATCATGATACGTAATTTTTTTTTAGGGAAAATTTGATTCCCTTTTTAAACATTGTTCACGCACCCAGAAAAAAATCATGGTAAATTAATAGTATTTCAATAGAAAAACAAAAATTTATACTATTAAAATTGGTCAATACGAAGCGTACCATTAGTTTAATAATATTCAAATTTTTAATACAATATGATGTTGTACCATACATTTTATAATGTATTCTTTTAATTACAATAAGCAAGACCTATAAATATTTAATTGATACGTATTATTATTACTTTTATGGTATAGTCGAATTAAATTTTCCTAATAATTTATTAAAACCAAAATGGATTTTAGTTAATTTATTGTATATTTTATTTTGTTTATATGTCGAAATGGAAATTCACTTTTATAAATCACACACATTAAAAGACACTTCTCGTTGCAAAAGATTATAACACATTTATTGTTCGCTTCAGTTTCCAATAATTGATTGTAATACTTGAGTCTGCATATATTTTTGAGTCCGTTGCCATAACAGAAATTCGATGTATTATTTATTTTCTGTAATAAATAAAACAAAAAGTTTAAATATAATGAAATTACATTAAATACATTGAGTTCTTACCATTTATAAACGCGTCATAATGACGATTATCACAAAAAATGCATGCGACCAATTTGAGCAAACACGCAGAATGACGCACAAAACGAACATGTTTTTATTCGTTTTTATGTATTTTTTTGCCACCTTTACTATTATAGAAGGAAACCATTGAAATAATAGTATTTATTCTATTAAAAATAATAATATTGAAATTTTTAAATTTATGGTGCTGAATTTTTCGAATACTGTCAAATTAATAAGAAAACTTTTGATTTAAAAAGAAAAAACTACTACATGAACCATAAGATCAATGGTCGTACCATTAAGTACTTAATGGTACATTTTCTTCTGAGTGCGGTACCTATTTTCCCCCAAGGGTAAAATTTTCCTGAGGAATTTTATTCACTATATGGCTGAATATTTGATATGAAATTTCACAACATTTGACATGAGAAAAAAAAATTAAAATGTTAAGAATGTAAATATATTTTGCATTTTAATTTAACATTTATTTAAGTTAAGACAATATCTTAAAATTTATTAGAATGTATTATTTTATTAGAATAATTAATTTAATAACATCTCGATTATATAATAATACGATATCAGTATTCTTCATAAGTGTCAGATCAGGTTCCATTAAGTAGGCTTTAGATCAGGATTTTTTATGAAGGATGGTTGCCTTACGTGGATTTCAAATTAGAATTACACTAATCAATCCTTATGAAGATTTTTCAGGTGACCTTTGGTTAGGATGCCTTATCTTCTTATGATCAGGGACGGATGCGAAATAAGGCTAACCTTAACCAATTTCCACTCGGGATCAGCTGGCGCATATTTGATTCGGAGAGCTCTAAATGGTTAAATAAATGTATTACACATCTGTCATCATCGAATGCTTCTGAACGACTGAACTGAAATTTTTTAAAATTTGACATAAAATAAAATTATTTCACGAAAAAAACAAAATTTTTGTGATACTTGCTACATGTAATTGTAACTGAAAAAATGTAATATTACATGGTAAACTTAATATGCGTCACGAAAAATATGTCCATAGCCATTTATTAAAATTAAGTTTTCAATATATATTTCCACTACAGCCACGTCCAAAACATTTTATATATTTAAATTTGGCATGTTAATTTGGCAATTTAATATGCGTCTCGAAAAATATGTCCATAGCCATTTATTAAAACTAAGTTTTCAATATATATTTCCACTACAGCCACGTCCAAAAATTTTATATATTTAAATTTGGCAGAGGGTGTCGTTTTATTTTTTATGTTAAATTTTCAAAAATTTTTAAAGGAACTTTCGGCGGTTCGTTTTTTTTTTTCCAGAAACCCAAACCGTCAAACGGGTTTTTGCACTAACCAAAAACTGTTTTTTTTTTGATTCGGTTTAACCGGTTTTTAATTTTTTGGCCAATTTGTGTTTATCTACTGCTTTACTGAAAATGAAGAACAGAGTTAGCATATGAAAACACACTTTTATTACAGAACATTTTCATATTCACCTTTTAAGATTTATCATAATTTTCTTTTCTCGTTTTGTGATAAAATAAAATATGCTGTCAACATTTTTTCATATGAAAATATATTTATCACTAAATTTGGGATCGTGAAATTTAATTTAGAGTTTGATATTTGATTTCAAATGTGCAAAGTGATGATGGTAAAAAAGCAAAATCGAGGAAAAACTAATGCGCAAGAGAATAAATGTTCCTATGGACATTTTATACACCAATTCTATATTATTCGCGGGTAGTAATTTTAACTGCTTAGTCTGTTTTTGTTTGATTAATTTTGTTATGTTTTTAAGAAAATTGCAATCAATGTTTTAGACTCTTTTCAAGTGATTGAAGTTTATTAAAAAAATAGAAAAGATAGAAAAAAATAGTAATTTTGGTTATTATTTTGGACTAACTAAATCCTAATTACTAAAAATATTTTCAAAAATAGTCTAAAACATTTTGAGTTTATTTGCAAATACCTTGAAATCATATTCGAATGTTGGCAATAGTTTGTATATTAAACATAGTATTGAAAATTAAATTAAAAACTAGTTTTTAATATACCTTCTGTATATGTTTTATTCTAAGAAATGGCTGAAAAGTGCCGAAAACAACAAATGCCATTCAAAATAGCACCTATAATTATATAGTATATAATTATATATGTGATTCATATAGGAGAAATCGGAAGGAGTAGTGTAATGTACTAAACAGTATATTGATGATATCCAAACGAAGGTAGAAAGCTGCTAATGTATAATGCGGCCAGACATGGGCATTCACAATTACAAAAATTTTCAATTACAATTACATGTAATTGTAATTAATAAAATTCCAATTACTTCAACGACATCCACTCAGCCGGAACATGATTTGTTGGCGTCCTTCGATGGCGGTGTTGGTTCCGCTACAACAATGGATCAATCGTTGGAGAGTCAATTTGCTGCGGACGAGGCGGCACTCTATCAGGAGCACCTGTTGCACCAGCAACATCACCACCAGCTGCAGCAGCAACAACATGCGTATCAGCTGCAATATGGTGATGTCGGTGAACTTCCGGCCTCGTATATGCTGCAACGCAGCATTGAGGCCGATGTGAATGTGTTTGAGGCGCGTGATTCTTCGCCGGATTCTCCACCATCACAGGTATTATGTGAAAAACAAAAGGGTTTTACTAACATATAACATTTCCAATTTGATTTATCGTTATATTATTTTCAACTCTATTTTTCCCTTTCAAAATTCTGTATCCTGTCGACTGAAGCTTTTTCAAATACTCTGTAATTGGTAAAAACTTTATTAAATTTTTTTTAGGTCACTGTTAGACTTTGTTATTTTAAATGTCTCGTTCACCTTGTTTTAGTAAAAAAAAAGAATTGTGACCTCGGTTTTTAATTTAGGTGATTTTTAGGTGGTCCTTGAGGGAAGAGCAGGTAACTTTGTTGCTCTCCGCCTTTTTGAGACAGCACTATAAAGTAAAATTTTACCCGATTTTAAAAAGTTTTACTTAATTTAATTTTATTTTTTTTTTTTTATTTTTTCTCTTTTTGATTTTCACATTACATTGAACTACTTGAGCTTGTAGATTGAGCTTTTTATTTTTGAATTCTTAAGCCTGAATCAGTCGATTGAATAAACAATCAAAATTTTGCAATTACAATTACATTTAATTGCATATTAGACTAATTTTTTCCAATTACAAAAAAAATTGAAAAATGTAATTGAAAAAAATGTAATTGAAGCTAAAAACGGAACCATTAATTTTTTTTCAATTAATTACATGAAAAATTAATGTATTACAGCTGAAGACGGTAATTACGAACACTCAATGGAACTTTTCTTGGATGAAACTGTTCCAATGGGCATAGATTCACATCCATGTGCGTCATTGGAATTTTTTTGGATGCATCTGTTCCAATGGGCATAGATTCACATCCAGGTGCGCCATTGGAACTTTTTTGGACGAAACTGTTCCAATGGGCATAGATTCACATCCAGATGCATCATTGGAACTTTTTTGGATGAAACTGTTCCAATGGGCAAAGATTCACATCCAGGTGCGTCATTGGAACTTTTTTGGATGCATCTGTTCCAATGGGCATAGATTCACATCCAGGTGCGTCATTGGAACTTTTTTGGACGAAACTGTTCCAATTGGCATAGATTCACATCCAGGTGCGTCATTGGAACTTTTTTGGGTGCATCTGTTCCAATGGGCATAGATTCACATCCAGGTGCGTCATTGGAACTTTTTTGGATGAAACTGTTCCAATGGGCATAGATTCACATCCAGGTGCGTCATTGGAACTTTTCTTGGATGAAACTATTCCAATGGGCATAGATTCACATCCATGTGCGTCATTGGAACTTTTTTGGATGCATCTGTTCCAATGGGCATAGATTCACATCCAGGTGCATCATTGGAACTTTTTTGGATGAAACTGTTCCAATGGACATAGATTCACATCCAGGTGCGTCATTGGAACTTTTTTGGATGCATCTGTTCCAATGGGCATAGATTCACATCCAGATGCATCATTGGAACTTTTTTGGATGAAACTGTTCCAATGGGCATAGATTCACATCCAGGTGCGTCATTGGAACTTTTTTGGATGCATCTGTTCCAATGGGCATAGATTCACATCCAGATGCATCATTGGAACTTTTTTGGATGAAACTGTTCCAATGGGCAAATATTCACATCCAGGTGAGTCATTGGAACTTTTTTGGATGCATCTGTTCCAATGGGCATAGATTCACATCCAGATGCATCATTGGAACTTTTTTGGATGAAACTGTTCCAATGGTCATAGATTCACATCCATGTGCGTCATTGGAACTTTTTTGGATGCATCTGTTCCAATGGGCATAGATTCACATCCAGGTGCATTTACTGGTAAATGCTAATAAAATAACATACAAAGGTACCATAATTCGTAAATCGAAAAGTGTTTCTTATAAAGACTTCTGCAGTAGATCGAATCATGCAGTGAGACTAGCCGATTGGCCAAGTTTCTTAAAAGAGACCGAACTGCCCGACTGGACTCACTGCGGAGACCTGATGGCTCGTATACTGAGTCTAAGACAGAGGCACTCAGTGTCCTAGTAGAGACCCACTTTCCGGGAAATCAAATCCACATAGGGCCACTTTGTAATCCCAGCACTGGGGAATGCAATAACAGCTCTAATGTAACAAAACATGACTGGCAGGTTGCCAGATTGGTTGTGTACGATGAAGCTATCCAATACGCAGTGGCCTCTTTTGATGGCTTCAAGTCACCTGGGCCGGATGGAACCTACCCAGTCATGCTACAGGGAGGTATAACCCAATTGCTACCATGCCTAAAGAAGATCTTAGTATCTAGAAAGACTAGTTGAGTTGCACACCAGAAAAACATCGTTGTCAAGGTACCCACTATCATCAAGACAACATGTCTACCAACGTGGAAAATCCTGTGAAACAGCATTGCAACATCTGGTTGGCCGGATCGAGCATGCTTTTCAGAGGAAGATGTACATCATGGGCATATTTGTTGACATTGAGGGTGCTTTTGATAATGCGACTTTTGATGGAATGTGTGACGCAGCTAGAAGGCATGGAATAGATGAAACTGGTTAAATGGCTAAGGTCAATGCTAATGTTTAGGACCATCACCTCTAAGGCGGAGTGCGGTCAGTATATTATGGCAGGGGTGAATAGAGGTTGTCCTCAAGGATGGGTTCTCTCCCCCCTGCTCTGGTGTATGCTGGTTGACTCTGCTCAACGATCTTGATGGACCAGGTGTCTATTCCCAGGCCTATGCAGACGATGTTGCCATTCTTGCCACAGGCTTTTCCCTCAATGAGGTCTGTGTTAAAACACAAAACTCATTGAGCCGAATTGACAGCTGGTGTACTGAAAACGGACTTTCCGTCAACTCTCACAAAACAGGGATTGTTCTCTTCACTAGAAAAAGTTTATTCGTACCAGTACTTAAGGGTGTCACTATTCTTCTGTCTAACGAAGTAAAATACCTGGGCTTAACTCTAGATAGTAAACTACTTTGGACAAAACATGTTGAAAATAAAATTTAGCGAGCGTTGAATGACTTTTGGCAATGCGGAGGAATTTTTGGGAAGACATGTGGACTATCGCCGAGCAAAACCTTATGGATTTACACGGCAATGATAAGACCGATGATATCATATGCATCGGTATCCTGGTGGAACAAGCTGTCGCGAAAGGGCGTGACAACTAGTCTTGCCAAGATTCAGAGAACCGTGTCTAAAAGTTACGGGTGCCTTTACCACTACACCTGGTTCAGCAATGCAATCTTAAACCTACCACAATTTGACATCTTCATCAGAGGCGAAGCCATGAAAGGCTGCTGGAGATTAAAACGAGGTGGTTTCTGGTTTAATGTTCCCTGGAATATCTCTGAGATTGCACTTGACACTCCATTAGACACCTGTCTACTGGAGATGCTATCTGATGCAATGATAACAGAAATATTACCAAGACAAAATTTTGAGGTTTGCCAACCTGACATTCAAGACTGGCTAACGCCTAACTGTGAGCCAGGTAGAGGGTCACACCGCATTTTCAGAGACGGCTCCAGAACCGACCAGGGATCTGGTGCTGAAGTGTTTGTGGAACCGGATGACCGCAGACGTCACTTCGCCTTAGGCGACAATGCCTCGGTATTTCAAACCGAAGTCTATGCTATACTTATGGCTATGGACTACATTGCGGATAATAGATGGCAGAACAGAGCTATATCAGTTTGCAGCGATAGTCAGGTTGCTCTTATGGCTTTGAACAACCCGGTCATCACATCCAAAATTGTACGTCAATGCAGATCACGTCTCAATTGTGTTGGTAAATACAATACACTGAAACTGATTTGGGTGCCGGGCCATAAAGGAGTTTCGGGCAATGAAACATCTGACGAACTAGCACGTGCTGGATCTGAGGATAATCCATTTGGACCAGAACCTGTGCTTGGACTACCTGCATCTACGGGAAAATTCGCCATCAGCTCTTGGGTCGCCTCTGCACAGATGGCTGAATGAGACGAAATGCAGATTCTCCAAGCTCATGACACCAACGATAACCAAAAGATCGGCCTCGTTTCTACTTTCCTTAATTAGAAAGGAGTGCAGAAAACTGACGGGACTTCTAACGATACACAACGCATGTGAAAAACACAGACGTGATGAGAGAGAGGATCAGCTTCACTCTTTATCAGGTAATAGCCTTCTTAGATTCAATAATGAATCTAAGAAGTATCATTAAAAACCTGGGAACTGGGTCACAGCACAATGGATATAACCCTGTCTGAGTGCTGAGCTCTAATTTTATTCCACAAAAAAAAGGTATGTTTGCTGCAGTGTTTTGGGAATTCATTCCATTTTTAAGTGAACTAAATTTAAAAAAAAAAATAAAATTGAAAAAGACGAATTTTACATCCCGAGTCATCCCTTTACCGTGCGGAACAAAAAAAAAGTGGTGCTCTTTATGGGCGTGCCGTTATCGTTCTAATTATCTCCAAATAAAATCAAAAATCAAAATCGTGTCGAGTACATTCCGCCGTTACACAACGACAGTCAGAAGGGGGCATGATTTTGCGCGTACTTGACAATACGGCTGCATTCGCATATCCAATTGGTCGAAGTCGATAGAGGCAGATTTGGAGGAGATTGGCTACAGCATAAAATGTTTACAAGAACATCGACCTGTGCATGTGATTATCTTATATGCATTTCAACGATCCAAATTGCAGCAAAACTGATTAACACTTCTTTATAAGATTTGAAGTTCCTGAAATTTTCAAAATAAATTTATAAATAATTTCAGTTGCAAAATGTTGCCAACTATTTTTTGAATAGAAAACTTGGCAGCATTTGATTAAACTGGATTGAACCAGCTATTGAGCTGGTTCAATTTGCTTGTTGATATTTAGAAAATAGAGCTGTAGCTCTAGATCACACGCCACGGGAACTCAACTATTGTGTAGGAGATACTATGGTAAACTAACAGAAATCAGTTTAAAATTGCGCATGCAATACACCATTCTGAAACCCAAAGCATCCACAATCAACACAATTTTGTCAAATATCAAGGGGGAAATTTCCTGTTGACGCAAATTTATATCAACTGGAAATTTTATATTTATGTCAGTATCAGTAAAAACATTTAAAGAGTATCAACCAAATTGCGGCCATTTTTGTTGAATTTTTGGTTGATGCAATCTGAAATTGATACAAATTTGTCAAACGTGTGAATCGAGCATTAATTTTTGAATGCGATTTCCCATAAACTGTTGAATGTAACATACGAGCATCTTTTAATCAATGTGGAATAAATTTTAACAAACTTTAATTTAAGTATTGTAAGAGCAAAGAATAAAATATTTGAAAGTAAATGGTTTTATTTGTAAATTTTAAAATCGTTTTTGCATTCTGTGGAATTAAGGCCGAGAATGTGTTAATCTCTGGTGACCTTAAAAAATAAAAAAATCGGCACACCTACATAAAGGGGCATGTGGGTACTCAAATGAAAGGTTTCACGATTAAAAATATGTATCGGCCAACCAATAGATCATTTATTTTTCGTATTATTTACACATTTCCTAGCAAAGTACAGGCAGTACATATATTTAACTTTTAAAATTTGTACAATTTTTATTTTTTTATTAAGCGAAAGCTTTGGCGAAGCGAACGCAATTTGGCGAATGTACTAATTTTTATGGTTTTAAAAGTAAGCAACACCTACAATATTGACGGATTTCAATGTTGCAAAAAATAGTATCATGTTACGTGCTTTTACACTCTCAGAAATAAATTGTTAATTCTAACAATAAATTAACAATCATATTGGTCAAAATGGCATTGACAATAATCTATTGTTAATTCATTGTTGAAAACCACAATCGCAATTGTTATTTTTTCGAAATTGATTTTTGAAGCAACTTGTCTCAAATTTGACGTCTAAAATTAAAAATGAAACGTCAAATTTATCAATTAATTGTTATTTTCGATTGTTGAATTGTTATTGGAAATGAAGACTAGATTAACAATCGAATTGTTAAAAATAACAATAAAGATTTGTAATCCAGCCTACTTCATAAACATATATCTTTTGTATTTGTACAGTACTTTGTTTTAACAAAAGCCTACTGCCTAAATATTTTTCTAAATAATGGTATACAGTTAAATGATTTTCTTTATTTTTTCATTACTTTCTATAATTTTACAACATTTTTTCCAACAAAAATGACATAAAATTGATATATATATATTTACGTTTTATATTTTATATTTTATATTTTATATTTTATATTTTATATTTTATATTTTATATTTTATATTTTATATTTTATATTTTATATTTTATATTTTATATTTTATATTTTATATTTTATATTTTATATTTTATATTTTATATTTTATATTTTATATTTTATATTTTATATTTTATATTTTATATTTTATATTTTATATTTTATATTTTATATTTTATATTTTATATTTTATATTTTATATTTTATATTTTATATTTTATATTTTATATTTTATATTTTATATTTTATATTTTATATTTTATATTTTATATTTTATATTTTATATTTTATATTTTATATTTTATATTTTATATTTTATATTTTATATTTTATATTTTATATTTTATATTTTATATTTTATATTTTATATTTTATATTTTATATTTTATATTTTATATTTTATATTTTATATTTTATATTTTATATTTTATATTTTATATTTTATATTTTATATTTTATATTTTATATTTTATATTTTATATTTTATATTTTATATTTTATATTTTATATTTTATATTTTATATTTTATATTTTATATTTTATATTTTATATTTTATATTTTATATTTTATATTTTATATTTTATATTTTATATTTTATATTTTATATTTTATATTTTATATTTTATATTTTATATTTTATATTTTATATTTTATATTTTATATTTTATATTTTATATTTTATATTTTATATTTTATATTTTATATTTTATATTTTATATTTTATATTTTATATTTTATATTTTATATTTTATATTTTATATTTTATATTTTATATTTTATATTTTATATTTTATATTTTATATTTTATATTTTATATTTTATATTTTATATTTTATATTTTATATTTTATATTTTATATTTTATATTTTATATTTTATATTTTATATTTTATATTTTATATTTTATATTTTATATTTTATATTTTATATTTTATATTTTATATTTTATATTTTATATTTTATATTTTATATTTTATATTTTATATTTTATATTTTATATTTTATATTTTATATTTTATATTTTATATTTTATATTTTATATTTTATATTTTATATTTTATATTTTATATTTTATATTTTATATTTTATATTTTATATTTTATATTTTATATTTTATATTTTATATTTTATATTTTATATTTTATATTTTATATTTTATATTTTATATTTTATATTTTATATTTTATATTTTATATTTTATATTTTATATTTTATATTTTATATTTTATATTTTATATTTTATATTTTATATTTTATATTTTATATTTTATATTTTATATTTTATATTTTATATTTTATATTTTATATTTTATATTTTATATTTTATATTTTATATTTTATATTTTATATTTTATATTTTATATTTTATATTTTATATTTTATATTTTATATTTTATATTTTATATTTTATATTTTATATTTTATATTTTATATTTTATATTTTATATTTTATATTTTATATTTTATATTTTATATTTTATATTTTATATTTTATATTTTATATTTTATATTTTATATTTTATATTTTATATTTTATATTTTATATTTTATATTTTATATTTTATATTTTATATTTTATATTTTATATTTTATATTTTATATTTTATATTTTATATTTTATATTTTATATTTTATATTTTATATTTTATATTTTATATTTTATATTTTATATTTTATATTTTATATTTTATATTTTATATTTTATATTTTATATTTTATATTTTATATTTTATATTTTATATTTTATATTTTATATTTTATATTTTATATTTTATATTTTATATTTTAAGTTTTAATAAATATATTTTATTAAATAATAAACAAAGTGTTTGTGGCATTAAACGGCGACAGCGTGCGTTCATGTGAGTCCTTCATGCTGGACTTGTTGAGAGTTATAAAGTTATGCAGTTGCTGGTCCTTGCGCCGTACAATACCATTGAAAATCATGAAGTTGGGAATGTGCAAATGTGGTGCGGAGTTTACGCTTTTCCTTGGTATCTTGCAGCAAGTTTCCGAAAATAAAATAATTCAATATTTTTAATATTAGTATAAAATAAAATGCACAACATTTCCGGTTGTCCATGCACAACTGATAAAACTGATCCAGTTCCTTGAGCGCTTCATCAACCGCTGCATCTGATAACGTTTCACATACATTTTTCGTTGCTTGTCATCCAAAATATTCGACTTGGCTTGTAATATTTCGTTTCTTAGCTGCAGTTTCATGTGTTGTATGTCTACAAAATGAATTGAAATAAAGTATAATAAGCTTTTGTAATTCATTAGTCAACTCTTAGTTTTGCATACTTTAAATACGTGAATCCTCGACACGTGCCTTCAACTCGCTCTTCTTCGTCATTAGATCGTTTCGGGCAAAAACATTTGCATCTCTTTCGATGTTACCGAATGGATCTGTTTTCTCGTTGGTGTTTGGGTGATGTAGCTAATGATTATGATAACTCCGTTGTTGTTGCTGTTGTTTAAGCTATAGCTGATGATTGCGCTCGTCCAACATCGACTGTATTCGCGATCCGATTTCGATACAGGATCATACGCCTGTAATACGTGAGCGTTCTGATCGCCCTCTGCAGACATAATATACTCCATTCCATTTTATTGGCACCCAAATGTTGATAGGATGTATGCCGCCATCATCGACAATCTTTCCTAAAATGATTGTTAAATGTAAAAAAGCTACAATCATCACTAAAATGAACGGGAAAAAATTAACAATTTGAATTGTTAATTGAACAACAATCATTATTGTTAAATATTAACAATTATTTTCTGAGAGTGTAGTACTGCCTTTTTTAGAACAGATACTCTTTTATCTCAATATCTATTTTTTTATTATAAAACCATTTTATATTATTTATGGTTTAAAAAATGGTAATTTTATTCAGAACAATAATACTTTTTCGGTTTTTTGTTATTTTTTGTCTATAACAGATCAAAAATTATTATTATGGAGCAGTACTTTTTTTATTTTGTAAATGTTATAAATGTTGTAAATGTTTTCTTGAAAAAATAAAATTTGTGGAGGAGAAAAGAAAACTGTGAAGACGACGAAAAAGCAGACTCGCAAGAGATATGGGGAACATTGACCGTGGTGCAAAAACACGATGGTGGTCTGCCACCGGCCTATTGCACCTTCTCCACCGAAAAATGTGGTCTGGTTTGAGGTGACCGAGGGTTGACAGAATCTCCGACATACGGAGCAGCAGGGACAAACATCGCCGTCACGTTGCAAGGGACATAAATGCAATCGCGTGACGATACAAGCTGCAATAGTCATAGCAGTTGCAGCCCCATTTTTTGTGTTAGAAATGTGGAAATTTTATATGTGGTTCAGATTTTTTGAGCTGGAGTGCCAAACTAGTATTAATTTTAAAAACAAATCTGTTAACAAAAACCAACAAAAAACCGTTTTATCATTTTTTTTAGTTGGGGCTCAAAAACCTCGAAATTTGAGAAAAAACGACAGAAAAACTAAAGATTAAAAAAAAAAGAAACAAAATCAGAAGAATCCCAATATACAAAAACGCAGAAGCAAAGAAAAAATCAAAATAAACGCCTTAAAAATGAATATATTGGGATACGTTCTCCGATTCGTCACATGATTTGAGTATTTATTTGAGTGTTGCACCATTTTACGTTCGCTTTATTTTACCCGTTTTGTGGCGAATGAAGTCTGGCGAATGTAAGCCTTGATAGGTTTTTGACGTTCGCTTCGTCAATCATAATAGAGCCCTCACCTTTTAAAGGTTTAGAGATTTTTATTTTAGATCTTAGAATATTTTTTATTTATATTATATTCCGTTAGCTAAAGAACAATATGTATTAAATTAATTTAATATATTTTTAATATTTATATATAAAATAAGGTACGTTCATTTTAATGACATGAGGTTACAAACAAATATATTCAGTTGCAACACTGATACGTTGGTTCAATTACCACTTGCTAAAAGAAGATTTTTCTGTATGTATTCATTTGATTTACATGTGTATTTGTTTTTACTAAACTGATGTAGTTTATTTGTATGGAAAACAGTTACATAATTTATAGTTTTTATGTACGAAATTACAGTACATTTGTATAAAAAAACCGAAATTTTGTTTTTATTTATACATACTACAATATGTTATGAAATTACTACATATTGTCCGTGATACTGCAAAACCTTCGAACCAAATGTAAAAATATCGCTTAAATTTTACTTATAATCCGGTTTTAATTAATATTTTGATAATATACTTTAGATAAATGGCATTATGAACTAGAAATGGGCGCGTGCCTGTTTTTGGTGGCACGGACACGCAGAGGCACGCCGCAAAGTAACACGCACGAGCCCGACGACTGAATTGATAGGCAAGAACGAGATTTAAAAAGACATGAAGAAACACGACAAAACACGGAAAAAGCATGCGAAACGTGAAAAATAATTTAGATTTTTGGAACCGAAATCGTTATTAAAAATGTGTGGAACAGGAACTGGAATCGTAACCCATATGGACCATTCCGACCATCGACCAAAAAAAGTAAATTTTGTGATTTTACGTTTTCGATTTCAATGAAATTTTGGCAACTGATAAAACTTATTGAGATATGCATTGACCATTTTTTTTATTTTTTTCGACCACTACGTTCAGAGATACAGTACTTCAAATTTACAAAAAATCTCTTAGTCATTGGTCATCTCTTGGTCATTCATATTAAAATATCTCTTAAACTAGAAACTCCGTTGTTGGCTCGTTTTAAAGCTAATAGAACAATCCTTGCACTTCAAAATTAATGTCCTTAAGAAGAACCCTTTTTAAAATTCTGAAAAAATTCATATATTTTTGTTGATTTAATACAAATGTTCATGCAAAATTTAAAGATGGTATTTTGAAGTAATCTTATTTTAAAAATAATTTACTAAATTTTTATTTACTTTTTGTATTGAAAAAATATATTTTTTTGCAGTAAAAGTTGCAATAATTCTTTAATGTATTTCTAACTCTGATTTCCAAAATGGTGTCAGTTAAATCGTATTGAATCTAGTTTTTGAGATATTGATATGGTATATATTTTACGAAAAATGGTATATATCTCAAAAACTAGAGACAACTTGATGAAAATGAAGCCATTTAGTATTGCAAATTTTAAAGTTTAATAAGAATATTTTTTTATTCAATACAAAAAATAAATGAAAATTTAGAAAATTATTTTTTTAAAATATGATGCCATCAAAATGCCATCTTGAAATTGAACATTTGTATTAAATCAACCAAAATGTATGATTTTTTCAGAATTTGAAAAATGGTCCTTTTTAAGGACATCAATTTTGAATTGCAAGGATAATGACCATGGACTACGTATTCATGATTAGAAGTTACAACCTAATTGCTCTAAAAGCTTATTCTATTTGTTTTAAAACGAGCCATGAACGGAGTTTTTAGTATTTCTAATTTAAGAGATATTGAAATATGAACAACCATACAAGAGATATTTTTGGCCCATTGTTTGTAATTTTGAAGCACTATATCTCTAAAAGTAGTGGTCGAAAAAAAAAATATTGGTCAATGCATATCTCGTAAAAGTTGCAATATTACCCTTTATCAGTTGCCTGAATATCATTGAAATCGAAGAAGGTGAGTTCCAACCGCTGCTCGATTTGTGGAATGGCCCATATATTTTTTCTGGTTCTGGAATCGGAACCGCTATTTTAAAAATCTCGGAACCAGAAAAGATATTATAGTCCCTGTCAAGGAACGAAAGGAATCAGAATCGGAACCGTTATTAAAAAATGAATGGAACCGGAATCGAAACCCATTTAATTTTTTTGGTTCGAACCGAATCGGAACTGGAACCACAATTTTATAAATATTGGAACACGAACCGAAACAGATATTCCAAAGGGTTTAATTCCCTGCAATAAATAATTAAAAAATTAAGTTCGAAACTGTTTAATTTCTAAATCTATAATAATAATAAATAATATAATAGTTTGGCGCTACAGTCCCGTGTAGAACTTCGGTCGAGCTCTCTCACCATTTGAGTTGTGCATGTTATATTTGTACTCAAATTGGTGGGATCTACTGTTTATTGCCGAATCCAAACGGCGGGTGAGAGCTTTTCATAGGCAATGTTTTACTCTCGTAAATTTGCCATTTACTGCCGAGAGGTAGCGTCGCATAGAAAAATGTTTTCTGTGAAAAAGATGGCAGTCGCTGGGGATCGAACCGCGGACCTTTCGGCTCGTAGTCGAACGCACCAGCGACTTTTCGCCCGCACTAACCAGACGAGTTACCGACGCTACAAATCTATAAGTAAAACTAAAACAGATTTTTAAGAAAAGGTTAAAATACAACGAAATTTTATTATCTAAAGCTGGAAGTAAGGGTCTTTTTTAATTGGGGTAGAAACTATAAAAAAATCTTGAATTGGCGCGTGTCTGATTTTGGAGGCACGCAAGGGGAACGCCAAAACTAGCACGCACGATCTCACATTTTCGGGCGTGACACGAAAAAAGCAATACACGCTCATCTCTTTTATAAACTATGACATATTTAATTTAGTATGAATTAAGCGCAGAGTTGAGACACAAAACAGTTTTTATCCTTCTGTAAAATTCATTTTATATGCGGTATTCGAAATTGTAGATAGGCGGCATTGCAGTACCATCGACGATATGCTTTTCATTTCACTATAATAAAAATAAGATACAACAATTATAAATATGTATACTATTTAGTTGTATAATTTATATATACAACTAAAGAGTGTTACCCACAACTACAAGAAATATATACAGATAAACAAATAAGTAAGTAATTAAATAAATAAATAAATACATACATAAATAAATAAATAAATAAATAAATAAATAAATAAATAAATAAGTAATTAAAAAAATAAATAAACAAAATAAATATCAAAAATGTTTTCTTGATGTTGAGATGTAAGCCATAGATGCCAACTTCGTGGGAAAATCACTTTTGAGGGATTTTTCTCATAAATATGGCATATTTAATACACGCATAGAAATAAATTGTTAGATCCGACAATATTTTAACAATGAGCATGTTCAAAATAGATCCCATTTTATTATTTTTATTTCATTGTCGGTTTTGAAAATTCGATTGTTAATTTTTAAAATTTTTAAATTGTGACTGGTAACATTGCATATTGTAATTTTTGAATATAATTAAATTGTCATTTAAAATATTTGATTGTCAAATAAATATAAATCAAAACTTGTTTTTATATTTTTAATATATTATTAACATAAATATAATTGCATTCTATATACATGAGTGAAGGCTTGGACAAAACAAAGTTGGCATTATACATGATATCATGATAGCGTCTGCTTTGTGCGCAGGAAAATGGTTTATTATTGGTAGGAACGGCGTGATATTTGCATCACTTTTTTCAGATCAAGTTAATGTGGGTAAAATTTCTTGTTCGGAAGATTTAAATCAATTGTAGATCGCAGCAATGGCGTCTTGGTATTGCATCTGTGGAGTTTGTCTTCGATGGATTCAATGCGTTTCTGTAGTATAGCTGAAATAAACAATACAAATTTAAATGTTATTGATTGATTATATTTATTAATTGTATATGTAACTTACATTATTTGAAGAAATATGTTGAACATCATTTGAATATTTTAAAAACAAACAAATGCCAAACATTAATTTTGGCATAACAAAACAGAGCTGCCACATTATTTTATACTGTTTTTAAATGACAATCTCAGATTGTGAAATCTAACAATATATTTATATGCGTGTATCAACTTTTACTGCCCGAACAGAATACAGGCGGCCAGCGAAAAATGAGAGAGCGAACATCTTTCACCTTTATAATTTCATCAAATGTCTGCCAATAATAAGCAGTCAGAAAATTATGTGTCTTCTCAAAGAGTATATATATTACTCTCTACACTTCTACAGCTGCAGAGTTAATAATAATAGTTTGTCTGTACGTGTTATATTTGTAGTCAATGTTGCAGAGTTGACAACTTTTATTTTTGCGTATTTACAAAACCTAAAAGATGCAGCGGGAAGCTCAATTAGTTGGCATCATTATGTAGTCTTCTCTCATTAACTCGTTGCGGTTAGATGCTTGGGTATTTTTTTATACCTCTTTCGCGTCGGGTGCAAAAAAAGTTTCGGCTATATGTAGCCAACGAATTCGTTTATACCTGGACAACGAACGAACTTTCGTAATACGTAATACGTCATAGACAACGTTTCCAGTTTCAGTAACAGTGCATCCGAAACATTAATAATAACAAGCAAAGTAAGTTAATAGTAAATATATCTGTCGATTGTCTTCAGAATTAAAATTTGTTTAAAATTAGTCATGATATTGTAATTGTTTACTATTGTGTAGTATTAGTGTTTTAAGATTACAGTAATTTGAATGTTAGAAGTAATTTCGAATATACTAATATAATTTGATCTACTAGCAATAATAACAATCCCGAAAATCACGGGATTAAACGATAATCAGTTTTTCGAGAACATGGACCCTATTCTGGTTTGATGAGAAATATAAAATGAGAATGAAAATGAGACAAAAACTATTATTTATTTTATTAACTGAATATGAAAATAGTTTTTATCTCATTTTCATTCGCATTTTATATTTCTCATCAAACCAGAATCTGTTCGGTACAAATTTGACTTAAATCATCTGGATCCCGGGATTGACATCTCTAGTATACACACGTAACATATGGCATGTTTTTATATTTGTTTATCATATTTTTAAATAGTTATTAAACAATATAAAATATAGTATAATAAATTAACTAGAAATTAAGGTTTAAAATAATGTTATAAATTCTTGTGAAAGTACAGAAAAAATATACTTTTCTAATGATGATGTTGAAAGCATAACTTAATGTGCAACCATTGTGGACAACATATGTAGGGGATGACCAAGCTCTATAAGTGTGTCTTTTGACATGTACCAAATATGAATAATAATATGCGCTCACAAACGCGTAAACTAACCAGTTGGGAAGGTTAGATCACATGGGAAATTTTAAAGTAGGTGTAATTATGATAGTTAGGATTATCAAAATTATAGTCGGTCTAAGCCGACTATAAATACCCTACACATATGTGTGGTTACCATTCAAAGTGATATATAGGTCACCAGGGTATACGAATCCTGAAAATAACTACAAACATTCAATCGCTGAAGAATTTCCATTCATTTGATACCCATATTTACAAATGGGTAGGTGTACCGAATTTCGATTTTTTTTTTTGTGAACCACAAGTCTTTTCGCCGGAAAACATTATTATCATGTATTTGAGCATGATGTCAATATATATTTGACCAACAAAGTTTACCTAAGCACGTATACATAAAAATTGATCTTTATATGTACATTTTACATGTGGTATTTGAACATAAGTGGTCGGATCATAGGTCACAATGGACCGATCTCGCCAATTTTTTCGCACATACAGCGTAGGTATATTAGTAATCTAAGTTATAAGTTTCATTTATCTAGCTCTTCAATTTTAAAAGTCTTAGGGATTTCAACAGACAGACAGACGGACAGACAGACAGACAGACGGACAGACAGACAGACAGACGGACAGACAGACGGACATCGCTAAATCGACTCAGGAGGTCATGCTGATCAAGAATATATATACTTTTCCATACCGGAGATGCTTTCTTCTGGGTGTTACAAACGGCGTACCAAACTGAATATACCCTTTCACTCTTAGTGTAGGGTATAAAAATTATATCGTTCTTTTGTTTGCTGGTGGTCATTCGCACGCATCTTAATGGTGCGTCGCGGCGGCTGATGTAAGAAAAACGATTGTTAATATGAAGATGTTTACGCTAATGCAATTAATTTAATATTCGGCGCAGTTTCAGCAAAAATTTAATTGTATTCACGTAACTTTTTGGTTATATTTTCGACTTTTTTTTATGTGTTGTTATTTTTTACAGAATTTATCAAGATGAAAATGCCATATAAACTTGTACAAGAAATTGATGACAGTAAAATTGAGCACTTTCTGGGAGGCTGGATGGATAATCGAGTGCGAGCTCTAGTTTTTGAGCCAAAAAATCATACTCGTTTGCGATATTTAATAGGCGCATTTGCATTTCGTTATAGAGTAGCGTTTGGGTAAGTTACATATTATTAATTCTAGTAAAAATATGAATATTACGAATGTCAATTATGTAGTCATTTATTGATGTTGAATTTGTCGATATCAAAATGTCGGAATAAACAGACAAATGATTAATGTCAACTACACCAGGCATGTCAAACTCAATTGGCATCACGGGCCGCATTGGCAATTTCAAAAAAAAAGACGTTTACCATAAGAAAAAAAAAATCGCGGGTCTTTTTCATTTGGTTCTTCGGTTGTTTCCATACATCTCCGTTAAAAGCGCCGCAAGGCGAAATGTTTTTTTTTTTAGCAAAAAATCGTCCAAAAAATATAGTCCGAACATCTTTGAACCTGTCAAAAATTTGTTCTGAGGTATTTACAATGATACTCCATATTTTATACTCCATATGGTTGCACATTTTTCTGTACCTACCCAGTCTGCCATTCGTTTCGAGATGTGAGAACGATACGATACGTGGACAAAAACGTACGATATCGAATTATATTTTGAACCAATATCGAACGCCAAATCATACTAATACTGCAAAGATAGTACAAAGCGACATAACGCATTTTTTTTTTCGAAACGATAATATAATGATTCTGCATTAATATTGTATCAAATAGTGTAAATATATCGAGATTTATTTGAAAACATTTGGGAGTTATGAAGAAGTTTGTTTTATTATCATTAAAACGAGGTTTGTAGTCAAGAGTTTTTTCTACAACTACAAAAAAGTAATTATTGAATTTTTGAATTTAAAAAAAAAAAAATCAAATTTTTTGTTTCTTGTTATATTAATTTATTCTAATTCCGCCATTATTTGATACTGGATCTTATGAAGAAGTTTGTTTTATTATCATTAAAACGAGGTTTGTGTTTAAGTTTTTTTTTTTTTTCACTCCTTTTAAAACAAGAGTGCAATTTTCTTTTCGGTATTAGACGTAGAAAACAATGAGCTCCCATATATTTTTTTTTATATGCCGGCGAAATATAACCAAGGGTTATTCAAAAATGTGCAATAAATTTAAAATTTTATGAATAAAAAACAATATTATTTGGTGAAAGAATGCAATTTAATAAATAAATTAAAACTTTTCAATTCTTAAAAATATATATATTTTTAATATAACATAAATAAAGTCTTCGCGGGCCGCAGATGAAGGGTTGGCGGGCGCGTGTTTAACATGCCTGAACTACACTAAGAAAACAAAGGTGATTACCAGAAATATCACAGCCCTAAATATCAAGTTATTTACAAATTATTGATATCGTCTTTGAGACGAACATCCGACAAATACGATAAATATTGTTGGCAAATATCTTTCAAATTTACGATTATTTATAGCAAACGTCAATTAAACATCTTTTAAATATAAAGATAATTGCGAAATATTTGGAAAAGGTTCTCCATAAGAATTCGCGGAGTGTTTTTTATTGAAATAGAAGGAATCAATTCAATTTGAAAATATTCATAACATTGATGAACGCATTCGTAATATTTATGAAAAAATTCATGGTATTTGTTCGGCTGGCGAACGAAGTAATGACAATTGGCGGATTGGGAAACTCGAATTGAAATACGTAATTTCAATTTATTGAGTCGAGTGGGTCGCGGCAAAAACAATATAATAAATGCAAATATTTTACCTTATTTTGAGTGGGTTGTGCCAAGTGTTTTGTATATTAATTGTGAATCTTCTGTTAGTTTTCCTTCCTGTTGTTGTTGTGTTTGTGATGATTGTTGATTGCATTTTTGTTTTTTATTGTTTATGTTTATTGTCGCTTGACCGAATAGCGCGTTGACGGGTTTTTAGGTTTGTTTATTGTCGCGGTGACGGGTGAGTTTATTAAATATGTTTTTATAACTTTAATTGTCGCGGAGACGGGTGGGTTTACGTGCGTTTGGTTTTTAGTAAACGTAACGAGTGAAGTATTATTTGCGGCGCCCGTTGACAGAGCCGACGGTCGATCGGTTCGCCGCAGTAATCGATTGTGTGGATATGACGGACGGAGATGTTCAAACATATCGAGTTTACGTTTGTACGTAAACATTCCGCTCGCCTTGCAGTGTCTGCAATACTTCATTTTTCAAATTCATTTTTTTATATTATTAAGGTCTAGGGTAGTTTTTTAAGGACAGCTCCTTGGGTTGGGGGCTCAGAGACTACATGGACCAGGGAATGTCCAGCCGAACGCAGTGCTCTGAGCCACTGCGTATCCACTTTCGCAGTTAAAAACTACCGAATTCAATATTTTCGGATAAACATCCGCACCCAACTCTAGCATCACTGGGTCGGAAGCCGTAATTTTTGGGTCGGCGAGCATCATGTCAGTGAATCGGCTCAAGATGGCTTCATCAACGTCACGCTCGTACGGCTTCCTAGGCAACTCGGTTGACACTAGAGCGTTAATGTCGCATCTAAATGGGTCGGCAAACCGAGAACCCACTACCACCTTGCAGATCGTCAAATTGTCCAGACGGCTCGTACTCAGTTTTAACTGATGCACGAGCTCTTGAGCGATGATAGTGACGCTCCTCGTCGGGTTTATCAAAGCTCGTACAATTTGCGAAATTTTGCCGTGGTACACTTTGACAGTGGCAGTGGGTATGAGGGTCTGCCTTAAAAACTTGCTAGGGTTGGCAATGGGTCTGTGGTTTGTGGAATTGCCTGGGTTATCAGCGGGTCGCTTGTTGCTCGCATTGCTTGCGTTCGCAACGGGTCTTTGAGTCGCGAATGTCCATGTAAGCTTGTGTGGTGCCTTTCTTGGCATATCGCACACCTTTCTTTGCTGATGCAGCTATCAATAAGATGCGACCGGGCCAAACAGTTAATGCAGTAATGATACTGCATCACCACCTCGTACTTCTCCACCAGGTTCTTCTCCCTGAACCTGAAGCAGGTGGACAGGCGATGATCTTGGCGGCAAATTCCACACGCCACATGTTGGGTCGAGGGTCGAGTGTGTCGTCCAGTTGAATCGGTACGACGGCTAGAGTGGGCGGAGTTAAGTCGGGAAGACTTTTTGTTGCGCCAGCTGGTGTTGTTGTTGCGGTTTCCCTCGGTGCGAATGCCATTGCTCGTGCTGGCATTGTTGTCGTTGGTGTTGTTGCACCGCTTGTTGTTGGGGCGCTTGCTGTTGGCGCGCTTTTTATTGGCACCGCTGTGGTTGGGGCGCTTATTCTTTGCGCGCTTGGTGTCGCTGTTGTTGGCACCGCTGCTGACGTGCTTGTTGTTTGGGGCCATGGCTACTGAAAAATAAGGGTGGGTCAAATTGTATATTGCCATGGCGACCTAAATGGGTATTTATTGGGTGGGTACTTTTGTAATGGGTCTAGTAGTAGTCCCTTTGTCCGTTCGAATATCGACGACTCTGGTTCTTGAGTCTGAACCTAGATACGTTTTTACTACTCGCCCTAGGGTCCACTCGTTTGGGGGTAAATTCTCGTGTCGAATAACAACGAGATCATTTACTTCAACGCATTTCTGCGGGTTTTTCCATTTATAGCGTTTTGTAATTCTTTAAGATATTCATCTTTCCATCTGTTACAGAAATGGTGATGTAATATCTTCAGCTTCTGCCAACGATTTACAAAATTTAGGGTCGAGTTGCTTAAATCGGGTTCAGCTGGGGTCAATAACGGAGTACCAATTAGAAAGTGTCCTGGGGTCAATGGCGAAAAATCGAGAGGATTTTCGCTTGAAGGGCTTAAGGGTCGTGAATTAAGGCAACCTTCAATTCGTGCAAGCAAGTCGAAATATCTTCGAACGTAAATCTTTGACTTGCAGATATCTTTTTTAAATGTGTCTTGAAACTTTTGACGCCGGCTTCCCAGAGAATGTGTGGAGCTCCGGGTGGATTAAAATGCCAGGTTAGTTCTTGATGACTGTGGGTCGCTACTACTTGGGTCTGCAGTGTCTTTATAAAATCTTGCCGATCTTTCTTCATCATTTGTGCTGCTCCGACAAAATTAGTTCCGTTGTCGGAGTAAATGACGGCAGGACATCCGCGCCTCGAAAAAAATCGGGAAAAAGCCGCTAAAAAGGCTTGTGTCGTAAGATCACTGGCTGGTTCAAGATGAACCGCTTTTGTTGCAAAGCAAACAAACACGCACACATAGCCTTTTGTAATCAAACAGGCTCGCCCGGTGTAATTTTTGATTTCAACGGGTCCTGCGAAATCTACACCTGTGTTTGTGAATGGGCGCGTGAGTGTGGTGCGCTCTGGAGCCAATGCGGCCATTATTTGTGTTTGTTGTTTCTTTTTGTACAACACACAAATTTTGCAATTATTGATCGTAGTTTTGATCAGGGTCTTGAGCTTAATAATCCAAAATTCAGCTCGTAGTTGTCTCCAAACTAATTGGTTACCACCGTGTATGGTCACAATATGGGTCATATGGGTCAAGAGTTTAGCAAGCCTGCAATGATACGCTAAAATTATTGGGTGGCGATCATTATATGTAAGGGTCGGTGACTTTGCTAATCTACCATGTGCTCTTAATAGACCTTTACCGTCTATAAATGGGTTTTGGGTCAGTAGTGAACTTTTGGACGCAATTTGGGTTTTATTCGTCAAAGCGATATATTCATCAGAAAAACACATTTTCTCTCTCACTACTATGAGTCTTTCTTTTACCATCTTAATTTCCTCGGGTACTATTTCAATAGTTGAGTGGGTCATTTGAGTACGACGCGATGGTAAAGAATTTCTCACGAATCTTAGAACGTACGCTAAGACTCTTAATGCTTTCGGAAGTGTTGAAAATCGTTCCAACACATTCTCTTGGGTCGTGATCGCAAATGTCTTAATTGGTTTAAGATCAAGGGTCGTGTCGATCGGGTCAGTGGACATTGGCCATTCATCTCTTACGTACCTTAGCCAACTTGGACCGTTCCACCAGAGTTCATGTTCTGCCAGTTCTAGCGCAGAACAACCGCGGCTTGCTACGTTCGCCGGGTTTTCGTGTGAATCGACATGTTGCCAATTTTCAACTCCAAGCAGGAGTTGAGCCAGGAATTTATTGAGCCAGGCTAAGACAATAGTCGAGTCTGTCCAAAAGTACGTATTGTACTGGGTCATGTCTATTTTAGGTAGAATGGCATCAACTATATTTTCGAGCAAGACAGCACCGCATAGTTCGAGTCGTGGCAGTGAAACTGTTTTGACGGGTGCTACACGCGTCTTCGCTGCCAGAAGGGTCGTGATGACAGCGCCGTTGGCATCTTGTATGCGAGCATAGCAGCATATGCCTTTTCTGAGGCGTCGCAAAATCCTTGAAATTCAACGGAAACGTCGGGTGCGAAATGAGTCCATCTGGGAATCTCAATTCTGTTTATCGATGGATAACCATCGATAAACGATTGCCATCTACTTTGGGTCAACGGGTTAAGAATATCGTCCCACTCAGTTTTGTCGAGCCATACCTGTTGCATAATTATTTTGGCGGCCACTATAATTGGCGCTAACCAACCAGCAGGGTCAAACAGCTTCGCAATAGAAGACAAAACTTCGCGTTTTGTGTATGCATCTTTTATTTTGATGAGAGGGACTTGAAAAAAAGAAAATATCTTTTTTAGCATTCCATCGAATGGAATGGGTCTTTGCATTACCGTGACATTGCTCAGATAAATTGAGTAAATCTGTTAGCAGCAAGTGTTCTTGTGGCAGATTTTCCAATATTTCGGGTGCGTTCGCAATCCACTTGCGCAACGAAAATCCTGCTGATTTTAAAGCAGCGATTAGCTCATCTCGAGCATTAATAGCACTTTCAATCTCATGAGTGCATGCCAGAACATCATCTACATTCATGCAGTTTCGTAGAATATACGAAGCCTGTGGGAGGGTCTCATGTACGTCTTGTGCTAATTGCTGTAGGTTCCGAATGACAAGGTAAGGGGCACAGTTAACACAAAATGTAACTGTTTGCAACTCATAATCCTGAATGGGTTCTTCTAAGGATTTCCTAAACAAAATTCTTTGATAGGGTGAGTGTGCAGGGTCGACGCAAATTTGACGATACATTTTTTCAATGTCTGCATTAAAGACAAATTTGAAAAGACGCCATTTAATAATTTGCAAAACTAAATCTTGTTGTAGAACGGGTCCAGTATGCAACACATCATTTAGGCTTTTGCCGTTGGCAGTATTGCTGGATGCATTAAATACAACACGCAGTTTTGTTGTGACACGATCGGGTTTTATGACTGCATGATGTGGTAAATAGTAGTGGGTGGGTGTGCAAGATTTAGCTGGCGAATGAGTCACTTTTCTCATATGACCAAGTTGCAAATATTCGCAAATCGCTTGGTCATATTCTGCTTTAACAGCGGGTCTTTTGAGTAAGGACTTTTCATTTCTCAAATATTGCGACATTGCAATATGTCTTGATAGTCCAAGATCAATGCAATTTGGGTCTTTAAATGGCAGGGTCACTACATAACGGCCTGAGGGTTCTCGGCGTAATGTTTGTATGAAATTGTTTTCACAATTCATATGTGCATTTGAGAGGGTTGTGTTTTTTGGTACTTCTTCAATTTCCCAGAAACGAGTCAATAAAGTATCGAGGGTCACTTTATTAAAATATGTAACAATATTTTTGGGTCTTGACTCAGGAATTGGCCCAGAAAGTATCCAGCCGAATTCAGTTTCTTGCGCCAACAAAGATTCTACAATGTTAATATCCACGGGTCGGGTTTTATAAAACTGGCTATCAGCCAACGGTATACCATTTAAATTTCCGTAGAGGATCGGGTCGATTTGATATGATGGCAAGTCACTTGTGAGGGTCTTAAGTACAAGTGCTTGCGTTTTGACTCTAAAATTCGGGTTAATCGGTGAACGCAATGTCAATGGACACGATTTGGACGGGGTTGCTGCAACTGTTTGGTTGCGTCCTGTTACCTGAGCGCCTACGGCGTTAGTTGGAAGTCCTATCCGCTTCCTCAACTGCTCCGTGATAAAAGTCGCTTCTGATCCAGAGTCGATTAGAGCGCGCGCCAGGAACATTTCGCCTTCGTGTTCAATGTTGAGCATTGCTGTACCCAGAAGAATGCTCTTCATCGCAAAACGTTTCTCTTCGATGTCTTGGGTGGGTCTTGAGTCAGTGGACTGTATAAGGGTCGTGAAAGCTTGCCGCTGTGAAGTTGACGGCTGATAAGATTTAGATGCAGCTGCACTTGTGCTTGGGCGGTCTTTTGGGTCTGCTTTCGGGTCTGGCGATGCTAAATGTAAAAGCAAATGATGCTTTTTGCTACAAAAGCGACATTTATATCCGCTCTTACAGTCCATGATGCTGTGAGATACTGCTAAACATTTTAAACAGCACTCAAATCTTTTCACAGCATCGTGTCTATCCGCCACATTCATGGATATGAATTTGGGGCACTCACGAAGAGTGTGCTTACCATTGCAAATTCTGCAAATGGCACCATCAACTTCCCATTTTGATGGCTTGGCATGGATGGGTCTTGGCTCAACAAATCTGGGTCTTGTCGTTTTTGTTGCAAATGTATTTTGTAAAACATTGGTGTGAAAAGAATTCACACGTTTGTCTCCCCAAGTTTTGGGTCTAGCATTACTGGAAACCGTCTGTTGACTAGTCTTCGTAGTCGAAGACTTAATGTCGCCAACAGATTCCAGGGTCTTCTATGTTTGGGTCAAAAACTTGTCCAAAATTCTCCATTCAGGAATTTCTGAACTATCTTCTAGAGATGTTTCAAATATCTCTAGCGTGTTTTTGGGGAGACGGGTCGAACACAGATAAACTAGAATTGGACTCCAGTTATCTGTGTCTATATCCAACATTTGCAGGGTCGTCACACAGTTGTTGATTGTGCGTTGTAACTTTTTAATAGAGCTACCGGACTCAGACGAAACTGGTGGCAAATTCAATAGGGTCTTGAGTTGAGCATTTACTTGCATTCTTTAATTCTCGTATTGTTCAACGAGATTACTCCATGCCAGTATAAAACCATCATTGGTAAGAGGAGCATTTTTAACAATGTCTCTTGCTACGCCTCGGGTCTTTTGATTAAGATGGAAAAGTTTTTTTCACATTGCTTAATCTGGCGTTGTTGATGTAGAGAGCAGAAAACATATCTCTAAAAGTTGGCCAGGTGACGAAGTCACCATCAAAATTATCCGTGTCACACAGGGGTAATGGATAAAAGGTGCATATTGAATTGGGGTCGTTTCTTCTCTTGCCTTAGGAGTTTCAATCGGTTGTTTAAGGGTCTCCATTATTTCTGAAAGGGAAGAAATACAGCGTATATATGCGTTGTATCCTTTCGTATATTCATCTTTCAGCTTCTTTCGGTCCACATCGGAACTGTCGGGTTCACTTCGTGTAGTATTATACGAAGTTTGGAAATAATCCCATAGAAAAGTAAGCTGCTTCCGATGAAATTCTAAGGCATGAGGTACTAAATCTTGGGTAGGGGTCTCGCAAATAGTTTGCTCAAATTCAATAATGTCGTTTCCGAATTGAATAAATGCTGTCAGAGCCGTCATCTTTTTTATTATTGGGGTTGTGTTTAAATAATATTCAATTTTAATAACTTCAGAAATTCTGAAAAATTTCAATAATAAAATGTTGGGTCTGTCTGGCTTAATTTAAAAAATGTTTTTTTTTTTAAATTAATAACGAGTCGTAATACTTTTTCAAAAAATAAATTTGAAAAAATTCACAAAAAATTTATAAGCAAATTTTATGTGTGGGTCAATGTGATTAATCTTAAAAAATTATTTTGAATTTTCACGGGTCGTATATATATTTTTTTGTATTTTTTGTATTTGTATACTTAAGCAATTAGTACAATAAGTTTGGATACTTTTGAAGTACAAAATGGAGAAAAACATTTATCGTCAACTTAACAATTTTTTGAACAATTTTTATAACTAAATTTAGATTAAGATAATAAGAGAGAACATACATAATGACATTGTTTTGAGAATTAAATTATAAATAAACAAAATTAACATTAATAAAATTAACATTGAACTTAATATTAAGTGAATAGAGAATAAGAAAAATAGAAGAGGAAAGTATTAAAAGAGATATATAGGTAGAAAGAAATATAGGCCTAAAAGCTAATAGAAGTTTGGTTCGGCAAATAAGTAATACAAATAAAAATTATTAAGGATGATTAGAGAAATATGATAAAATGGAAAGCTTAAAGCAATTAGAACTGACAATAGATTTAATATTTAACGGGAGCTTATTCCAGAGTTTTATGGCGTTGATGAAAAACAGTCTTTTAGAGTGCAAATAAGTATATTTTGGTATTATTAAGTTACAACATCTACTAGAAACACTGAGACGTAGCTTTTCATAGAGATAAGATGGGGTCTTACAATTAATTCACTTGTGTAAAAAGATACAATTCCTTGCGTCCAAATAGTTTATAATGCTACAACCCAAAATATCTTTACTTCTTTCCGATATATGTTCCGAACGTCTAAAATCATAAACAAATCTAGCAGCATCATTAAATGAAACTAGTAATTTATGCAATGAGTGTGAGTCAAGTTTGCTATATACTAATTCCGAATACGTAATTATCGGGCATATTAATTAAATAACAAGTCGTTTTTTTGTCTCGCAGGGAATAGAATTGGCAGATAATCTGAGACATCTAAGTGTTAAATAAATTCGTTTAACAACATTATTAACATGGTCAGTACATGATAGTTTAGAGTTTACATAAAATCCCAAATTTTTCACTTTGTCAACTATTTGTAATTTTTTGTCACTTAGAAGTATGTCAGGTAGTTGGTTGTGGTCGATATTATCCTTAGAGATAGGTGAAATATATGATTTATTAGCATTAAGGCACAGACCATTGTCAAATGCCCAATTGCCAATTGCAACAAGATCTTCATTTAATCTACAACATAAATCTTCAACTAGCCCAATACGATTCGACGAATACAATTGGATGTCATCTGCATAAGCATGCATTTTCATGTCGCAACACACGGAGAAAATGTCATTGATAAACATACTAAAAAGCAGAGGCCCAAGGATAGATCCTTGAGGCACTCCGGCTTTAATAATATTGAAATCAGAAAATACACTGTTTATTTTAACTCTTTGCTTTCTGCACTCAAGATAACTCGAGATTAACATTACTGAATTATGATTTAACCCAAATATTGAATTTTGCTTCTTAATTAAAATGGTATGATTGACGGAGTCAAAGGCCTTGGAAAAGTCTAATAAGCATAGTAGAGTAATATCACCAATATCATATGACATGCGTATATCATCAAGAATTTTGAGCATAGCAGTCGCGCAGCTATGTCCAGACCGGAAGCCAGATTGATACGGTGATAGTAATTTAAATTTATCTAGGTGCTGATTAATTTGCTTAGCCATAAGGGATTCACAAACTTTTGAAATCGATGACAGAATACTAATGGGTCTAAAATCCTTCATATTGCATGCATGGGTGACCTTTGCTATTGGAATTACTGTGGCTATTTTCCATCAGTTAGGAAAACATGATGTAGTAAAACAATGATTAATGATGTGTGTCAGTGGACCAATAATGTATGGTAATATTAATTTGATAAAACGTAAGGGAATACCATCATCACCAACAGCATTTGATTTAATATTCATTATAGTAATGATTACATCATTCTCAACAACATTTTTAAATGCAAATTTGTCAACCTCGGGGAACTTAGATGCATTACTTTGTAAATTGACATTACCAGTCGAGTTGTTGGATAGAAAAAACGTATTTAATAAATTGGGGTCGATATTACACTCTGCATTATCTTTACTACAAACACCAAATTGACGAATATTTTTCTAGAGTAATTTAGAAGGAAGCGAGCAGTTAAGTTTACGATAATAAAATTTTTTCTTAGACTGCCTAATTATTGATACAGCCACATTACGGGCATGTTTGAAGAGCTCCCAATTATCACTACAACGATGCTTCTTCCATTTAGAATAGAGTTTTTTTCTTTTCTTAATTGCTAAACGGACATTTGAGGTATACCAAGGACAGGATTTATTATCAACAATCATGGTACGAAGCGGGACAAAACTATCAAACATTTTATAAACGTTGGAGACAAAAACATTTAGTTTATCGTCAACAGACTGATAATTCCAACAATCATTCCAACAAATACACGACATGTTTTCATACAACATTGAATAATTAATAGACTCATAATCACGATACGACACAATCATAGGTCTAGAATTTAAACAAACATTAAGATTAAGAGTTCAAAAAAGAAGATCATGGTCAGATACAAAGGAAATTTGGTCAAAAAAACAACAATAAAGAAGCATCCGATAAAATAAAAACGTCAAGTAAGCTAGGAGTCACATTAGGAGCAAAACGCGTCGGAGTCGCAGAATTTATAATTGTCATTTCAGCCGTAGTAACTTTGTCACGAAAATTGTCAGAAACACTGTCTTTAGTAATGAAGTTTATATTAAAGTCACCACAAATAAAGTAAAAGTCAAAATCAGTAACACGTTTACATAGTTCACAGAAAAAAGGTTCAATACTAAAACATTTTTTGGGATTGTAGACGCAAGAAACAAGTATTTTGATATCACGATCAGTTATTTGTACATTAATAAATTCGATGTCAGACCCGCAAGATTTACTTATTAGTCTTGTATTGAGATAAGATTTACAATAAATAGCAACCCCACCTCCCCTTTTGCCAATCCGGTCATTTCTAAATAGTCTATAATTGGCAATGTCAAAGTAGCTATTAGATATGTCAGGATTAAGCCATGTCTCAGAAATACAAATAATATCAACTTTAGAGTTTTCGAATACATATTTAATGTAGTCATGTTTTGATGAGTTTAAACTTCTCGCATTAAAATGAACAATTGATAGTCCATCATATTGTTTGCAAAATATATCTATTAAAAGTTTATTGTTATCATCAGTGCTACTGGATAGTCTAGGATTCATTTAGAATAAAAAAAAAGGACAAAAATAAAAAATAAATATATAGTCAGAATAATAACAAAAAGCTTTTCCAAAAAATCGATCCATTATGATCAACAGATAGTGAACAAAAATAATTAAACCAAAGATCTTTACATTAAAAAAAGGTGAAGAGTAAGAAAATAATAAGAATAAATATGGAAATATTACTAAATTATGAAAACAATGTGAATGCAGTAAACTAATTAACACTAGATGTACTAACATTTTTTGACACGAGTGTATCGAACTCTTCTTCGCTATGCACAGCCGTCGCAACATCATCTTTGTGGACTCTCGCATGTATAACTCCACGTATGGAGAAAACATTAAATATTCGATTTTGGCGCTTCAATTTAATGCCTGCTTGCAGTGTTTTTGTCGCATCAATAGAGAGGCTCTCATAGATAAACACTTTGTTATCCAGATCAAAGCCAGCCCCTCTCAAAGTTTCCGCAGCTCTCGCTCTTCTCCTATACTCAGTTTACGAGTTGGCTTCGGTGACATTTAGAGGTAGCACGAAAACAGCAAAACGAGAAACAAAACAGCAATATGATTCTTTTTTCTTTTGCTCAACGATTTGAGAAATGTAATTTAAAGTTTGCGCACATAAACACGTTTAGAGTACACAAAAATTGATTGCCAAACTGTAGCAAATCAATTTATAAACAATCAGTGAAATTTGTGGACTGATACAATAGTTAAATCACGTTATTAACGCGATTAAAGTACGTGCAGAGATGAAGACGTGTTTACTCTCTCGATGTTTTACATTGTCTGAGAAAAAATCTAAAAAAAATTTTAAAAACTTTTTATAAAAATAAATAAAATTATTTTTGGGTGTGTATGGGTTAACAGCAATTATTATTACCAACGAAACGTATTGCAAAACTAAGTTTTTTAGATAAAATTTCAACAGATTTTGAAAATTTAATCTTTTGGTCGCAATGGGTTAACTTTAAAATTTTATTTACCGGGTCGCAAATAAAATTTTATAGCGTAGTTAAGCTTTTTGGGTCGCAATGTGTTAAAAATCAAAAATGTTTTTTTTATAAAAATTAGATAAAAAAATTTATTTTGTAAAAAAAATTCTTAAAATTTATTTAAAAAATCAATTAAATGATTTTGGGTCGCTTTAAAAAATATTTTTGATAAAAAAAAGGTCGGCTAATTTTTTATAATAGTTTTTCTATAAAAAATTGTTAAATATCAATAAAAATGATTTTTTGGGTCTAAAAGGGTTAAAAAAGCTTAAATGTGGGTATAAACGGGTTAAATATTGCTCAAAAGGCATTTTCCAAAAAATATGGGATAATTTTTTGGTTCACACGGGTAATTTATAAAATCCCACGAAAACACTATTTTAGTGAACAACGTGGCAACCCTGTACACACTTGACAGCAGCTCTCGTTACTGTGAGTGTATAAGTGTGTATGTCTATTTGTTTTATGAGCAAATAAACAAACGACGCTTCACTCGTTTGTTTATTTGCTCATAAAACGAGTGATAGCTGAAACAAATGAAACAAAAATGTTTGACGATTTTGTTAAAAAAAATATATTGTAACAATTCAAAAATGTGAAAATAAATAAAATCAATTGCTTTTGTTAAATTATATTTAACACTTTGGTGAACGTATATTTATTTTAAAACGTATAGTATAATACGATCGTTTTGTTCGGGTCGATTTGCAAAAAAATACGATTTTTTGCAAAAACAATTTCACTGTCGTTCCGCAATTGTTTTATTTTGTTGTTAATTTTCACTTTTTATCGGGTCGGGTCGATTTTAATTAAATTAAAATTAAAGCCAAATATTTTTATTGTTTCAGCGGGTCAATCCTTGCCAAAACTATTTCGTAGTTCTTTATTAAAAGGCTCGAAAGACCAAATGTTCGGCTGGCGAACGAAGTAATGGCAATTGGCGGATTGGGAAACACGAATTGAAATACGTAATTTCAATTTATTCGAGTGGGTCGCGGCAAATACAATATAATAAATGCAAATATTTTACCTTATTTTCAGTGCCAAGTGTTTTGTATATTAATTGTGAATCTTCCTTCTATTGTTTTTCCTTCCTGTTGTTGTTGTGTTTGTGTTGATTGTATTTTTGTTTTTAATTGTTTATGTTTATTGTCGCGGGACCGAATGGCGCGTTGACGGGTTTTTGGGTTTGTTTATTGTCGCGGTGACGGGTGAGTTTATTAAATATATTTTTATAACTTCTCGCGGAGACGGGTGGGTTTACGTGCGTTTGGTTTTTAGTAAACGTTACGAGTGAAGTATTATTTGCGGCGCCCGTTGACAGAGCCGCCGGTCGATCGGTTCGCCGCAGTAATTGATAAATAATCGATTGTGTGGATATGACGGACGGAGATGTTCAAACATATCGAGTTTACGTTTGTACGTAAACAGTTTTTATGATATTTATTCATGGTATTTCACGGTATTATTTTTTTTATTTTATTATATTACTTATTTATTATATTTTATTCTTTTAATTTATTTTCTTACATTTTACTTTATATCTACTCTTGCTGTTGCTACATATTACTGCTGTTTGTTGTTGAGCGATGTTAAGTACCTGCGGAGCACGTTTCTTTAGAATTGTAAACAACAAAGGAAACGATTTTATTTATAAGTACAAGGGATGTCAATCCTGGACTATTTTTCAATCCCGAAATTTCGGGACTACAAAATTTTAATCCCGGTATTAAAAAAAATAATAGGAAAGGCATAAAATAACCATATATATGTTTGAATAATAAACAATTAAGGCTCAAACAAAACTCATATATTCAAATTCATCTGTTTTGAGGTTGGATATCCAAATATACATGGTATCCAAAATACAAAATCCGAGATATATACACCCCAGTTGATCATCAAACATTTTTTTAAATACTTTTTATTGAAAAATTATAATAAAAAAAAAAAATACAAATACATTTTTTTTTAAGTTTTTATTATTTTTAATTAATAATTTTAAAAATAAATTAAATTAGTGGAACGTGGATTTATAAATGTAAACTCAATCGTTTGATTGGGTTAATTTAATCGAATTCAGATTTTGTAAAAAGATTTATTCTTGATCAAATGGATTTTATATGATTGAAATTTTTAGTACGCGCAATTTGGTTGTAATGAATGTGAAAAATTGTGAACATTGTTAATTTTGGACCCAAATAAAAAAATGTTAGGGTGTTCACTTATATTTAATAATTTATGTATTTTGTTATTAATAAATTCTCCAGCATAGTTGGTAGTAAATCTTTCGACTGTCTTCAAAATAAAAATTAGTTTAAAATGAGACCGTCATGCTATTATAATTATTTACTATTTTTAAGTATTTTCTGTATTCCGAATTGAAGATTACACTGTTTGGCACAAAATTCTCCCTGTTTTCATTCATAGCATTTGTATATAATTTTAATGTAACGTTTTTGAGAAAACCGCATTTTATATTTTTTGCATATTTCACTGCATTTTACAAAACATGTTATATGAAAAGATTGGACAGTAATTGATTTAAAATTGAAACGGTTATAGCCCAGGAATACATCAAGGAATGTTATGGCATTAATATAAAATAATATGTTAAATTTGAAAAACTTAGAAAATAAGTTGATGTTATCAGCGTACCCGAGCAGCATGGAACTCTTGTTGAAGATAGTGCCATTGTGATGAAGTTGTGCGGCTAATACAATCTTCTCCATTATTAGGTTGAAGAAGTCATACGATAGGGAATTGCCTTGTCTGATACCTCGTTCGGTATTAAACGTATCGGAGAGGTTGTTCCAATTCTCACTGAGCAACGTGTGTCGCTCAGGGTCATCCTGCAAAGCCTTATAAGTTTCGCAGGTATACGGAACTCAGACATGGTGACGTATAGGCGACTTCTTATCGCACTGTCGAAGGCAGCTTTGTAGTCGACGAAAAGGTGGTGGGTATCGATCTACCTCTCTTTGGCCTTTTCCAGGATTTGGCGCAATGTGAAAATCGGTTCTATGGTGGACTTGCCAGGTTTGAAGCTGCACTGATAAGATCCAATCAGTCTGTTGACGATGGGCTTCAGTCTTTCATATAATACGCTCGTTAGAACCTTATACGCGATATTGAGGAGACTTATCCCACGGTAGTTGGCGCGTATCGTGGGATCCCCTGATTCCATTCGCTAGGCATGCTTTCTTCTGACCATATTCTGCTGATGAGCTGGGGCATGTTCGTTATGACTCATCGTTATGACTCATGGCTCATCGACTCCGGTCTTAAACAACTCAGCAGGCAGACCATCCGATCCTGCGGCTTTATTGTTTTTCAGCCTGTTGATGGCTGTGCAGACCTCATCACGGTCAGGCGACGGTATGTCTACGCCGTCGTCAGCAACTGGGGTTGTCAAGCTGTCTTCTCTATCGGCGGAGTAGTTCTCATCATCGCCTGCTAGTAAATCAGAGAAGTGCTCTCTCCATAATTCTCAGTGTACCCTGGACATCTGTTACTAGATTCCCGTTAACGTCCTGACACGGCGGCGGTATGTCTACGCCGTCGTCAGCAACTGGGGTTGTCACGCTGTCTTCTCTATCGGCGGAGTAGTTGTCATAATCGCCTGCTAGAAAATCAGAGAAGTGCTCTCTCCATAATTCTCAGTGTACCCTGGACATCTGTTACTAGATTCCCGTTATCGTCCTGACAGGAAGAGGGTCCGGTCTTTAAACCCCCGTTCAGGCGTCTTATCTTCTGAAAGAATGTTCGAGCCTCGTTCCTGTCGGCATGCATCTCAATATTTTCACACTCGCGTCTTTCCAATTCTATTTTCTTGCGCCTGAAAAGATGTCTCCTCCTTCCTCTTCTCTCTGTATCGCTACTTCGCGGCTCGCGTAACTACCGCCAGCAGGGTGGCTCTATATGCAGCGTCTTTCTCTGCAGTGGCTACGCGACACTCTTCGTCATACCACTTGTTCCGAAGTGGGCGTTGGAATTTGGCACCTCTTCGGCAGCCGTACGCATTGAGCGGGAGGAAGTGATCCGAGTCGATGTTGGCATTTCGGATTCAGCGTACATCCATCACACTAGAAGCGTGCCTTCCGTCAATCACAACATGATCAATTTGGTTGCGCGTGTTCTGATCTGGTGACCGCCACGTGGGCTTGTGAATATTGAGATGCTTGAATCTAGTAATACTAATTACCATGTTTCGTGCTGCGGCAAAGTCAATCAGCCTCATTCCATTGTCAGATGTGTTGTCGTGGAGGCTGAATTGTCCAATCGTTGAACCAAAAATATCCTCATGGCCCACCTTGGCATTAAAGTAACAAATCACGATTTTGATGTCGTGTCGGGGGCAGCGCTCATAGGCTTCGTCGATGTGCTCGTAGAAGGTCTCTTTGGTTTCATCGTCCTTCTCATTCGTCGGAGCGTGCGCACAAATAAGACTGATGTAGAAGTATTTAGCCTTGATGCGGATTGTTGTGAGTCGTTCGTTCACGGGTGACAAGGTGGCGGAGTCTCTTGCCGACTACAAATCCACAACCAAATGCATGCCTCTCCGCATGGCAGCTGTAGTAAATGTCACAGGCTGCCTGTTTAGAGCAGCCCTGACCTGTCCATCGCATTTCCTGGATTGCGGTGATGTCAGCCTTGTATCTTTCGAGGACATCAACCAGCTGGATAGTGGAACCTTCCCTATAAAAGGGTTCGAACATTCCAGGTGTATATCCGTAAATCATGATCTTTTATACGTTTGCGTAGGTTGTCATCGTATTTTCGGGTCGGTATCCGAGGCATTTTATCTGTTTTCGTTGAATCAGCTTTTTTTATATGGCGGGTCACAAGCCTAACGCACAACTCCTATTTTGAAGGGCCAATATCCCTGTCTCGTTTGTCCCCGACCAGACCTCCCACCGGGGTTGAAACCCGATCTTCAGCTGGTTGCTCGGGTTAACGGGGTTCACCAGCGCGAAGGTGAGACTAGGAATTGTGTAAGAGAGGCTATGGTAACTAACAGAAGTCGGTCAAAAAGCATGCAATTCATTAATGTTGACGTGTTGTGTATCATAATTACAGCTTACATAAGATCCACTATTGTGTATCATAATTGTAGAGCTACAGCGTACTTGTGATCCACAACATAACATAACCAGTATACTTTTCTTAATGGCATATTTTTAGGGTTAAGAATTATGCATGTTAAACACAAACAGCATTTAATTGTCTTGGCGCACACTACTTAACATAGCCAGTATGTACGCCCATATCTGATCATACAAATAAATGCTGACTTAGTTATTTTATTTTATGAGTCACTTAGTAATGCTAAGTTATTTTAGCATGATGAAAGTACTCAATTTAGTGTGAAATTAAAAGAATACGAGGTGTTATGTAGAAGTTAAGTATAGACTAAAAATCAATTGTTTCTGATAAGCCGAAATATCCAGTTCTAAAAAATAGTGATAAGTATAAGTGTAAAAACCCTTTAAAAACGAAATAAAGTGTCTTAAAGTAAAAAGACTCGGGTTTTATTAAATAATAAACACATAAAAAAAGGAGACTTAGTAAGTATAAAAAGGATCAAAGAAGTTAAAGTCCTAGTAGAAGGACTTTAACATACAACATTTTGTCGCAGCCGGTTTTCAGACCATACATCAACTCCCAAGGGACGATAAGGACTGGATGGAGATTAATATTGGAAGAAATAACTATTTTGGATCATGGAAAATATTTTTTTTTCTTGTTTATGTGAGTATTGTGAAAAATAGTGGATAAAAAAAATATGTGCGGTAAAAAAAAAAAAAATGTGAATTTGTGATATAAAACAAAAGAAATATTTGAGAATTTTAATAAGCAAAAAATAATGGAATTATGAAAATTGACATTTGAAAAAATTAAATAAAAAACAATTGAACATTTTGAAATAAATTGTGGAATAAAATAAACTTTTAATAAAACTGTAAAATAAAATTGTGAAATGAATTACATAAATGATAAAATTTGATAAATCAGGAAATTAAATAAGTAAACTAAATGTTTTATAAAATTGATTAATTGATATATTTATTGAAGAACATTTTTATAGTAATTGTGAAACATCATAAAATAGTTTGAGACATTTAATGATAATGATTAATAAAATTGTAAATTTAAATAAATTGAATAAAATAAGAATTTTGATACTGCAATGTTTTTATAATGTCGCGAAATTAATTAAAGAACAAAACTTGAAAATTAAAAAAAAAATAAATTAAACAAATAAGTTAATTTAGGATTCATAAATAATATATTGGTATGATTTTGAAATATAGATTAAAAAGTTTAAATAATGAAATATAAAAATGATAAATATGATAAATAAGGTAGACAAAAATTTATTAGATAAATTAAATAATGGTTAAAAATTAATTTATTATGAAACTAGTAAAAACAAAATTAATAATCTATTTAAGAAAGGTATAGTTAATTATATGATTAAGTAAATGGAAAAATAAGAAACACTAATAATGGGTACTGAAAATGTATTGAAACGCGTTCATTACGTTGTTCCTTACTTTTCTGGGGCGGAATCTCCATTATTAGAAACAGAATTATATAAATTTATTGAATGTTGTGAAACAGCTAAGCTTAAAATTAAGGAATCAGATAGTGAGGAATTTTTTAAATGCGTTAGGTTACGTTTGGAAGGAGATGCCTATAAATTAGTAAGGACAAAACAATTTCGAAAAAGAATATACGAGTTGTTACAAAATAAGTACTTAAATGAAATTTCTTTAGAATTAGTACTAGAAGAGATTAAAAAGGCTTATCAAAATTGAGAATGTTTGGAAGACGATTAAATGAGTTGATATTCATGGCTTTGGAAATTGCAAGTAAAAAATACAGTAAAAAGATAAGTGAGGATGACGTATTCAGATTAGAATTACAGAGCTCAGTGTTGATCTCTTTTAAAGTAGGGGTGAAGGATCCAACTATAAAGGTTGTATTGTTGGGTAGTAAGTCAGAAACATTAGATGCATTGTTGGAAGAAGCTTTAAATGTACAGGCTGTTATACAGCGCAGTCCAAGATCGGAAGATGATGAATATAATTATATAGAAAAAACACAGTCAAGCGTTATATCGGAAAATAAATTGCAATAAATAAATAATGAAAGCAACTATAAAAGGCGTGTTAAACATGTTCATTTTGTAGTAAATTGGGGCATACTAGGGATGATTGTATTATTAGAAAAAATACGCCTTTCTGCTACGAATGTGGAACTTATGGTCACGAATCTAATTGGAGATGTGCGAATAATAATAGTAATATAGGGCCGAAAGAGTTAGGAATTGTAGATCGGACGTCGGAGGAGACTGTGATCAAATTTACTACTCCATTGTATTTCCATAGAACAGAGGAGACCAATGAATTAAAATATGAATTAAAGGAAGAAGAAGGTGATCGCATAACATGCAGTGGGCATGGAGATAGCTTGGATTTATCTAATGTAAGTGACGTTTTCATTGAAGTACCTTGCGAGGCAGTTAAAAATGGAACACTTATTTTACTGGTAGACTCAGGAGCTGATGCCAGTATAGTAAAAGAAAATGCAATGACAAATTTTCCAGACTTTAACGAAAATATACAAAAGAATTTAAAAGGAGCTTTTGGTGGGTGTGTTAGAACATTAGGTTCCACCAAAGTCCAACATAGGAACATAGGGCGCTTAAGTTTAATGCTACACGTAGTCTCACTTAAACAAGGCGTACCAGCTGATGGAATAATCGGACGTGACAATTTATGGAATCGATCTGTAATAAATGCGATAGACAAAACAATAACATTCTTTGATAAACATAAAAACCATATTATAAAACTACCAATGAAATCGCAGACAGAAATACAAAATATTTTTTACAATCAACAAATTAAAATTCAAGCGAGAACCGCAAAGATAGTATCATTACGTTTAAAAACAAAAATTCCAATAGTGTTAATACTTAAACAAGAAATTTTTCCAGGAGTATATTTGGGCGAAAGCATATCGAATGTTAGCAAAAATTGAGTTTATGTTTCAGTTTTAAATGCTACGGAAACAGAAATTATAATAGACAGTACTTTTAAATCAAAATGTTCGAATTTTAATCAGTATAAAGAATCGGATACCAATAATTCTACAATAAATAGCATAAATTCAGTAAACATTTCAAACAGAATTAATAAATTATTAGAAGAAATGAAAATTGATGAGACTTTAAATAAAGACGAAATCACATCTTTACAAAATATGTGTATTTCGTATCATGATGTTTTTCATTTAGACGGCGATGAATTAACATACAAGCCAGCGCTTAAACATGAAATAGCAACAAAGAGGAACCAGCCACCGATAAACCAAAAGCAATACAAATTGCCACACACTCATAGAGATGAAATCAACAGACAGGTTAATAAAATGTTGGATGACGGCACTATATCGCCAAGCATATCACCCTGGAATTCACCGATGTTGCTGGTTCCTAAAAATAGCGGCAAGGACGGTAACAAAAAGTGGAGGCTAGTAATAGATTTCCGTAAATTGAACGACGTGACAATAAAACAAGTATTTCCGATACCTCGAATCAACGAAATATTAGACCAATTAGGTCACAGTCGCTATTTTTCAACTTTAGACTTGGCAAGTGGTTATCATCAGGTACTAGTTGAAGAAGGGGATAAGGAAAAAACAGCTTTTAGTACAGGGCTGGGTCATTTCGAATTTAACAGAATGCCATTTGGCCTAACAGGTGCACCAGCTACCTTCCAAAGAATAATGAACCACATATTAACAGGTTTACAGGGTATAGATTGCTTTGTTTATCTTGATGATATAGTGGTGTACGGAAAAAATTTAGCTGAACATGAGCTTAGGCAGAGTAGAGGATTGCAGAAATTAAGGGAACACAATCTAAAATTAAATACAGAAAAATGTCAGTTTTTGCGCCGCGAAGTTGTCTATTTAGGACATAAATGTTCGGAGCTAGGTGCCCTGCCTGCTATATCCCTTTAAGGTTGAATGCGTAAAAAATATTCCAGTGCCGAGAAATAAAAAAGAAGTGCAAGCGTTTTTGGGATTAATTAATTATTACAGAAAATTTATAAGCAATATGGCAAAATTATTATTACCAATTAATAAATTACTAAGAAAAGATGTTTAATTCACTTGGACAGACGATTGTCAAAGTTCATTTATTAAATTAAAAGCAAGGATTGAAACCTAAACGAATAACGGTTTCGGTTTTTTCCGCGTTTCGGTTTCGGTTACGGTTTCGGTTTTAAGTTTTTATAACGAAACGGTTTCGGTATACCGGTTCCATGTTACGGTTTCGGTTCCATGTTACGGTTTCGGTTTTGATTTCGGTTTTTGAATAAATTTTCATTATTTCCATATTTTTTAAATCATTTTACATTTTTTATATGGTGCTAAATTATGATCAAATTATGATACTGGGGTAAAGTGGGAAACGTAATTTAAACAATGTTTGTTGTTATTTTAGTAAAATATTGTGTTATATGAATTATTTAATTGATTACGTCAAGAAAAAAAATTAATTTAAAATTTCGTGACCACAAACCAATAAGAAGCAACATTTTGACTTCACCTGATATATGATCTGAATTGAAAAGAAGATGAATTTTGTACAATTTTCATCCATAAAAGCCAAAGAAATTAAATTTCAACAATTCTGTGAACTGCAATATATGTAAACTAGTGATGATCATTTGCAAGAGCAATGCAAGAAATGTTAATCTTAATCTTTTAAATTTTAAATAAAGATCGAAGACAAATATCTTAAACTGCATATTAATTATGAAAACGAATAGAATTTCAACACTAATTGTATTTAAGTTACTTATTTTCCATATTTTCAATTTCTTCAACATTTAACTAACACAAAAAAATCCGATAACATAAAAATTTGGATTATATTTTAACAAGAATTAACAAATAAAAAATAATTGTATAAAACAAGTGATGTTGACAAGACAATTCAAAATCTCAAGGCCATAATAAATTGAACGAAAAGTCACCAAATACATTTTCAAAATGCTAAATATTTTTTACAAACATCTTTATGT
Organism: Dryomyza anilis; assembly: GCA_951804985.1. NCBI lineage: Eukaryota > Metazoa > Arthropoda > Insecta > Diptera > Dryomyzidae > Dryomyza > Dryomyza anilis. The sequence continues at coordinate 39,975,611 of OX638132.1, read as the reverse complement.
ATCTGTCAATTTTTAATCGATGATCTCCACATGATAAGAAAATGTAAATCTATCAATTGATATTTCAACTTTAAAAATTCATCAATTACATTTTATAATATTAATCAACAAACTCGAAAATTAAGTTTTTCATAAAAATGTATTTGGTGACTTTTCGTTCTACAATGACGATATACATATACAATAAATATAAGGAATATTTCGTATAAGCATATTTCTCTTTTCGTCACAGATTAAAAAAATCCGTATGCTACACGTACCGTATGTCAAGAGAACTCAAATAATATCTTGCAGAGTAACATTTTTCTTTACGAACACCATGCGAACACAAACTCAAACGCTGCAAAGCGAATACTAACGGAAAGAAGAGAATATAACAATATCGATTCGTATAAACACACACTTTCACAACGACAACTCTTCGTTGCTTTCCTGTATCATCGCATGGCAACAAACAGACGCATGACAACAGACAGACGTGCCGTGCGTCTGTTTGTTGCCATGCGATGATACAGGAAAGCAACGAAGAGTTGTCGTTGTGAAAGTGTGTGTTTATACTACATGTATGTATCTAGTACAGCTCTCTAGTTGGCAACAACAACGAGTTCTCTTTGTGGTACAAAAATTTCCCGCCAAAATTCTATCAAAAGCTTGGATGCTGCTTTATTCGCATTTTTGTTGTTGTTGCACTTTCAAACGAATCAGCGGATTTGTGAAAAAAGAAAAACACAAAAAGCAATATATCAGCTAAATATATCACACTGTAAAAATGTTCATATATTATTTTTTATTATTTCATGATTTTACAATTAACAAAAAAACTATATATAAAAGTAAAACAAAAATAATAATGTGCATAAGCACAGTGCATATGCACAATCGATGTACCAACTTGCGTAGCGAAGAAAAGAGAAAAAAACATTGTTTTGTCTATTTTATCTTTTTGAAGCGACTTTTGAAGCACTTTTAAAGCTATTTACCGCTTCAAAAGTGCTTCACAGGCCTTATTTTTAAGAATATTCAAAATATTCAAAAGAAATTTTCAAAACTTGTCCCACTTTACCCCAAGCTCCCCTATATATTTTACTAATAAAATAAAGAAAAAACCAATATTATTAAAATTTGAATCATTTTTTTAACGTAAAAATTTTGCAAGGAGTTGCTGGTGTTTTGTTGTTAATTCGATTAATGAAACAAAAAACAAATTTTAGACCAAATACCGTTGTTTTGGAAATATCGTTTCCCAAAAAACAACATGTGAATTTTTGTACAACCAAATATGTTTATTTTGGGAACTCCAAATTTTAATTAATGACATTTTACTTAAGATTTTCTATATAAAATAAAATATGTTTTTCTGTTTCTTTTTTTACTTTTTTAAAAACCGTTTTAAACCGGTATAAAACCGAAACCGTTTATATCGGTTTTGGATATCGGTTTATTTCTGATTTTCGTATAACGGTTTCGGTTACGATTTCGGTTTTGAAAATGAAACGGTTTTAAATGGATATCGGTTTCGGTTACGGTTTCAATCCTTGCTTTTTTTATTTGATTTTATTATTTTTATGTATTTATTACTAATCTTGCTGTTACTGCTTTGTCTATTGCTGCTGTTTGTTGTTGATCGATGTTAGGTATCTGCGGCGCACGTTTCTTTGGAGTTGTAAACAACAAAGGAAATGATTTGTTTTATAAGTATCAAATGACAAGAACTGTATCTGTCATCATCGATACGTCATCATACATACCATCATACACAAATACTCAAATACCTCCCTACCTGCTTTGTGTTGTATTTTCTTTGCTCCTTTATGTGGACTGGTTTTTTATTTTTCAGTCACTCTGATACCAGCGAATTAATTGCAGATACGTAGAGGCTGCGTTGTTTTGCCTTAAAAGAAGAATATGAATACCTCAATGAACGCAATTCATAAGAATTATGAAAGCGTTTATTACATCAATTTCGCTGCAATTATGCGATTCGGCGATTTTTTGACTTTCTGGACTTTTGAAATAAATCTATTTATAATAATACATAGAAATTAAAGTCGGAAAATTTATGGCTGTTATTTTAATTGGAAAATACCATTAAATACTAGAAAATACCATGACATTGCCATTGAGTTTATATGAGAAGATTTATTTTTTGTATACTATTAAATCAATAATTGTCCTATTGACCAATTTTAATGGGATTTGAGGGAATTTTTGTCTGGGTGTAGGTAACCGTTAAAATTATTGAACGAAATATACCAAGTACGTAAAGATATCTAATGGGTACGAACACCAATGAAATAGTTGAATATAAAAAACAACAACGCATCGTAGTATACAAAATAGGATGTAATGGAGACGGTGACAACAATTGCGAACGAATTTACATAGGAACAACGAAGATAGCATTATGAACAAGAATTGCGGAGAATCAAGTAGACATAAAGAAGTATAAAACGACAATAACATTTGCACCATAGATGTCAACCTAAATTCTGATAAAAGAAATGTGTTTTTACTTAGAAAATTTTAAAAGACATTAAACTGTCAAAAAAATTCTCATGCATTAAAACAATCTTCAAAAATCTGAAATTCCTAATTACAAAAATCTCACTACCGACAATTAACAAAAATCTGACAAAGTGGATTTATCTCATAAAGTTGTCTTCTATAATTTTTAAAGATGTTTAGTGTTGTTAATCGTTTAGTGTTAATGAATAGAAATAATTTAAATTTGTTATTGTGAAAAATGTTAAGTGTTTACTAAATTGATTGTGACAAAAACTATAAAACTAAATAATTTTACAGATTTAATAAAATTCAACCCTGAAGGTGTTGGAATAAACCCAACAAAACGTCGCACATTGGGAAAAACATTGCAAAAACGCTCGCATTGGAGACTTCGTTGTTTTTCGTAATTTGGACACATCCAGTATGTAGAAAATCAATTATGCAAGTCATTTGACCCAAGGGCTTACGGTCTATGGTCATCTAAATTTATCTTATTTGGATCGTTTTTTTATTTACCAAAAATATATAATTTTTATTGCTGTATACCATTTTGATGTTGTGTACCATAAGAAAAAAATCGCTCATTTTATACATTATGTTCTTCGGTTGTAAAATAAAATATAAAGTTAAGATGATCAAATTTTGGCCTTATTTTCATTAAAGCGCCGCAGGTGATTTTTTTTTGAAACAATGGTGCGATTTTTGTCTGTTTCCGAACTTCTTTAATCCTGCCAATAATTTTGTCTGAGGTATTTACAATGGTGTATATTTCAAAAAGTAGAGACAATTTTATAAAACATGAGTTATGACAAAGATAATATAAGATAATATAAACTAAATATATTCATTAGCTTTATAAAAGTTCACAAAACTAGTCCATGTTTAGTGTTGTTAATCGTTTAGAGTTAATAATGATGTAAAATTTAAATTTGTTTTAAAATTAATGTTATTATTCTCCTAAATGTAAACTAGAAACTAAGTAAGTGTGAAAGATGTTAAAATGTTTAAAAAATTGATTGTGGAAAAACTATTAAATAAAATAATGTACAGATTTAATAAAATTCAACCCTGAAGATGTTGGAATAAAACCAACGAAAAGTCGGGAAAGGAAATGAAATAAAGTTTTTTATTTACATTTAAAAATATCAGACCAAAAGAGCATACAAACTCAAAATTAAAAAAAAAACAATATTATTTGATGAAAAAAGGTAAAAATCATTGTTATGCCATTTGTGCAACGCCAGGTAAAATATTTAAAATGACAATTAAGAATATAAATTAAGATCTATATTAAAAATTTGTCAAATTCTCAGTATTAAATTTTGGAAAATAATGTACCTACAAATAATTGATTTTTTTAATAAATTAATAAGTTTTTAACCAAGATTAGTAATTTAATTTCTTATATGGCATGTTAAATTGGATACATATCGGTGCACAAAAATACATAATCATTTAACGCCTGAAAATAAAATATATTTAAAATATATTTCAATTCTTAAAAATATATATATTTGCTGTATACTAATCGCTGTAGAAATGCCGTTTTTTTTTAATAAAATCTTATAATTTTTAGTAGTTATATTAAGAATATTAATGCAAACTTTTTAAGGAAAAAAATTTATTTGATTTTTATTTATTTTGGTAGATATGGGTACACCCAAAAAAAAATTCCCTCAAATCCCATTAAATTTGTCAATAGGACAAATATTCATTTAGTAGTATACACAAAATAAATCTTTTCATATAAACTCAATGGCAATGTCATGATATTTTCTAGTATCCAATGGTATTTTCCGATTAAAATAATAATTTATCCTATTGACTATTTTTAATAGTAAAAAACTATTATTTATGTAGTATTTTTTCTGGGTGTAGTCAAACTTATGTTTTATTTCCTGGGAAATAGATTTGTTTCGAAATAATTGTCGAAAGTTTGACAATTGCACACAAAATTTAATTTTAAAATAAAATAATTTGAATTGAATTGTCTGAAATAATTTGATGGATTGAGACTTCTCTTGCTCCTCTATTGTTGTTTTCTGATCCGTTTAAGGCTCTTGCATTTCATATCTTTTGGTGAAGTCATTCCTTCTTCGATTAAAGCAAGAAACTACATGGAGTGAACTACTGATAGAAATCCCTTTGCGTCGGTCACTGTTTAGGGCTTTGGACTACGAGCCGAATGGTCCCGGATTCAATACCAGCAACTGCATCATCTTTTCATAGAAAACTTTTTTCTATCCGACGCTACCTCGACAGTCAATGGCAAACCTACAAGAGTAAAACATTCTTCTAAATTTATATTTTTATTTGTATTTGTTGCTCAGATGGTTCATGCGTTGAACTACGAACCGAAAGGTCTCTGGTTCGAACACCAGCGACAGCAACATCAACAAAAAATACAATGTTTTACTATACCAGACCACTCGCAGACAATAAAGAAAACCTCCGAGAGTTAAAACACCGTCTATTAAAATATCTCACCCTGCCGGATTTGGCATTAAAATGTAGATCCCATTAAGCTTTAGGACATTATTTTTACTTTCTTCCAAATAAAATATGATAGGTCTATTATTATTCAAATCCCTCTTCACTTGTTACTAATACCCCTGAACTTTTTTTTTTGTTTATATAGCATATAAATTCTATAACAATATCATGTCAAATTATTTTTTGGTCGTTAATTTCGACCTGCTAGAAAATTAAAAAAAAAACTGTTAAAATTTGCGGATTTTGCGATTTTTTCTTTTTAAATCAGGAACAACATTTTTATAAAATGAAATTCATGATATGGAACTACTTCCAGTGAATTATTTGCCTACATTCGAAATTCACTGTGATACCAAATTTCCTAATAGTGAAAATATTTCGGGGTAAAATTTTTTCATGATTGGGCTAATTATGTATTTTCAATGGAATATAATTTGTTTGGATCATCTCGGATCACCAAATACTTGTTTAGAATTTAGCCCCAACTCTGTTTGAATTGATGTCGCTGACTTTTAAAAGTCCCGACTTGATAGTAACTTTATGGGATTATCCACCTTTATGACATGTTTGTATGTTCTTCCTAATTTTTAATTATTTTTAATGTGTTGAAGTTGTTTTAAACTCAGTTTAATTTTGAAGTGTTCGCAATTTATCTTGTTTTGAAATAAGACATATTGACAATAATATATTGCAAGTGATCGCCACATTCGTAAACTAAAAAATTGTCAAAAAAAGTGTAAAATTTTAGTAACCCTATTATTTTGTCCGTAACTGTATTTGTATTCAAAGTGGCGGAAAGTGGACCTACAGTTTAATGCCGAAGCCGAACGGTGCAGTTGTGGAATCTTCACACGCTGAAAAAAATGGCTCTCCCAAACATAATTTTGCAGGCATTAACATGTATGTTTGGGATTTTATGTAAACATAATATATAATTTCCTGATAAATCATTTGTAAACAGGGTTGTCTTGAGACTTGAACAGTGTTGTAATGAGCTCTGATTTACATTATGATATCACGGAAACATTTTGATGTTGCCCATTAAAATGGTACATGTTCTAATAGAAACATAATAATTACTACATCCAAACAAAATAAATATTTCAACCGAAACATAAATATGTTTAAAATATAACATGATTTAGAACGACCTGAATATAAATACGTTTCCAGAGAAACATATCAGTTGTTTCAGTTCAAAAACATATCTAAATAAAATAAAAATAAAATATTGTTTTTTTTATTAATTTTTATCAGAGTTCGGAAATACTCACTCACGTTCACTCATGCTCATGAACGTGAACACAAATTTCATATCATTGCTTCACAGTTCATGAACACTCGTTGCCTTAGATGAGTACGATCAAAAGTGAATACTCGTTATAGATTTTAAATACGTTGCTCGTGAACGAGGCTAATGATCTTCTTCTGTTTACTCTTTATTCACGAAGGTGAAGCAACTAACATTTTCTATGTTATTCATATTCATAAGCGATAAAGATCAAATTTAGCAAAACTTTTTATTCACGCTGTGTATGTAGTTGTGTTGCATTTTGTGATCATGACCACATAAAAGTGCGTAAAAAAAACAATTTTGAAACACAAAATTTGTATTGCGAAACTCGATTGCGGACATCATGGGTTGCCTAATGGTACCTTTTGGAGTGGTCAATGACCACCAAGTGGGTTCGAAAACCAATTTTTGATCCAAAATTTTGGATCAAAAATTGGTTTTCGGACCCACTATTGGTGGTCCTGGACTACTCCAAATGGTACCATTAAACATCCCATGATGTCCGTAATCAATTTCCGCTATAAAATGTTTGTGGTCAAAAATTGGTCATGGGTGGTCATTGACCACTCCAAATGGTACCATTTGGCATCCCATGAAGTCCGCAATCGATTTCCACAATAAAAATGTTTGGGTCAAAAATTGGTTTTCGGACCCACTATTGGTGGTCATTGACCACTCCAGAAGGTACCCTTAGGCATCCCATGAAGTCCGCAATCGATTTCCGCAATAAAAGTTTTGTGGTCTAAATTGGTTTTCGGACCCACTGTTGAGAGTCATTGACCATTCCAAATCCAAACAACTCCAACCATTCCATAATGTCCGCAATCGATTTCCACAATAAAAATGTTTGGGTCAAAAATTGCTTTTTTACCCACTTTTTGGGATATGTTTTAATTTTCTTCAAAGGCTACAAACAACATGTGAATAAAAGACTTGCCAATTTGATTGTGAACACTTTTGAATATGAACAGAAGAAATAATAATTTGTTGCTCATCTCTTATGAGGAGTAAAAATGTAGCGAATGTGAGTACTCGTGAGCAGCCAAATTCTGTTCGATAACGAGTGTTCACTTTAGAATAACGAGTAAGTCGGATTTTTCTTGCTTACTCGCTCGTGAAGTGTGAAGAAAAATAATGAATTTTTATATTCATTTATGAAGATTTGTCGTGAGTGAATAATTTTGAATATTCATTTATGAATATTTCCGAACCCTAATTTTTATTAAAAATCATTAAACATGCACAGTTGGAATTAACAATATTTGAATTCATATACAAATATTTAAATGAATACATAAATCATTGAATTAAAACTGCAAGTATAAGTCTCAGTGCAGCACATAGCGTTTGAAAATAGAAGCACTGATTTTTCAGTTGTAGTTTTTTTGATGAAATATCCGTGTCGGCTTTTCACAATATTTTTAGAAAAACATTCAGGAACAATTAAATTATATACTGCACTATTAAATATTATTTGTTACTATTTGTACCACAATTTGTATATTTTTAAAATTTACAAATGACATCGTATTACCGATACGAAAACGTTTTCTCAACAAACATCAAAAGACACGTATGCAGACAATGGCGGTCACAGAGTGTCAACTTCGTATACAAGAAGAATATTACAAGAATACTTTTATTTACTGCTAATTTCATTTTTTTTTGTTTCTTTTCAAACATCAGTATGTTTAAAAGGACTAATACATACTTCAAACGACGACAAAAGAAACGTAGATGGGAAATTCTGCTCAACGAGTGCCAACTTCGTATACAAGGAGAATGATGGAAGAATACATTTATTTAAATCCAATTTCTTTTTTGTTTGTTTTAAAACATCAATATGTTTAAACGATGGTAAAAGATGGCGTAGGTAGAAAATGCGACGCAATGTTGCCAACTTCGTCTGTCGATAACTAATGGAATGAAGACGATCGTTGCGAACATACGTAAGAATTAGATTTGAATAGCATTTTCTGTTTGTTCTGAAACATAGTTATAACCAAGTAAATTGCCAAGAAATAGTATATTCAAATGCAATTAAAATTTTGTGTTGGTATTGTAACATATTTTTGATAAGTTTGACAGATTCTGCTGGGAAATATATAAAATGTTTACACATAGTAATATGTTATTACCATCTGAACAATAATTTAATTACACTTCATTCGTAATACATGGTGATTTCGTATTATTTTTTAATTACATTCAAACATATTCAAACAAATCTTATCTATCCGTGCATATACTCACCGCCCAAAATGAAGGTTAAAATTGGCGTATTCTGTCAAGGGACACTCCCACCTTCTATACGAGCCAAATGCTTATGTACACGGATGGAAAAGATTTGTTTGAATATGTTTGAATGTAATTAAAATACATTAAATGTAACTAATACAAGGAATGAAGTGTAATTAAATTATAATCGAAATTGAATTTATTTTTGCTCACGTGTAAACATTATTATATTGTCCAGCAGAATCTGTCAAATTTATTTATAAATATGTTACAATACCAAAATACAATTTTAATTGCATTTGAATAAACTGTTTCTTGGCAATTTACTTGGTTAAAACTATGTTTCGAAACACAGAAAATGCTAATCAAATCTAAATACAACGTGTGTTCGCCACGCTCGTCTTAATTCGATAATTTATTGACTGACGAAGTTGGCAATGTTGTGCAGCATTTTCTACCTACGCCAACTTTTGCCATCGTTTGAATATATTGATATTTAAAAACAAACAAAAAAGAAATAGGATTTAAATAAATGTATTCTTGCAACATTCATCTTGTATACGAAGTTGGCACTCGTTGAGAAGAATTTTCTACCTACGTCTCTTTTGTCGTCGTTTGAAGTATGTATAGGGTCATTTTAAACATACTGATGTTTGAAAACAAACAAAAAATGAATTCTTGTATATAAAGTTGACATTCGTTGATCGACATTTTCTGCGTACGTGTCTTTTGTTGTTCGTTGAGAAAACGTATTCGCGTCGGTAATAATTTTGTTATTTGTAAATTAAATAAATATATAAATTGTGTTATAAAAACTACTAATAGTTACAGAGTATAATATAGTGCAGTATATAATTTCTAAAACTAATGTTAAAAAACAAATAAAAATCAGTGTTTCGATTTTCAAACAGAAATTGACATGTTTTTTTACAAAAGCCTCCGCGAATTCCTTGCTATGTGCTGTACTGAGATAAACTGTAACTGTACTAAATATAAAGCGAGCCTGGATCGTCTGGTTTAGAGTCTGCTGGTGCAATTGTGCATTCGTTGATGCTGTCACTTGTACTTGCAGTTTTAAATGAATTATTTATTTATGCTTTTAAAAATTTGTATATGAATACAATTATTATAAATTCCCACTGTGCATGTTTAAATATTTTTAATAAAAATTAATAAAAAAAAAAACATTTTATTTTATTTTCAGGATTTCTTTCCAAAAATATTTAAATATGTTTCTATGCAAATATACTACTTTTTGAACTGAAACAACCGATATGTTTCACTGGAAACATATTTATATTCAGATCGTTCAAAATCATGTTTTATTTTGAACATATTTATATTATATTTTTATATATAATGTTTATATATAGTGTTTCCATTAGAATATACTCCATTTTAAGGGGCAACATTAAAATGTTTCCGGAATATTATAATGTAAGTCAGAGCTCAGAGACCCCTATCAGAGGAAAGATTACCAAGAAAAATCACGATTGGTACTACGACAGTTAAGCGTGATTTTATAGTGGCGGAAATAGTAGACGAAATAATACTTGGCATGGACTTCATGATAAGGAACGGTTTCACACTGGACTTAACAAGAAAAATTTTGAGTTATGCCAACACGGAGATTGAACTAAACATTGATTGTGACCAGGGGCCCTATTCTCGAGTTCATGCGAGAATTCTCACTTTCGTGAATTCTCGCTTGATCTGTGTGGAACGATAACCAAATAAGCAATTCTTGAATCTTTGCGAGATTGAATTCGATAGAAAATTTTCGTTCGACAATTTTCTATAGATAGTGTATCTATTGTAAATTGCACAGAGGAAAACTGAAGAAAACATTGACATTTATTAAATTAAAAAGAAAAACAAAAACGTTTAATTTCAAATCTTCAAATAATATAAACAAATGCAAAAATTAGTGTGCGTAAAAAGTGGACACGATGCAATGTAGGAACTATGGTCGCGTCCAATCATCAATAACGTGGTGCGCGCATTTGCTGAATGATGGAGCCGTGTGCGTAGTGAATAGTGTGGCCCATATAATTCCTCGTGCTAAGTCTAATGCCGTCAATATAATTTGCAGCTAATGTAATTTTCCGCCTATATAATTTGCCACTATCATAGTTTACAATGTTTTGTAAAATAGAACCGATTTGTGATAAAAAAAAATAATGTACAAAAGGTACCTAATGCAGAGTACCGGCGGGTAGTATAAAACCTAGCTATCTAACGTTTAGATAATTCAAACGGATCATGAAGTTGATCGACGCAAAGCATTTATCACTTCCGAATTCCAAGATTCATTTCATGCGCCTTTGAATCTTATAGGCCTGTAGCACCAAACTATTATTATTATATTAACGTGATGCACGCACAATATTGGAGTGGAGTGCGTAGTGAATATTGTAGTCGATTCATCGTGCAAATTATAATGTCGCTATTATAGCTTTCCGCCATTACCATTCGTTGACCCAAACGATGTATTTTATTAAACATCCGTTTAATTAATTTGATAAAATGCATTTCTCTGATAAAATGCATTTATGACTTCAATACCACTTCGATTTCAAAGATTTATTTCGTGCAACTTTAAATCTCACCAGAAAAACACTATTCGTTGCAAATTCGAGAATTTCATTCGACAATTGTCCCATTCGACAATTCTCATAAACTCTAGAATGACTAATTTGTGCATCATGCGAGAATTTACGGAATTTTTTTTTTTTTTTTTTGAGAATTGTCGCATGAAAATATCTCGAACGAACTCGAGAATAGGGCGCCAGAGCCCGAAAATTAAACAAGTTATTGCTCATAAAAATAGAAAAATACCACATAATTCAGAAGCAATTGTCTGGGCGAAACTAAATGGAGATTGTGGGATAAGCAAGTTGTGGGTTATTGAAGCAAGTGAAGAGCATAATAAAAGTAACATAGTTATAGGTAGAACACTTGTTGAGACAGAGAAAGACAGAATTGTACCTTTAAGAGTTCTCAATCTGGAAAACTCAAAATGAATCAAAAAAGGAACAGTGATAGGCCAATGTCAAGAGGCATCATCGATTATAAATTGCGAATCAAATCCATTAAGGGACTACGGCATACCGCAAATAAAGAAAGAATCTACTCACAAGTTTATAAATGAGTAAACGAAGGATTTGACCACCAAAGAAAAGACTAAAGTGCATAATTTATTTTATAACAATCGGTATATAGGATGGCAAAACTGCCATTGTAAAACATTGAATAGACACTGGTTATTCTAACCCAATTCGTCAAGCACCAAGAAGGGTACCGCTTGCGAAAAGATATGAAGTATCACATTTGGTTGAAGAAATGCACACAAATGGCGTGGTGGAACCATCTGAGAGTCCATGGAGTTCACCAGTAGTATTGGTGGAAAAGAAGGACGGTAGTACTGCGTTGTTTACCGAAAGCTTAATGATGTCACCAAGAAAGATAGTTATACACTGCCTAGAATCGATGACAACTTGGATACATTATCAAATACTAAGTGGTTTTAACGTTGGACTTGCAAAGCGGTTACTGGTAAGTAGAAATCGATAAGAACGAGAAGATCGCATTCAGTACTGGCGATGGACTATGGCCATTTCTGGTGATGCCGTTTAATGCCCCAGCAACATTCGAGCGGTTAATGGAGCACGTATTGAAAGGTCTACACTGGAAAACTTGTCTGGTATACATTGACGACATAATTGTCATGGTCAAGAATTTTGACGAACATCTAAAAAATTTAGATGAAGTATTCCTTCGATTGGAAGGTGAGAGACTACAACTTAGCCCAAAGAAATGTTCACTTTTCAAAAAAGAGGACAAGTATCGAGTTATCACGGAAGGAGTAATACCGATGAAGATAAAATAGTTGCAGTAAAGGAGTGGCCCAGACCGCAAAACCTACATGACCTACGAAGTTTTTTGGGGCTATGTACTTACTACAGACGATTTGTTCCAGGTTTTGCCAATGTTGTTAGAAGTCTTCACAAGTTGACATGAAAGATTCGAGGTTTTCAAGGGGGCGTATTCAATTCCAGGTGAGAAATTTATACATGATACGGATGCAAGTGGATACGGAATAGGCGGAGTTCTCTCTCAAATCAAGGTGTATTAAGGAAGGTGAGGAAAATTTGGAGAAGCTAAAAATTTGAGCGTAATTCTGTACACATATTTCAAATTTTGAAATATTTTCTGTATACAAAAGTCAGTGCGATATTTGTTTTTATTTATGTTTTCTGTATATTAAAATTAATTTATTTGTTTTTGTTTACATTTGAAATGCTTTTATTAAATAATTTAAATGACATAAAGTTTGTCTACAAACTATATTTTGGCTATATTTTTTAATAGAGACAACGAGGACAATAAGGCACACTCAGACCCGTTGCACATTTGAGCGAGGATGTACCCCTTGATGTGTACAAATGTGTTAAATCGGTTATGCGGCGTTTAAATACACATGCTCGAAATTTTTGAATATCCCTTCCCTCGGCCAAGTGTGTAAGGGTTCATAATTAGTAAATCTTGGACAAGCTCGCCCACACTCTACTTGGCGATTAACATGATTTTTTCATCGATATTTGTAAATACTTCAGTTAGTTTTAATTTTAAAAATATGGGTTATATGGGATGTTCCACGCCACGGACATGTCTGAACCCTTACTTCAAAAGCTGAAGCAGTAGATGTCGTGGCAGTTGGGGGGCATAAAAATGGGCATAAATGAGAGTTCCGGAACAGGTGCCACCTCAACGATCATGTGGCTATTTTTGAGATGCAGCTTTACTGGTGCGGTAGATTTAACATTAATATATTTGAGACACGCGACAATGAGGACAACATTTTGGTACACTATTTTTTCGGGGGTTGAATAAATTCGCGATGATATTGTGCACCCCATATTTCTTCATCTGGAGATTGCAGGAAACGTGAAATTTTCATTTACCGCAATTGGTCACAGGCAGAATAAGATGGTCTCGGCATTAGTTTGTACGCGATGTTCGTTTTTTTAATTGTTTTCACAATTTTAATTTTAATCACCAAATTTATTAACCGAAAACGAGGAAAATCAACAAACGAATGACAAAAAAAAATATTTAAATTGAAAAATAAAAATGAGAAGAGTTTTTATACTTTCCTCACCTTGTTAAATATACCTTGTCTCAAGTGATCAATAGACAAGAAAAAGTGATCGCATACTACAGTAATACCTTGTCCCTTAGTGTGAAAAATATTCACAAATATCTGTACGGACAACAGTTTCTTTTTAGAACCGATCACGCATTACTGAGATGGTTACTTCAGTTCAAGGACCCAGAAGGCCAAATTTCGCGTTGGATAGATCAAACATCGTAAAGGAGGACATCATGGACATGTAGATGCTCTATCACGGCGACCGTGTAAAGTGGAATGCAAACATTGCTTAAGAGCTGAAGGAAAGGCTGACATACTTGACATTACTGAAAGTTTTACCTGAAGAAAAATGGTCTCTGGAACAAATTCAAATTGATCAAAAGAGTTATCCCGACCTCACAAAAATTATGATGTTCAAGGAGCAGCAAAGAATGCCATCATTGGAAGAAATAGGTTAAAGCTGCAAGATGGCTGCTTATATCGTGTATGGGAAAGTGAAGATGACACCAATATTATAATTTTTCTAGGAACTACATATGATCGATTATCTTTAAAATGAATGTAATATTTTTGTTCTGGGCTATACATTGAAGAAGTTATAGTTAAGTATGCGGTTGTATAAATTTTTGTAATGTAAATTTTGAAAACACCCTGTATATCATTGGGTGTTCCAAATAGACCATAACTCTAGAACGATATTTTCCATGAAATGAATTAGTCCCTAAAATATTTGCATCCCAAAGCGGTCCACCCAGGCCCGTAGCCAGGGGGAGGATGCCTATCTAAATTTATAATATAGTTAAATATGTTTTTAAATATAAATACAAACACTAATCATTTTGACAAATTAAAATATCTAAAACATGTTTTCGATAAAATTCTGAACACTGAAGCAATTAAAATTTTTTAAACATATCTTAATTTTCAAACTTAGTTCGAATAATATTTAAAAAAAAAAAATGTTCCAAAGAATATTTTTTTAATTTTTGTTTTCTTTAGTGAAATTAAGTAATTTTTAGTATTCTTTATACTTAGGGTGTGTGCGAATTTGACTAAATTGCTGACTAAACTAAATTTGGTCGGTAATACAGCGTTCGACTATTCAATTTAGTAAATTTTCGAGAAAACTAAATTGAACAAAATTGGATGACAGCAAAACAGACATATGATAATCAGTTGATTATGGACATTAACAATTACCGGTTACCGAATGGCGATCGAATGAAAAGCCGTTCAATTTGGATTAGTCAGCAATTTAGTCGAATTCGCACACATCCTTAATTATAAAAACCAGATTTAAAGTTCTTCGGGTTGGGCTTGAAATCCACAAACACAAAATCCCCAAACACAAAAGTCCCAAATCAAAAACCCCAAATACAAAATCCCCAAATACAAAAGCCCCAAACACAAAAAACCTAAATGCAAAATCCCCAAAACACAAAATCCCTAAACAAAAAAGTCCCAAATACAAAAATCTTCAAACACAACACAATTAGGAAATTATAATAAAATGAGTTAAATATTTATTAAATACACTTAGCAAACCAAAGATTGAAAGGTATGGTTTAAAATTATTAGGGTCTTAAACTTCATTGCAGTTGAACATTATTCATGTCAAATATTTTCCACTTTTTAATTAATATCTTTAATATTAATATCATTAATATATTTAATAATCGAGTTTTAGCTAATACAGCTAGCTTGTACTTTCAAAGCATAAATGCTTGAAAAAATTTACCCACTAATAGTAGTTGGGCTCGTAACAAACGCATGCAGTTGTTAAAATATCTACAATATTATTTTTGTTATTAGAGCTTCAATCTACATTTGAGTTGACTTTTTGACAGATTAACATTAAAATGTCTGCAATTATTAACTATATTACACATACGGTTAAAAGGTGATGATACAACATAATTTGTTCTACTAAATGGAAGATAGAATAATGTATCACCATTTCTACTACTTCTACGATTTTGGTTAAAGGTTATAAATCATTAATATATTTTAATTAATATCTATGAAATATGTAAATATTTGCAGGAAAAACACGTAGTAGTTGCAGCGAATCTACCACAAATATACAATTTTCCGTGATGTTTATAGGAAACATCTAATAAGTAGTACTACCAAAATTGTGATGTTTTCAAATTACTTTCAATTTATTTGTATTTACTGCATATTGAAATATTGTGACTAATATATTTTCAATATATAATGTATTTCATTCCTTTGATCAATTTTTTTTTGTATCGTTCTTCATTCGAATTTTACTCAACAATTTCTACGCCAGATTCTATTTTATCTATTGTAGTTTTAAGAACCATCATATATTTTCCCAGTTCTTTTATAATTTGGCATAAGTCTAAGTTTTCTTTTGCAAACGCTAAGATCCATGCGTTATTTTATCAATAAAAACCGCAATATTGACAAATTTACAAAGTTTTCATTGATAACCCAGAAAAATAAAGAAATAAATTAAACCTAAATTGCACCTAACCCTTAAAGGTCCGAACAGTGTCTGACTCTGCTTTGTTCAAGTATTAGTAGGTGGACTTTTTCTAAAGAAAAAGAAAATTAAACTAGCATACCCAAAAATTTAGAGGGATTTTCAGATTCTGGGGATTTTTATGTATTTCGTAATTTAATAATTGGGGCTTTTGTGTTTGAGGCTTTTGTGTTTGGGGCTTTTGTTTTTGGGGATTTTGTGTTTGGGGCTTATTCAAAACCTTGGGGCTTTTGTGTTTGGGGATTTCAAGCCGTTCCCATATAAAATCGGACATATATAAAAAAAAATTGTATCCAGGATATAAAACCCTTTTGGTTATTAGTTCCGGATCTGGTTCCAAGAAATTTAAAATAGTAGTTCCGATTCCGGTTTAAACCTCCGATTCCGGTTTAAACCATCATCGCTATAGGACTATACAAATTTTGAAGATTTGTTCCGACATCGTCAACACATATGACCGTGTAGCACCGTCTTCCAGTAATCTTAGGGTGCTGAAATTTGGCCAATATGTTACATAATTTGACTGCTAGTTCAAAAAGGGAATTTTAACCACCCTAATGACCAGCCATGGGTGTGTCACAAAAACACTCTCAACCACTTTATGAATTCGAAACAGTTTTTGATACTATTCTATTTAATATGAAATCGTTAATTTTTTTACAGATTTGTGCAGTTAAACATAGAGAAATCAAAAAATATCCGAGAACAGTTCAAGGTTCATCCCACCTTGGATACATTATTAATTTTTAACGAAGATACTGAAAGATCCGTTGCAAGTGTGTCCATGTCAGACATTCCAACGCAAACATTTGCAAATATTATTTCATCAAATATGTATTTAGCTTTACCACGTTTATCATCCCAGGAAATGTTTGAAGGTAATTAAATATTTATATTTAGTATAGAATAAATAACTGGCCGACACACCCTTGTCGCATATCCAACAAAACATTCCGACGCACACTGGGGCAGATATCCCAAAAAGCTGGCATATTTAATTAAAATTAATTAAAATTATCAGATGTGATTTCAATTGTAATAATAAAACTAAACTGATCACGTTAGTGAAAAGTGCATTTCCAAAACAATGAATATGCACACCGAAAAAAATACGAAATTACTACACATGCCTTTAATTTTACAATAATATGTAGGTCTTTTACTTTGTTGTGATAATTTATTAAATAACATATTTATTTTTATTAATTAGGAAAATTATATAAATGAATATTCATTTAATTTTTTTAATACCAAAAATAAGATACAAGAATTATAAATTATAAATTAAAAATAAAACAAACATTTTCCTGATCATAAGATGGAAGCACCACTAAGTATCATCAGTTCTGACGACTCAAAGGAATGGCAAGCACTTAAGTGTTTAAAACAGATAAGAATAATATGCTATGGTAAAACCATAAAGATGTCATATCAACTATTACTGCCTGAACAGAATACAGGCGGCGATCGAAAAATGAGAGAGCGAACATTGAAAACAACAAAAATTTGCCGGCTCAATGCTAACGTCATGGCGCGTCACATCACCAAACTACTCATCTTCAGTTGCGTGCTATTTTTGTATACTGCAGAGATGACAACGAAGTTTTAAAACAAAAATATTCAGCGGTAAACTTAGGTGGCAGCTCTATAGTCATCTCTCATTAAGACGTTTGGTCAGATATCTTTCGCAGTCATCCGTCGTGTGCAAAAAAAAAAAACAACAAAAGCATTTTCTGCAATATGAAACCAAAGAATCCGTTTATACCTGCACGAGGGACGACCTTTCGTAATTCGTTCGTCAGTGATCCCACACGAATTCAAATGAAAGCAAAAACAAAACATAAATACAGTTTGTACAATATGTAGAGAACGAATTTTTAATACATAGTTTAGTAAAAAATAAGACAAATAAAGGCAAATGTATTTAAAAACCAACAAAATGTAGTAGAAATATTTTTTTTCAATACAAAGACATAAAATGTATATAATTTGCTACAGTAATTTTTTCGGTGTACAGCTTTAACAAATTGGTGGCTTTGACAAGTCTTCCATATACATTCGAATATTATTTTAAATTGGACATTATTTTTTTTTATTATTGGAAACGCTAAACATTTGGGTTTAAAAATATAAACAAATCTTAGCTGTTTTTGAAAGTAAATTATGTTTTCATATTTAGAGACATTTTAATAGGGCAGTTAATTTTAAGATTTTATATAATAAATTCAGTTTTAATCAAATTTTTATAAAAACTATTAACTTTAAGTGATACATATTTTTGTATACAGGGGAATTAATAGTAAATTTATTGAATATATTTTATAGCAGACTTTATAATAATATGTAAATAATTTATAATTTATTTTTTAAACTATAATACACTAAATAATTGCATAATACATTTTATGTATTATGTAGTACACGTATTTCAAAAATGAAAACTACAGAAAACAAATACATACTATATATTCTGCAATATGTAGAAAACGAATTTCTAATACAATGTGTAGTAAAATCTAGACAAATTAATACAAATGTATTAAAAATCGATCAAAATGTAGTAGAACTGCATTTTTTCAAAACGACGACATAAATGTAGTTTACTACAGTAATTTTTTCGGTGCATTATATAACATATCATTTAACTTTATTATAAAAATAAAGTAAATGATAAAAAAATAAAAATTAGTAATTTTGCTTTTTTAGTATTCTAGTATTAGTATTGTTTACAAAGGTTTCAACTTTTGTTTTGCAATTATTAATATCTGATTCCATCTCATCAAGATTCATAGCAAGGTCCAAACGAATTTGCGTTGAGTCTCTTCCTAATTTAAGTTAAATTTGTGATGTATATCAGATATACCTTTGCGCAGCTCGTCCCGAAGAAGAGATATGTTACACGGCGATAACGTGTAGTCTTTGCAGGTATAGACACAGCTTCTGTTTTTTAGAAAAAAAAACTCAAATTGTTCTACAGTAACATCTTCACACGCGAGGTGATACCATCTTCCGCAATGACCACATCCAACACTCAGTTGCGATTTAGGCACATTGAAATTACATTTAAAACACACTGAGATTTGTAAGGTAGGTGCCATATTAGAAACGAAATAAAGCAAATCAGTCAGTAGCAGCTACAGGTCAGCATAAACAACAAGTAAAAACAACGCAGCATAAACAACAAGTAGAAACAACGCAGCTGAACAACAACCGCATAAAAAGCAACAACTCTGCAGACAGTAAAGTACGTCAAAATAACTTTATTATTTTCAAGAAATGTAACTTGAATTTGTATAAAATTAACTTTTTGTTCAATCAAGATAACAACTGCCGCACAACAGGATCAAGTTTGTTTGTTATTATATAGTGTGTATCGGTTTTAGTGTCGCAGCTTCGTAGCAAGATGCATCAACATCGTAGCTTTCTTGCAATGTGAAATGTGCTAACAGTAAAGCTATATTCGTTGTTGCGCGCAAATAGTTTATTTATATAGTAATTTTATGTGTTTGTTATTTTAATTATTTTAATAGTTTGTTATTTTAATTATTATGTGTGCTTCTGCCACTGCTCCTCAAATTCTCACAATTTCCCACCATTTCCCACCAAATCCCTCAATATCCCACCGTACCACCAATTCTCACAATTTCTCACCAATTCCCACCGTATCTCGCAATATTAAACAATGATATTTTTATAAATGTAGTAAATTAATTAATTTTATTTTAATTAGAAAATAGTATATATTTAATATATTGTTTTTTATATATGTTAAAAATAAGTGATATTAGATCTCATATGTTAAAACAACAACAAAAATTAAGAAAAATATATTAAATACATTTAAATTGTAAAAATCAATCCATTATTCACTTCATGGGCCTAAAACAAAAAGTAATTCATTATTATTTCTTAAATTAGTATTAAAATTTAAACTATATAATATTTACATATATACATTACTTATTGTATATTTGACTATTATATAGTACAAAATGAACATATATTATTGGTACTCAATCTATGTTGGTACTCAATCTATTTCTGACTTTATTTTTATTCAAATTAATTGCAGAAAATATTTTTCCACATTTGCGAAGGAATGTGGAAAGCATGACACAATTACTTTTCGCATTTCTGTGAAAAAAACATATTATTATCATCTTTTTGATTTAATATTTCTGACCAGAAGTTTGTGAAAGATGATTTAAAATTTATGGTCAACTTTCCTATTTGTTTGTATTCTATTTTATAACATACCAGTTGTATCACCTCCAAAATGGAACTTGTTGGTACATTTTGTGGGCTAAGCAAAGACAACTGATATAATATTTTTTTTATGGCGGCAAAATTTAAACAATTTCTTTTAAAGATTGTAGAAAAATAATCGTTTTCAACTGCCTACAACTCCATTGCGACTGTTGCACCCAAATCTAAAGTTGTAAAATTTCCGATATAAGGAGTGCGTTAGTAGAAATGTGTGCATCGAAAAATAAAAATATCTCAGTAACCACTTGGTCAATTTTCAAAAAGTTAACATTTTATTAAAGTAAATTTTATTCATAGTAATTATAAAAAAAATACAAAAAAATAATTAATCAATGATAAAATTATTAACTTTTTCTGCAACTCCTATCATTAGGGCCTTCACAGTCTCTTCCTCGATCCTTTGGCTTGCTGCACACCATTGACGCCGAAAATTTACAACGTTCTTAGATACCCGTTTGGTGGTCTTCAATTCCCATTTTACCAGAGCCCAATATCTCTCGATTGGCCGGAGCTCTGGGCAATTCGGTGGGTTCGCTTCTCTAGGAACAAACACTATATTATTTTTCTGGTACCAATCCAAGACAGCTTTACTGTAGTGACACGAAGCAAGATCAGGCCAAAAAAAGGTAGACACTTCATGTTGTCTTAAAAATGGTAGAAGTCTCTTCTGTAAGCACTCTTTCAAATATATTTCCGTGTTAATTGTCCCAGTGATCACGAAAATTTTGCTTCGTTTGCCACAACTACAAATTGCTTGCCACACGAGAAATTTTCTTGAAAACTTTGCTCTTCTTTGGGTCTTAAATTTATCCGGGACATTTCCTCTAGCATCGGCAACATAAAATTCTTGGCCAGGAAGCTGAGAAAAGTCGGAAAGAACGTATGTTTCGTCATCCATAATGCAACATTCGTACTTTTTCACAAAATTGTTTTTAAGCTTTTTAGCACGCTTTTTTGCCTCAATATTTTTTGCTGCATTCCCATCTGGGACTTTTTGAACTTTATATGTCTTCAGACCAGCTTCGAGTTTCTCTCTCCGTACAAAAGACTCAGAGCATCCAACTTTGAGAGCTATATTTCGTCCTGAGAGATTCGGGTTTTTCTTCAGCACGGTAACCACCGTCTTCGCTTTGTTTCGGTCACCAGAACCTTTCTTTTTGCCTGTTCCTTTTGAAGTACTTTTGATACAGTGTTCCGATGAGGTTTTACAATTTTTGCAATCCTTTTATATGTAAAGTGAGGATTATTTAAGAAATTTTTTATAATTTCCTCACGCACTTTTTGTTCATCGCCCATTTTTTCGCTGAATAACAAACCAATTTTGCAAAAATTGCGTAATATTTTTTTTTTATACATATCGGAAAATTCTGCATACATTTTATGTATTTTCACTTTTGAAGATTGCGTTTCTGTATTCCTGTCATTAAATACTGGAAGAGCGTATTCCAGAAATTGGAAATACAATTTTGTATATGGGTTACAGAGTTATTTGTAAATTTCGGAAGCCTTTGCAGATTCAAATTCTCAAGAAATTTTTTCCCACACGAGGGAAATTTCACTCATGTGAGAAAATTTTTCCCACACGAGGGAAATTTCCATCATTGAGAATTTATGTCCCACGGTGGGAAAAAAATTCTCATATGAGATTTTTTAGTGTGAGAATTCTCACATCCCACAATGACAGAAATTTCTGATAAGCTGTATTTTTCCAGAAAAACTGGCAACTATGGCTCGAACTACAATTTAATTATTATTTGTTTAAATATTGTCACATTGCACAGCGAAAACTTCATGCTTTATCAATGCACTGCATATTTATTAATATAATAAATGTGTTTATTCGCGTCAAAAGAATATATGTTATGATCGACGACAATTTACTCCGTCTACTCGCACATACTAACGTCAGAATTTATGAAGGAAGTGTAATTAAATAATAATCGAAACTTCATTTATTTTTGTTCAGATTGTAATAACATATTACTATGTGTTAACATTATTATATTGTCCAGCAGAATCTGCCAAATTTACCATAAATATGTAATCGCGGTAGCTCAGTGTTTAGTGCGTTGGACTGCGAGCCGAAAGGTCCCCGGTTCAAGCCTGAACATCTTTTCATAAACACATTTTTCTATACCGCGATACCTCGCGGCAGTAAATGGTAAACATACGAGAGTAAAACATTGCTTATGAAAAGCTCTCACAAGCTGTTTTGATTCGGCAATAAACTGTAGGTACCAGAACTTTGAGTGCAAATGTAACGCGCACAGCTCAAAATGGTGAGAGAGCTCGACCTAAGTTCTTATATGACTGTAGTGCCAAAGTATTATTATTATTATGTTACAATACAAACATAAAATTTAAATTGCATTTGAATATACCATACATAATTTTGTCATTTGTAAATTAAATAATTATACAAATGGTGTTACAAAAAATACAAACAGTAACAAATAATATAATAGTATATAATTTAGCGTCGGTAGCTCAAGGTTAGTGCGCTTGGCTGCGAGCCGTAATGACCCAGGTTCACGTCAAACTGGGGCTAACAACATCAGTTCATAGAAACATTTTTCTATACCGCGCTACCCCTCGGCAGTAAATGGCAAACTTACGAGAGTAAAAAATTGCCTATAATAAGCTCTGACTCCGCCGTTCGGGTTCGGCATTATACTGTAGGCCCCACCACTTTGAGTACAAATATATCACATCCAGCACAAAATGGTGAGAGAGCTCGGCCTAAGTTCTTATAGGACTCTATTGCCAAACTATTGTATTATTATATAATTTAAATGTTCCTGAATGTTTTTCTTAAATTACACAGAAAAAAAAGTTTATACTATTAATGAATTTGTTCATTAATGTTATGAATTTGCCATGACGATTCAACCAATCACCAAATTTATCCTATTTATGATTCGATCATATAACCGTATTTAAAAAGTTCATAATATTTAGAAATCATTCATTATTCTTATATTTTAATTTTATTATTTTAATGTAATAAAAGCGTAATAAAGTGTAAAACGTCAGTAGCTCGTCTGGTTAGTGCGTTGGATTATACTTTCATTTTTGTCGAACGCCTGTAGTATTCTGAATCCGATACACGACATCGTTAGTTCTTTTAATTATCTTGTATGATCTTTCCCAGTCCTGTATAGAACTTCGGCCGAGCTCTCTCACCATTTGAGCTGTGCGTGTTGTATTTGTACTCAAATTGGTGGGACCTACAGTTTATTGCCAAATCCGAACGGCGGGTGAGAGCTTTTCATAGGCAATGTTTTACTGTCGTAGGTTTGCCATTTACTGCCGAGAGGTAGCGCGGTATAGAAAAATGTTTTTATGAAAAGATGTTGTTAGCTCCAGTCCAGGCTTGAACCGGGGACCTTTCGGCTCGCAGTCAACGCACGAACCACTGAGCTACCGCGGCTTGCAACTTGTATACTTTGCCTTAAAGACTGATGCAACTCGTCTCGGTCTTCACTTTTTTTCTTGCCCAAAACACTTTATGGAATCGGCTTTTGCACATCCATGGCAGTACGTTCGTTGTATTGATTCATCTTACCGCAACTCCTGATGGGTGTTCTACACATTGCTTACATCTGTGAATCCAGTAGGTGATTGACTTCTGATATCCAACCAAATAGAAATGTTTCCTGACTTTTTCAATCGTTTTATTAATGCTCTATTGGATCGACAATGACATTTCAGTACTATGGCTTTTTTTTTGACTTGGGAACCACAATCAAATTTTGTGCAGATCTGCCATTTTCAGTTTCCCACACACTGTACAAACAATCATTTTGTAGCTTCAGGCTTTGCAACTGCGCCCAGTAAGCCCTGCTTATTGGACTGTTAGATGCTATCTCTGTTTATAATGGCTTTCTTTGTTGTTCCTTGAAGGTCCCAATTTTTGCGATGCCAGTGTCCTTCTTTTGATCATTTCG
Organism: Dryomyza anilis; assembly: GCA_951804985.1. NCBI lineage: Eukaryota > Metazoa > Arthropoda > Insecta > Diptera > Dryomyzidae > Dryomyza > Dryomyza anilis. The sequence goes on along the minus strand of OX638132.1, from coordinate 39,951,207 downwards.
TATTTGCTCTATACTCAATTGTACATCTACCATGATATTTAACGAACGAACGTTAATATGTTCGTCTTTCCCTCTTCTCTCGGGCACTCTCTGGATTCCATTTTACAAGCTCGCACCAACACAGTGCCTGAATTTCCACGATGTCCCCTGGTGTTATTTTGGATATCTTCAGATCTGTTTTCTAGTATATATTCCTTAGAAGGTTGCACAATAACACATTTCCGGTTTTTACGACATTCGCGTGCCATATGCCCATATTTTCCACAGTTATAGCATTTACCTTTCAATTGGGTGTTGGCGGCATAAGGACTCCGTCGAATAAAATTGTCCGTTACATATCTTCCCATAATGTACTATTGCAAGATTCAAATTAAAAAAATTTGATCATAGTAAATATGAATTATATGGCAGAAAATAATTTGTGTCAGTTATATTCAATACAAAATTTATTTAACGCGAAAAGGGCAAACGAAGTGGAAGTCCGAGCAAATATAATTAAAATTTTTCAAAATTTTCTTTTAAAAAATCTGCTAAGGAGGTAGAGGCTAACTCTAAGACCATTTCTCGCGTTATCAACCGCTTTAAGGAAGACCTGAGTATTGATCGGAAGAAAGGTTCTGGTAAAAAAAAGGCCCACATGATCGTGAAAAGTCGAAGAAGGTTGTGAATATTTTAAAGAAAGATCCAAGCATATCCGGAAGGAAATTGGCGAGAAAGGCGGATTGCTCAGAATCTTTCGTGCGCAGGACTAAGAAAGAAGCTGGGCTGAAGACGTACAAGGTCCAAAAAGTTCCGGATATAAATGCCGTTAAGAATGAAACCGCAAAACAACGAGCTGAACCAAGATTTTTTTAAAAAATTCGATTGATGCATAATGGACGACGAACCAAGATGGAGCTGAACCAAGATTTTTTTAAAAAATTCGATTGCTGCATAATGGACGACGAAACTTATGTTTAGCGGACTTTTCTCAGCTACCTGGGCAGGAATTTTATTCAGCCGATTCTCGAGGAAATGTCGCTGAAAAATTCAAATAAAAAAAAAATGACAAAATTCCCAAAGAAATTCCTTGTTTGGCAGGCAATTTGCAGTTGTGGAAAAAGGAGCAGCTCATTCGTGACATCGGGTACAATTAATAGCGAAATATATGTGAAGGAATGCTTGCAAAAGAGATTGCTTCCATTTTTACGCCAACATGAAGTGTCCACATTTTTTTGGCCTGACCTCGCTTCATGTCACTACAGCAAAACGACAGCGAAATATATGTGAAGGAATGCTTGCAAAAGAGATTGCTTCCATTTTTACGCCAACATGAAGTGTCCACATTTTTTTGGCCTGACCTCGCTTCATGTCACTACAGCAAAACGACCTTACAGCAAAACGACCTTAAAACGACAAAATGCAGTGATTTTGGTGCCTAGAGAAGCCAATCCACCAAACTGTCCAGAACTCAGGCCGATTGAGAGATACTGGGCTTTAGTAAAAAGGGAGATGAAGACAACAAAAAAAGTGGCCAAAGACCTTCAAAACTTTAAAAGAAAGTGGTTTTCAGTAGCTGTGAGGGTGTCGGACACTACCATTACAACTTTAATGGAAGGGGTTCCGGAAAAATTAAAACTTTTTATTAAAAAATATTAATTTCTGGTTTTTTATATATTTTTTTTATATCTAAAAATAATTTGCAAAATAAAATATTTTATTCTATAAAAATTCGATTACTAGATTTCTAGATTTTTTCATTTTTGTAGCGGACAATTTTATTCGACGCAGTCCTTAATATCCTGTTTTAACACTGGTTTCTGATGCTCTACTTACTCCTTGACATAAATTTCATCCCTCCTCATCTAGTACACGTGTCTCTGTCGCTGATCGGCACAATGTAGTGGCTTTCTCCTGCGTAAGCGCTGTGGTGACCGTTTGAATAAATGTCACTTTCGGCATAGTCATTGCTGCCCGTTTTGTCTCAGAATCCCATATCAACGAACGCATTTATCTTGCACATTTCCAAGAAATCACACACTGAATCGGAATATGCCAAATGTGCAAGTCTCTTAACATCCGCAGCATATTCCTGCAACGATTCACCATCATTTTGGCTTCGGAATTTCAGCTGTATTCTGTATATCGGTGTCATGTGGTCACTGCCACATAATCGTTGCAGTGCACCCATGACTGCTGAATAACTGTTTATGTCACTTTATGCAACTGTCAGAAAAACTTCGGCTTCTTCTCCTTTCAGTGCCACAATAAGTGCTGCTACCATGTCTTTATTGTTCCATCGATTACTTACAGCCGTGGTCTCATATTACAGCTTGAAAATGTTGAAAGCTGTGGTTCCATCATACATCGGCGATTTCAACCTCGTACCACTGGCAACATGCAGTGATGGTCCACGTAGCTGTAGTAAATTGACATCTTCTTGAATTTTCTGTAGCTTTTTGTCGAAACCATTTTCCAGTTTTTTTAAATTTGTCATCAATGTCCACAACATTGTCATTTACATGTGCCTAAAGTTCGTTTACTTTGCCATGGAGTGTATTAGAAACTTCAAGAAGCTGGTCGAATGTTCTTGAAGCTGTTCGGTATTTTCCTGAAGTTTCTACTCTATTTTATTGGAATTCTCATGAAGTTCTGCTTTGAGTTGGTTTGAATTTTCTTGCAGTTCTGCTTTAAGTTGATTTGAATTTTCTTGAAGCTTCTGTTCCATTTTGTTGGCCTGGCTCATATCAAAACTTTGAGACTGTACTTTTTGCTCAGTATCTAGATTTTTCGACGATGATGCTACAGCTTCTACTTCAAACTCATGCTCCGCGAGATAAATGCGAGATAAATTCCTCCCTTAGACGCTTCTGTAGCTCTACTTTCGTACCAGCAGTTGTAGGATCACGACTCGTCAGCTCCTTCTTTAGCTGGTCGACTTTAAGTTGTTCCAATTTAACCATTTTGTATCACAATCCCACTTCTGACACCAATTTTATGAAAATTCAGCCTACGGAAAACTGTTCTACAAGTTCATATCTCTGGATTGTGTACAAAATAAAAACACTTATGTTTGGTTTAAATTATAACAAATAAATTTATTTTACTAATAACAAATTCTAACAACTGCTGCATGTCCACAATTTAACTTGACATTTATCACACGAGATGCACTCGACCATTTTCCAAACACTAATGAAGTCCAGTCCCTCAGATGCGGCCAGGGACTGCGGTTGTGAATATTTTAAAGAAAGATCCAAGCATATCCCGAAGGAAATTGGCGAGAAAGGCGGATTGCTCAGAATCTTTCGTGCGCAGGACTAAGAAAGAAGCTGGGCTGAAGACGTACAAGGTCCAAAAAGTTCCGGATATAAATGCCGTTAAGAATGAAACCGCAAAACAACGAGCTGAGCCAAGATTTTTTTAAAAAATTCGATTGATGCATAATGGACGACGATCCAAGATGGAGCTGAACCAAGATTTTTTTAAAAAATTCGATTGCTGCATAATGGACGACGAAACTTATGTTTTAGCGGACTTTTCTCAGCTACCTGGGCAGGAATTTTATACAGCCGATTCTCGAGGAAATGTCGCTGAAAAATTCAAATAAAAAATAAATGACAAAATTTCCAAAGAAATTCCTTGTTTGGCAGGCAATTTGCAGTTGTGGAAAAAGGAGCAGCTCATTCGTGACATCGGGTACAATTAATAGCGAAATATATGTGAAGGAATGCTTGCAAAAGAGATTGCTTCCATTTTTACGCCAACATGAAGTGTCCACATTTTTTTGGCCTGACCTCGCTTCATGTCACTACAGCAAAACGACCTTAGAGTGGAACCAACAAAATGCAGTGATTTTGGTTCCTAGAGAAGCCAATCCACCAAACTGTCCAGAACTCAGGCCGATTGAGAGATACTGGGCTTTAGTAAAAAGGGAGATGAAGACAACAAAAAAAGTGGCCAAAGACCTTCAAAACTTTAAAAGAAAGTGGTTTTCAGTAGCTGTGAGGGTGTCGGACACTACCATTACAACTTTAATGGAAGGGGTTCCGGAAAAATTAAAACTTTTTATTAAAAAATATTAATTTCTGGTTTTTTATATATTTTTTTTAAATCTAAAAATAATTTGCAAAATAAAATATTTTATTCTATAAAAATTCGATTACTAGATTTCTAGATTTTTTCATTTTTGTAGCGGACAATTTTATTCGACGCAGTCCTTAATATCCTGTTTTAACACTGGTTTCTGATGCTCTACTTACTCCTTGACATAAATTTCATCCCTCCTCATCTAGTACACGTGTCTCTGTCGCTGATCGGCACAATGTAGTGGCTTTCTCCTGCGTAAGCGCTGTGGTGACCGTTTGAATAAATGTCACTTTCGGCATAGGCATTGCTGCCCGTTTTGTCTCAGAATCCCATATCAACGAACGCATTTATCTTGCACATTTCCAAGAAATCACACACTGAATCGGAATATGCCAAATGTGCAAGTCTCTTAACATCCGCAGCATATTCCTGCAACGATTCACCATCATTTGGCTTCGGAATTTCAGCTGTATTCTGTATATCGGTGTCATGTGGTCACTGCCACATAATCGTTGCAGTGCACCCATGACTGCTGAATAACTGTTTATGTCACTTTATGCAACTGTCAGAAAAACTTCGGCTTCTTCTCCTTTCAGTGCCACAATAAGTGCTGCTACCATGTCTTTATTGTTCCATCGATTACTTACAGCCGTGGTCTCATATTACAGCTTGAAAATGTTGAAAGCTGTGGTTCCATCATACATCGGCGATTTCAACCTCGTACCACTGGCAACATGCAGTGATGGTCCACGTAGCTGTAGTAAATTGACATCTTCTTGAATTTTCTGTAGCTTTTTGTCGAAACCATTTTCCAGTTTTTTTAAATTTGTCATCAATGTCCACAACATTGTCATTTACATGTGCCTAAAGTTCGTTTACTTTGCCATGGAGTGTATTAGAAACTTCAAGAAGCTGCTCGAATGTTCTTGAAGCTGTTCGGTATTTTCCTGAAGTTTCTACTCTATTTTATTGGAATTCTCATGAAGTTCTGCTTTGAGTTGGTTTGAATTTTCTTGCAGTTCTGCTTTAAGTTGATTTGAATTTTCTTGAAGCTTCTGTTCCATTTTGTTGGCCTGGCTCATATCAAAACTTTGAGACTGTACTTTTTGCTCAGTATCTAGATTTTTCGACGATGATGCTACAGCTTCTACTTCAAACTCATGCTCCGCGAGATAAATGCGAGATAAATTCCTCCCTTAGACGCTTCTGTAGCTCTACTTTCGTACCAGCAGTTGTAGGATCACGACTCGTCAGCTCCTTCTTTAGCTGGTCGACTTTAAGTTGTTCCAATTTAACCATTTTGTATCACAATCCCACTTCTGACACCAATTTTATGAAAATTCAGCCTACGGAAAACTGTTCTACAAGTTCATATCTCTGGATTGTGTACAAAAAAAAAACACTTATGTTTGGTTTAAATTATAACAAATAAATTTATTTTACTAATAACAAATTCTAACAACTGCTGCATGTCCACAATTTAACTTGACATTTATCACACGAGATGCACTCGACCATTTTCCAAACACTAATGAAGTCCAGTCCCTCAGATGCGGCCAGGGACTGCGGTTGTGAATATTTTAAAGAAAGATCCAAGCATATCCGGAAGGAAATTGGCGAGAAAGTCGGATTGCTCAGAATCTTTCGTGCGCAGGACTAAGAAAGAAGCTGGGCTGAAGACGTTCCGGATATAAATGCCGTTAAGAATGAAACCGCAAAACAACGAGCTGAACCAAGATTTTTTTAAAAAATTCGATTGATGCATAATGGACGACGAACCAAGATGGAGCTGAACCAAGATTTTTTTAAAAAATTCGATTGCTGCATAATGGACGACGAAACTTATGTTTTAGCGGACTTTTCTCAGCTACCTGGGCAGGAATTTTATACAGCCGATTCTCGAGGAAATGTCGCTGAAAAATTCAAATAAAAAAAAAATGACAAAATTCCCAAAGAAATTCCTTGTTTGGCAGGCAATTTGCAGTTGTGGAAAAAGGAGCAGCTCATTCGTGACATCGGGTACAATTAATAGCGAAATATATGTGAAGGAATGCTTGCAAAAGAGATTGCTTCCATTTTTACGCCAACATGAAGTGTCCACATTTTTTTGGCCTGACCTCGCTTCATGTCACTACAGCAAAACGACCTTAGAGTGGAACCAACAAAATGCAGTGATTTTGGTTCCTAGAGAAGCCAATCCACCAAACTGTCCAGAACTCAGGCCGATTGAGAGATACTGGGCTTTAGTAAAAAGGGAGATGAAGACAACAAAAAAAGTGGCCAAAGACCTTCAAAACTTTAAAAGAAAGTGGTTTTCAGTAGCTGTGAGGGTGTCGGACACTACCATTACAACTTTAATGGAAGGGGTTCCGGACAAATTAAAACTTTTTATTAAAAAATATTAATTTCTGGTTTTTTATATATTTTTTTTAAATCTAAAAATAATTTGCAAAATAAAATATTTTATTCTATAAAAATTCGATTACTAGATTTCTAGATTTTTTCATTTTTGTAGCGGACAATTTTATTCGACGCAGTCCTTAATATCCTGTTTTAACACTGGTTTCTGATGCTCTACTTACTCCTTGACATAAATTTCATCCCTCCTCATCTAGTACACGTGTCTCTGTCGCTGATCGGCACAATGTAGTGGCTTTCTCCTGCGTAAGCGCTGTGGTGACCATTTGAATAAATGTCACTTTCGGCATAGTCATTGCTGCCCGTTTTGTCTCAGAATCCCATATCAACGAACGCATTTATCTTGCACATTTCCAAGAAATCACACACTGAATCGGAATATGCCAAATGTGCAAGTCTCTTAACATCCGCAGCATATTCTTGCAACGATTCACCATCATTTTGGCTTCGGAATTTCAGCTGTATTCTGTATATCGGTGTCATGTGGTCACTGCCACATAATCGTTGCAGTGCACCCATGACTGCTGAATAACTGTTTATGTCACTTTATGCAACTGTCAGAAAAACTTCGGCTTCTTCTCCTTTCAGTGCCACAATAAGTGCTGCTACCATGTCTTTATTGTTCCATCGATTACTTACAGCCGTGGTCTCATATTACAGCTTGAAAATGTTGAAAGCTGTGGTTCCATCATACATCGGCGATTTCAACCTCGTACCACTGGCAACATGCAGTGATGGTCCACGTAGCTGTAGTAAATTGACATCTTCTTGAATTTTCTGTAGCTTTTTGTCGAAACCATTTTCCAGTTTTTTTAAATTTGTCATCAATGTCCACAACATTGTCATTTACATGTGCCTAAAGTTCGTTTACTTTGCCATGGAGTGTATTAGAAACTTCAAGAAGCTGCTCGAATGTTCTTGAAGCTGTTCGGTATTTTCCTGAAGTTTCTACTCTATTTTATTGGAATTCTCATGAAGTTCTGCTTTGAGTTGGTTTGAATTTTCTTGCAGTTCTGCTTTAAGTTGATTTGAATTTTCTTGAAGCTTCTGTTCCATTTTGTTGGCCTGGCTCATATCAAAACTTTGAGACTGTACTTTTTGCTCAGTATCTAGATTTTTCGACGATGATGCTACAGCTTCTACTTCAAACTCATGCTCCGCGAGATAAATGCGAGATAAATTCCTCCCTTAGACGCTTCTGTAGCTCTACTTTCGTACCAGCAGTTGTAGGATCACGACTCGTCAGCTCCTTCTTTAGCTGGTCGACTTTAAGTTGTTCCAATTTAACCATTTTGTATCACAATCCCACTTCTGACACCAATTTTATGAAAATTCAGCCTACGGAAAACTGTTCTACAAGTTCATATCTCTGGATTGTGTACAAAATAAAAACACTTATGTTTGGTTTAAATTATAACAAATAAATTTATTTTACTAATAACAATTTCTAACAACTGCTGCATGTCCACAATTTAACTTGACATTTATCACACGAGATGCACTCGACCATTTTCCAAACACTAATGAAGTCCAGTCCCTCAGATGCGGCCAGGGACTGCGGTTGTGAATATTTTAAAGAAAGATCCAAGCATATCCGGAAGGAAATTGGCGAGAAAGGCGGATTGCTCAGAATCTTTCGTGCGCAGGACTAAGAAAGAAGCTGGGCTGAAGACGTACAAGGTCCAAAAAGTTCCGGATATAAATGCCGTTAAGAATGAAACCGCAAAACAACGAGCTGAACCAAGATTTTTTTAAAAAATTCGATTGATGCATAATGGACGACGAACCAAGATGGAGCTGAACCAAGATTTTTTTAAAAAATTCGATTGCTGCATAATGGACGATGAAACTTATGTTTTAGCGGACTTTTCTCAGCTACCTGGGCAGGAATTTTATACAGCCGATTCTCGAGGAAATGTCGCTGAAAAATTCAAATAAAAAAAAAATGACAAAATTCCCAAAGAAATTCCTTGTTTGGCAGGCAATTTGCAGTTGTGGAAAAAGGAGCAGCTCATTCGTGACATCGGGTACAATTAATAGCGAAATATATGTGAAGGAATGCTTGCAAAAGAGATTGCTTCCATTTTTACGCCAACATGAAGTGTCCACATTTTTTTGGCCTGACCTCGCTTCATGTCACTACAGCAAAACGACCTTAGAGTGGAACCAACAAAATGCAGTGATTTTGGTTCCTAGAGAAGCCAATCCACCAAACTGTCCAGAACTCAGGCCGATTGAGAGATACTGGGCTTTAGTAAAAAGGGAGATGAAGACAACAAAAAAAGTGGCCAAAGACCTTCAAAACTTTAAAAGAAAGTGGTTTTCAGTAGCTGTGAGGGTGTCGGACACTACCATTACAACTTTAATGGAAGGGGTTCCGGAAAAATTAAAACTTTTTATTAAAAAATATTAATTTCTGGTTTTTTATATATTTTTTTTAAATCTAAAAATAATTTGCAAAATAAAATATTTTATTCTATAAAAATTCGATTACTAGATTTCTAGATTTTTTCTAGTACACGTGTCTCTGTCGCTGATCGGCACAATGTAGTGGCTTTCTCCTGCGTAAGCGCTGTGGTGACCGTTTGAATAAATGTCACTTTCGGCATAGTCATTGCTGCCCGTTTTGTCTCAGAATCCCATATCAACGAACGCATTTATCTTGCACATTTCCAAGAAATCACACACTGAATCGGAATATGCCAAATGTGCAAGTCTCTTAACATCCGCAGCATATTCCTGCAACGATTCACCATCATTTTGGCTTCGGAATTTCAGCTGTATTCTGTATATCGGTGTCATGTGGTCACTGCCACATAATCGTTGCAGTGCACCCATGACTGCTGAATAACTGTTTATGTCACTTTATGCAACTGTCAGAAAAACTTCGGCTTCTTCTCCTTTCAGTGCCACAATAAGTGCTGCTACCATGTCTTTATTGTTCCATCGATTACTTACAGCCGTGGTCTCATATTACAGCTTGAAAATGTTGAAAGCTGTGGTTCCATCATACATCGGCGATTTCAACCTCGTACCACTGGCAACATGCAGTGATGGTCCACGTAGCTGTAGTAAATTGACATCTTCTTGAATTTTCTGTAGCTTTTTGTCGAAACCATTTTCCAGTTTTTTTAAATTTGTCATCAATGTCCACAACATTGTCATTTACATGTGCCTAAAGTTCGTTTACTTTGCCATGGAGTGTATTAGAAACTTCAAGAAGCTGCTCGAATGTTCTTGAAGCTGTTCGGTATTTTCCTGAAGTTTCTACTCTATTTTATTGGAATTCTCATGAAGTTCTGCTTTGAGTTGGTTTGAATTTTCTTGCAGTTCTGCTTTAAGTTGATTTGAATTTTCTTGAAGCTTCTGTTCCATTTTGTTGGCCTGGCTCATATCAAAACTTTGAGACTGTACTTTTTGCTCAGTATCTAGATTTTTCGACGATGATGCTACAGCTTCTACTTCAAACTCATGCTCCGCGAGATAAATGCGAGATAAATTCCTCCCTTAGACGCTTCTGTAGCTCTACTTTCGTACCAGCAGTTGTAGGATCACGACTCGTCAGCTCCTTCTTTAGCTGGTCGACTTTAAGTTGTTCCAATTTAACCATTTTGTATCACAATCCCACTTCTGACACCAATTTTATGAAAATTCAGCCTACGGAAAACTGTTCTACAAGTTCATATCTCTGGATTGTGTACAAAATAAAAACACTTATGTTTGGTTTAAATTATAACAAATAAATTTATTTTACTAATAACAAATTCTAACAACTGCTGCATGTCCACAATTTAACTTGACATTTATCACACGAGATGCACTCGACCATTTTCCAAACACTAATGAAGTCCAGTCCCTCAGATGCGGCCAGGGACTGCGGTTGTGAATATTTTAAAGAAAGATCCAAGCATATCCGGAAGGAAATTGGCGAGAAAGTCGGATTGCTCAGAATCTTTCGTGCGCAGGACTAAGAAAGAAGCTGGGCTGAAGACGTACAAGGTCCAAAAAGTTCCGGATATAAATGCCGTTAAGAATGAAACCGCAAAACAACGAGCTGAACCAAGATTTTTTTAAAAAATTCGATTGATGCATAATGGACGACGAACCAAGATGGAGCTGAACCAAGATTTTTTTAAAAAATTCGATTGCTGCATAATGGACGACGAAACTTATGTTTTAGCGGACTTTTCTCAGCTACCTGGGCAGGAATTTTATACAGCCGATTCTCGAGGAAATGTCGCTGAAAAATTCAAATAAAAAAAAAATGACAAAATTCCCAAAGAAATTCCTTGTTTGGCAGGCAATTTGCAGTTGTGGAAAAAGGAGCAGCTCATTCGTGACATCGGGTACAATTAATAGCGAAATATATGTGAAGGAACGCTTGCAAAAGAGATTGCTTCCATTTTTACGCCAACATGAAGTGTCCACATTTTTTTGGCCTGACCTCGCTTCATGTCACTACAGCAAAATGACCTTAGAGTGGAACCAACAAAATGCAGTGATTTTGGTTTCTAGAGAAGCCAATCCACCAAACTGTCCAGAACTCAGGCCGATTGAGAGATACTGGGCTTTAGTAAAAAGGGAGATGAAGACAACAAAAAAAGTGGCCAAAGACCTTCAAAACTTTAAAAGAAAGTGGTTTTCAGTAGCTGTGAGGGTGTCGGACACTACCATTACAACTTTAATGGAAGGGGTTCCGGACAAATTAAAACTTTTTATTAAAAAATATTAATTTCTGGTTTTTTATATATTTTTTTTAAATCTAAAAATAATTTGCAAAATAAAATATTTTATTCTATAAAAATTCGATTACTAGATTTCTAGATTTTTTCATTTTTGTAGCGGACAATTTTATTCGACGCAGTCCTTAATATCCTGTTTTAACACTGGTTTCTGATGCTCTACTTACTCCTTGACATAAATTTTATCCCTCCTCATCTAGTACACGTGTCTCTGTCGCTGATCGGCACAATGTAGTGGCTTTCTCCTGCGTAAGCGCTGTGGTGACCATTTGAATAAATGTCACTTTCGGCATAGTCATTGCTGCCCGTTTTGTCTCAGAATCCCATATCAACGAACGCATTTATCTTGCACATTTCCAAGAAATCACACACTGAATCGGAATATGCCAAATGTGCAAGTCTCTTAACATCCGCAGCATATTCCTGCAACGATTCACCATCATTTTGGCTTCGGAATTTCAGCTGTATTCTGTATATCGGTGTCATGTGGTCACTGCCACATAATCGTTGCAGTGCACCCATGACTGCTGAATAACTGTTTATGTCACTTTATGCAACTGTCAGAAAAACTTCGGCTTCTTCTCCTTTCAGTGCCACAATAAGTGCTGCTACCATGTCTTTATTGTTCCATCGATTACTTACAGCCGTGGTCTCATATTACAGCTTGAAAATGTTGAAAGCTGTGGTTCCATCATACATCGGCGATTTCAACCTCGTACCACTGGTAACATGCAGTGATGGTCCACGTAGCTGTAGTAAATTGACATCTTCTTGAATTTTCTGTAGCTTTTTGTCGAAACCATTTTCCAGTTTTTTTAAATTTGTCATCAATGTCCACAACATTGTCATTTACATGTGCCTAAAGTTCGTTTACTTTGCCATGGAGTGTATTAGAAACTTCAAGAAGCTGCTCGAATGTTCTTGAAGCTGTTCGGTATTTTCCTGAAGTTTCTACTCTATTTTATTGGAATTCTCATGAAGTTCTGCTTTGAGTTGGTTTGAATTTTCTTGCAGTTCTGCTTTAAGTTGATTTGAATTTTCTTGAAGCTTCTGTTCCATTTTGTTGGCCTGGCTCATATCAAAACTTTGAGACTGTACTTTTTGCTCAGTATCTAGATTTTTCGACGATGATGCTACAGCTTCTACTTCAAACTCATGCTCCGCGAGATAAATGCGAGATAAATTCCTCCCTTAGACGCTTCTGTAGCTCTACTTTCGTACCAGCAGTTGTAGGATCACGACTCGTCAGCTCCTTCTTTAGCTGGTCGACTTTAAGTTGTTCCAATTTAACCATTTTGTATCACAATCCCACTTCTGACACCAATTTTATGAAAATTCAGCCTACGGAAAACTGTTCTACAAGTTCATATCTCTGGATTGTGTACAAAATAAAAACACTTATGTTTGGTTTAAATTATAACAAATAAATTTATTTTACTAATAACAAATTCTAACAACTGCTGCATGTCCACAATTTAACTTGACATTTATCACACGAGATGCACTCGACCATTTTCCAAACACTAATGAAGTCCAGTCCCTCAGATGCGGCCAGGGACTGCGGTTGTGAATATTTTAAAGAAAGATCCAAGCATATCCGGAAGGAAATTGGCGAGAAAGGCGGATTGCTCAGAATCTTTCGTGCGCAGGACTAAGAAAGAAGCTGGGCTGAAGACGTACAAGGTCCAAAAAGTTCCGGATATAAATGCCGTTAGGAATGAAACCGCAAAACAACGAGCTGAACCAAGATTTTTTTAAAAAATTCGATTGATGCATAATGGACGACGAACCAAGATGGAGCTGAACCAAGATTTTTTTAAAAAATTCGATTGCTGCATAATGGACGATGAAACTTATGTTTTAGCGGACTTTTCTCAGCTACCTGGGCAGGAATTTTATACAGCCGATTCTCGAGGAAATGTCGCTGAAAAATTCAAATAAAAAAAAAATGACAAAATTCCCAAAGAAATTCCTTGTTTGGCAGGCAATTTGCAGTTGTGGAAAAAGGAGCAGCTCATTCGTGACATCGGGTACAATTAATAGCGAAATATATGTGAAGGAATGCTTGCAAAAGAGATTGCTTCCATTTTTACGCCAACATGAAGTGTCCACATTTTTTTGGCCTGACCTCGCTTCATGTCACTACAGCAAAACGACCTTAGAGTGGAACCAACAAAATGCAGTGATTTTGGTTCCTAGAGAAGCCAATCCACCAAACTGTCCAGAACTCAGGCCGATTGAGAGATACTGGGCTTTAGTAAAAAGGGAGATGAAGACAACAAAAAAAGTGGCCAAAGACCTTCAAAACTTTAAAAGAAAGTGGTTTTCAGTAGCTGTGAGGGTGTCGGACACTACCATTACAACTTTAATGGAAGGGGTTCCGGAAAAATTAAAACTTTTTATTAAAAAATATTAATTTCTGGTTTTTTATATATTTTTTTTAAATCTAAAAATAATTTGCAAAATAAAATATTTTATTCTATAAAAATTCGATTACTAGATTTCTAGATTTTTTCTAGTACACGTGTCTCTGTCGCTGATCGGCACAATGTAGTGGCTTTCTCCTGCGTAAGCGCTGTGGTGACCGTTTGAATAAATGTCACTTTCGGCATAGTCATTGCTGCCCGTTTTGTCTCAGAATCCCATATCAACGAACGCATTTATCTTGCACATTTCCAAGAAATCACACACTGAATCGGAATATGCCAAATGTGCAAGTCTCTTAACATCCGCAGCATATTCCTGCAACGATTCACCATCATTTTGGCTTCGGAATTTCAGCTGTATTCTGTATATCGGTGTCATGTGGTCACTGCCACATAATCGTTGCAGTGCACCCATGACTGCTGAATAACTGTTTATGTCACTTTATGCAACTGTCAGAAAAACTTCGGCTTCTTCTCCTTTCAGTGCCACAATAAGTGCTGCTACCATGTCTTTATTGTTCCATCGATTACTTACAGCCGTGGTCTCATATTACAGCTTGAAAATGTTGAAAGCTGTGGTTCCATCATACATCGGCGATTTCAACCTCGTACCACTGGCAACATGCAGTGATGGTCCACGTAGCTGTAGTAAATTGACATCTTCTTGAATTTTCTGTAGCTTTTTGTCGAAACCATTTTCCAGTTTTTTTAAATTTGTCATCAATGTCCACAACATTGTCATTTACATGTGCCTAAAGTTCGTTTACTTTGCCATGGAGTGTATTAGAAACTTCAAGAAGCTGCTCGAATGTTCTTGAAGCTGTTCGGTATTTTCCTGAAGTTTCTACTCTATTTTATTGGAATTCTCATGAAGTTCTGCTTTGAGTTGGTTTGAATTTTCTTGCAGTTCTGCTTTAAGTTGATTTGAATTTTCTTGAAGCTTCTGTTCCATTTTGTTGGCCTGGCTCATATGAAAACTTTGAGACTGTACTTTTTGCTCAGTATCTAGATTTTTCGACGATGATGCTACAGCTTCTACTTCAAACTCATGCTCCGCGAGATAAATGCGAGATAAATTCCTCCCTTAGACGCTTCTGTAGCTCTACTTTCGTACCAGCAGTTGTAGGATCACGACTCGTCAGCTCCTTCTTTAGCTGGTCGACTTTAAGTTGTTCCAATTTAACCATTTTGTATCACAATCCCACTTCTGACACCAATTTTATGAAAATTCAGCCTACGGAAAACTGTTCTACAAGTTCATATCTCTGGATTGTGTACAAAATAAAAACACTTATGTTTGGTTTAAATTATAACAAATAAATTTATTTTACTAATAACAAATTCTAACAACTGCTGCATGTCCACAATTTAACTTGACATTTATCACACGAGATGCACTCGACCATTTTCCAAACACTAATGAAGTCCAGTCCCTCAGATGCGGCCAGGGACTGCGGTTGTGAATATTTTAAAGAAAGATCCAAGCATATCCGGAAGGAAATTGGCGAGAAAGTCGGATTGCTCAGAATCTTTCGTGCGCAGGACTAAGAAAGAAGCTGGGCTGAAGACGTACAAGGTCCAAAAAGTTCCGGATATAAATGCCGTTAAGAATGAAACCGCAAAACAACGAGCTGAACCAAGATTTTTTTAAAAAATTCGATTGATGCATAATGGACGACGAACCAAGATGGAGCTGAACCAAGATTTTTTTAAAAAATTCGATTGCTGCATAATGGACGACGAAACTTATGTTTTAGCGGACTTTTCTCAGCTACCTGGGCAGGAATTTTATACAGCCGATTCTCGAGGAAATGTCGCTGAAAAATTCAAATAAAAAAAAATGACAAAATTCCCAAAGAAATTCCTTGTTTGGCAGGCAATTTGCAGTTGTGGAAAAAGGAGCAGCTCATTCGTGACATCGGGTACAATTAATAGCGAAATATATGTGAAGGAATGCTTGCAAAAGAGATTGCTTCCATTTTTACGCCAACATGAAGTGTCCACATTTTTTTGGCCTGACCTCGCTTCATGTCACTACAGCAAAACGACCTTAGAGTGGAACCAACAAAATGCAGTGATTTTAGTTCCTAGAGAAGCCAATCCACCAAACTGTCCAGAACTCAGGCCGATTGAGAGATACTGGGCTTTAGTAAAAAGGGAGATGAAGACAACAAAAAAAGTGGCCAAAGACCTTCAAAACTTTAAAAGAAAGTGGTTTTCAGTAGCTGTGAGGGTGTCGGACACTACCATTACAACTTTAATGGAAGGGGTTCCGGACAAATTAAAACTTTTTATTAAAAAATATTAATTTCTGGTTTTTTATATATTTTTTTTAAATCTAAAAATAATTTGCAAAATAAAATATTTTATTCTATAAAAATTCGATTACTAGATTTCTAGATTTTTTCATTTTTGTAGCGGACAATTTTATTCGACGCAGTCCTTAATATCCTGTTTTAACACTGGTTTCTGATGCTCTACTTACTCCTTGACATAAATTTCATCCCTCCTCATCTAGTACACGTGTCTCTGTCGCTGATCGGCACAATGTAGTGGCTTTCTCCTGCGTAAGCGCTGTGGTGACCATTTGAATAAATGTCACTTTCGGCATAGTCATTGCTGCCCGTTTTGTCTCAGAATCCCATATCAACGAACGCATTTATCTTGCACATTTCCAAGAAATCACACACTGAATCGGAATATGCCAAATGTGCAAGTCTCTTAACATCCGCAGCATATTCCTGCAACGATTCACCATCATTTTGGCTTCGGAATTTCAGCTGTATTCTGTATATCGGTGTCATGTGGTCACTGCCACATAATCGTTGCAGTGCACCCATGACTGCTGAATAACTGTTTATGTCACTTTATGCAACTGTCAGAAAAACTTCGGCTTCTTCTCCTTTCAGTGCCACAATAAGTGCTGCTACCATGTCTTTATTGTTCCATCGATTACTTACAGCCGTGGTCTCATATTACAGCTTGAAAATGTTGAAAGCTGTGGTTCCATCATACATCGGCGATTTCAACCTCGTACCACTGGCAACATGCAGTGATGGTCCACGTAGCTGTAGTAAATTGACATCTTCTTGAATTTTCTGTAGCTTTTTGTCGAAACCATTTTCCAGTTTTTTTAAATTTGTCATCAATGTCCACAACATTGTCATTTACATGTGCCTAAAGTTCGTTTACTTTGCCATGGAGTGTATTAGAAACTTCAAGAAGCTGCTCGAATGTTCTTGAAGCTGTTCGGTATTTTCCTGAAGTGTCTACTCTATTTTATTGGAATTCTCATGAAGTTCTGCTTTGAGTTGGTTTGAATTTTCTTGCAGTTCTGCTTTAAGTTGATTTGAATTTTCTTGAAGCTTCTGTTCCATTTTGTTGGCCTGGCTCATATCAAAACTTTGAGACTGTACTTTTTGCTCAGTATCTAGATTTTTCGACGATGATGCTACAGCTTCTACTTCAAACTCATGCTCCGCGAGATAAATGCGAGATAAATTCCTCCCTTAGACGCTTCTGTAGCTCTACTTTCGTACCAGCAGTTGTAGGATCACGACTCGTCAGCTCCTTCTTTAGCTGGTCGACTTTAAGTTGTTCCAATTTAACCATTTTGTATCACAATCCCACTTCTGACACCAATTTTATGAAAATTCAGCCTACGGAAAACTGTTCTACAAGTTCATATCTCTGGATTGTGTACAAAATAAAAACACTTATGTTTGGTTTAAATTATAACAAATAAATTTATTTTACTAATAACAAATTCTAACAACTGCTGCATGTCCACAATTTAACTTGACATTTATCACACGAGATGCACTCGACCATTTTCCAAACACTAATGAAGTCCAGTCCCTCAGATGCGGCCACTTTATATACTGCATGGATCAGTTCGACACGTTTCGACAAGCTTCGACATGTTTCGAGAACCTTCTACTCGTTTCGCGAATGAAGCATGCTATTGGCATCTCATTCGCACTCATGTGTTTCAATGTGCCGATCTTCCATCTCTTTCTCGCACATTGTATAGTGCGCTGAATGATTTTCCGTCTTTTTCTAACACATTGCTTAGTGCGCTGAATTGTCTTGCGTCTCATTTATTATTGTTGATTGCTTGCACAGTGGAGCAAATTACCTCGTTTCGTAACAATATTTATGTTTCGGTTTAAATATGTATTTTGTTTGGATGTTATATTCAAAATGTTTCCGTAATATCATACAAAAATCAGAGCTCATTATAATACTGTTCAAGGCTCAATACAATCCTATTCACAAATGATTTATCAGACAATTATATATTACTTACTGACAAAATAGTCTGACAATAATCTGACAAAAATAGACTCTTCCCAACAACAACAACATCTGCTGATCGGAGAGCACGCAGAAATAACCAAAAGAAACCTGCAGTGCAGACAGGTATGGATCACTACATTTTAATTAAAATAAAACTGAGCCCGAAAAAACCTAAGAATAGTTCGATTCCTAATATATCAAAAGTTAACTCAAATGATAAACCAGCCACCGCATTAGGAAATAGCAAATTTGCTTTGTTAAGTGAAAGTGGAGTTGAATCCAAAATTACAGCAAGTCAGAATGTTAAAAGTATGAAGCCTTCATCGATATATTTACGTGAGAGGAGTTCAAAGACCCGAAACATATTAAAGACGCCCTGGAGGACAAAGGATTAAGCATTAAAATTGTTATTAGTATTCAATATAAAAATAAAATCTCAATACCGATGTTTAAAATTGAATTAAAATTGAAAAAAAAAAATGAAAGGCACCCCATTTACGGAGTACAATATCTGTTGCACCGCATAGAGAACCCTACAAGCGTATTAGCCCAGTGGAATGCACAAATTTCCAAGAGTTCGGACATACGATGACTTACCAAATGTACTAGTGATAAAAAAGATAGTAATTCTAAGAAATGTAATAACTGTGGAAGAAATCATACGGCAAACTATCGAGGTTACCCTGTGTACAAAGATTTAGAAAACAGATTCAACCTACAAAAAGAAATAATTCGAAATAATGAAGATAAAGATAAAGTTCAATCAAACCCAATTCCACCAAGTATGTCATATGCTAATGCCCATAAAGTAGGTAGTACTAGGCAAATAACGAAAAATACCTCTCAAACAATGGGAGGTATTGAGTCTATGATTTTATGTTTAATAAAAGACCATGCCTTAAAACAGTGATGGGCACACGAACACGATTACACATTGCAAGTGTGTTGTAGAGCTTTTAATGCTCAGCACTGAAACAAATGTTGTTACGATAACAACACAGCATCGAAGCGCGCGATCTTGTTTTCGCGGAAATACAACAAACAAAATCGTAATTTTTAAATTGCTATTATATGTTTATACATTTTTATACATTGGGATTTACCAAAAATCTCTGCAAACAAAAATGTATCATCCCAATCTACATTATACATTTTATTTTTCAGTGTAATGCGCAACGGAGTAGCACCAACCTGATTGCTTGAAGTCGCATAAACGACTGATAGCTTTCACTATGCACACGGACTTATATTCGTGTGAAAGCTCAAAAGCTTCGTTTCCACGCGTGCTATGGGAGCGCCCATCACTGCCTTAGGACCATATTCAAAAAGCTTCATGTAAACTACTTCCATTTGTATAAACTGTTTTGGGTCAAACTTGGCGTTGTTAGCGTCTATTGTCCGCCTCGACTTTCAAAAACTGAAATACAATTTAAATATTTTTTGACACTCTTGGAAGTAGGTTTATAGCTGCTGTTGATTACAATGCTAAACATACAAACTGGGAATCCAGTCTAGTTAATCCAAAAGGTAGACAGTTGCATAATACAATAACCAATAGACAAAATAGACTTGATTTTTGTATCACCTGGTCAGCCAACCTATTGGCCAACCGATCCCAGATCTTATAGACATCATAATTATCAAAAATATTAGTAAAAACTTGGTATCTGCAGAAACAAACACTGATTTACCTTCTGATCACTCCCCTGTGATTTACTGTCTATTAGAACAACCAAAATTGACTGAAGTTCAAAATAGACTTACTTCTTCAAAAACCAATTGGTTGACATTCAAAAAATACATGAGCAGTCACATCCAAAGAAATCGCAAGATTTAGTGTGAGGGGGAAATTGGCGAGTTTGTTCAGAAGTGTTAACATTGTTAAGCGCCAGTTAGAGACCAGGATGGTAAATGGGTACGAATTGATAAAGATTAGACAAATGTATTTGCCAACCATCTGAGTCTAGTATTCCAACTAAATCCGCCAACTAATACATTTATCATCCCAAATGTATTTATACGAATGATGTTAAAAATACAATAGAAATTCAATTAAATTCTAGAAAAGCCACAAAATATGATTTGATAACGACAAAATATAGCTGTAACACTTCTTGCGAGGCTATTTGTTGCTAATTGTTGCAAATTGGATACTTCCCAAAGACATGGAGAAAAGCATTAATAATAATGATTCCAAAACCAGGGAAAGATA
Organism: Dryomyza anilis; assembly: GCA_951804985.1. NCBI lineage: Eukaryota > Metazoa > Arthropoda > Insecta > Diptera > Dryomyzidae > Dryomyza > Dryomyza anilis. The sequence goes on along the minus strand of OX638132.1, from coordinate 39,931,042 downwards.
CGATCATACCGTCCTCTTACAGACCCATAAGCCTGCTTCCATGTTTGTCAAAACTATTTGAGAAATTACTACACTTAAAACTATCACCTCAGTATAGAGCAAGTGAAAAACCGTACAAAACCGTACCGTACAAACGAATATTGCTATGCAATATTTCTCGATGTTGCTCAAGCATTTGGTAGAGTTTTATACAAAATAAAATGCCTCTTACTGCAAAATTATCATCAGATTCTAGAATCGTTTCAAATAGATCATTTAGGGTAAGATATATAGAAAATATTACAGATGAACATGAAATCAAAGCGGGTGTTCCTCAGGGAAGCGTTCTAGGACTAACTTTATATGTTCTGTTTACGTCTGACATAGCAATAAATAGTCGGCTGGTTACGTCAACATTTGCCGATGATACAGCAATAATGAGCTTCCACCAGTGCACTGTTATGGCATCTAACCATTCGCAGTAGCACTTAAGACTTATATAAAAATGGTTGTCGATATGTTCCACAGTTACTGTTAATAACATTCAAATCCCGCAATATATACCTTGGAATTTACCGTGATAGAAGACTAACATGGCGAAAACATATTGAGGATTGTGATTTTGATTGTGAAAATATTTTAAAATAATTTCATTCATGTACGAATCACAGCTTTGAGGACACGTCTCAAATTAAATTAAATAAATTGTTTTCTTTTTTAAAATATGATTATTTATATGTTTATTTAAATTATATACTTTCAACTTAAATATGGGTTTCAAAGTATTTAAAACCCATCTGGACTTATAGAATTCAGTTATGGGGTATAGCAAGCTCAAGCAATCTTGAACTCATACAAAAAGCTTAGTCTAAAATTCTTAGAACAATAACAGGATATATTAGAAATGTATATCAGAAATGAAAACATTCACAGAGACCTGGATATACCAATGATCAGAGAAGAATTTAATCTTATGAAGCAAAATTATCAACAAAAACTTTTAAATCATCCAAATCCGATGGCACGATCGTTGATATTTAACTCAAATCCAAACCGACTTCGAATGTTGCAGTGGTCACGATAAAACAAGCCTTGCTACAAAAAACACATACATGTCCCACAAGAGCATAGACTTCGTCCGTCTCTGCCTCTGCCTCTGCTTCCCCTTCTTTCTTCTTTTATCAAATTAATCAGCGGGCGGGGTAATGGTGTGCCTAGACCTCGCTCGTCTGGGCCATCCAGAGCAGGGAGCATAGACCTTGTCTGTTCTCGCCTCTGTTTTCCCCCTTTTTTTCCACCGCATTCACTTTCAAGGCATCATCGCAACCAGCAGAATAGGGTAATGGTGAGCCTAAACCTCGCTCGTCTTGGCCACCCAGGTCAGGGAACATATACCTCGTCCGTCTGTGCCTCTGCTCTCTCCCTTTATTATCGCACCCACATAAAATAAAAATACAAAACAATAATAATAATAAATAAAATACAAAAATGAACAAAAATTTACTACTAACCCCAATCAAAGGAGTATCGTAACAACAGTATTTTTCAAATTTATTTATTTAAGTGCAATTATTTACAATGTTTAGTTTGTAAGATTTGAATACATATTGTTAGTCTCTATAATAGAAAAGATTCAATAATTATATATAAAAAAAAACGTACTTAATTGGCCCTTACAACCGTCTGGCCGGTGAAATGAAGCCGCGCCAGTTGCTTCTGCTTTGCACGCTCTAACGCCACTTAGAAATACCAAGCGTTGCCAGATTGTCCTTAATTTGGGACTTTACAGCGCAGATTTTGGACGTCCGGCGAGGGCTCTACTTCTTAATTGCCTACTGAACCCAAAATAGCATCTATTGGCCTGAGTTATTCTACATTTAATCTCCAGGCTGACGTCGTTGTTGCTGTTCATGCTGGATCCCAGATAGTCGAAGTTCTTCACAATGTCGAACTTGTGGGTGTCAAAATCCACTTTTTGTCCAAGAGGCATGGACTCTTTTTTGCTTGTTGACACATGGAACTTTGTCTTGTCCTCGTTCACGGCTAGAACCATTCGACGCGACTCATTCTCCAATCTGGAGAATGTTGCGCTGACTGCTCGTGTGCCTGCCAATGATATCAATATCGTCGGCATATGCGAGCAGCATGACACTTTTGTTGAGGATAGTGCCGCTTTGACGGAGTTCGGCAGCTTGGACGTAAAAAACATGAATTTTCCTTATTTCCCATCCTACTCCCTGTTACTATCGTTCGCAGTTGAGACAGCAGTGAATGCGCAATCTAAGCCGTCGTTAGGGCTACTCACCACAGCTTTGCTTGCGCTCTCATTTGTTTGTGTCAACTGCTGCACTTCAGAAGTATGTGTGATTGTTTTGAACTTGCCCAGTATGCTAATTTTACAAAAATTCCGCATAGATTTTTGCAATATTCGTGGGCTGAGAGCGAAATTTTTCTCTGTATATGCGGATGTGTCCATCCATAGGCCACAAATAATGGCAGTGAGATTTATGTTAATGAGGGTGCAGATCCACTGGATTTCCATATACCTGGTTAACACTTATTGCCATTGTTCTCTGCCTCGCTCTATTTATTCGGAGTGACGTTGCGTATCAACTCCAGCAACAACATAGTGTGTCGGATAACGAGTTTAACACAATTTGGATTATATTCAAAATGCAAACACACATCATACACAACGCCACTTTGTTGAGCCACTCGGGTATTTCAACACAGGAGGGTGGTTATGTTGAGCAATTTGCAGAGTGCTATCAACTCACTCAATTGGTGAAGGAACCGACGTACCTCTTCACATCATGACAAATATGATGTAAAAGTCCTTGCACCTCTTGGTAACTGCGACCATTGTACTGTTTCCGCTGAGAGTTCGTATTCTAGTTTACGTGCCCCTTCGATTAAAGCATCTTTAGAGGCATTACGAAATAGCAAATTGGGTTGCGTTAAATAAATTTGTTCGCAATTTTAATTGGAAATTGTGCTTTGCTGACAGAGACATAAATGCCGCGGCTTTAATGGTACAAAATATTATTTTATTAGGTATGCGGTCCTTCATACCTTCTAAAAAGATTAGCATTAAACCCAAGGACCACTCTTGGTTTAATGAGACTTGCAGTCAGGTCAAAAAAAGAAGCCTTTCAGAATTGGCGTTCTAACAAGAATGCTGACACAGAAAGACTTCACATACAGGCTTGGAAGCGCTGTAATGCCATCATATCGCTCTTAAAAAGGAGTTACTCTACCACAGAGGTAGTAAAAATTTATGGTAATTTATAAAAAGGGTGAAGATTTAGACGACATCGTCTACTCCAACTCTTATTATGAATGGTCAGACTTTCACTGAGCCGGTTGATAAAGCTATTCTATTGGCAGCATTATTTGCAAATAACTCAACGCTCTCAGATAGCAACAAACCACTGCTGCCGACTTTTTTTTTCTTCTGCAATGCCAGAGGCACATTTTTGTAGTAGTGCAGTTAAAAAGGTTTTAGCAAACCTCAATATTAACAAAGCCTCTAGACCAGATGGCATATCTGCCCATGTGTTAAGGAAGTGTGCGTCAACGCTCCTACAAGAGCAGTTTTACCATCATGTTGGAAGGTTGCGAATGTTCAGACAGTTCCAACAAAGGACAATGCGACGAACCCTGCCAATTACCGAACCATTGCAATATGGTCTGCGCTCTCCAAGGTAATGGAAAGCGTAATAAACTTTCACCTTGTAACTTATTTGTGAATTATCTCCAAACTCTGGGGAGATTGAGAGTAAAAGATGCACTATGAATGACACTCAATAATGATCTTAAATCAATCTCCGAGTGGGGTCTTGCCAATAGACTTGATTTTAATGCAAGCAAGCCCCAATGTTGTCTGCTATCTCATAAATTAATAGATTAATCTCTCCCTCCATTAAATATGGGTGCTGTAGATATTGCGCAGTCAACTGCTCTTGACATACTGGGCATAGCATTACAATGTGACCTCCGTTGGGACGATCATTCATCAGATCGTTAGTTCTCTTGTTCTACTCGGGCATCGAATCAAGCCCACCTCTTTTTAGTCCTATCAACTCTCAACAAAACCACGCATATTAGATAGAATTCGTTCTTCAGTCGCATAATACATTGTCGAACAATCTCTATGCGTCTATTTTTCCCGACATTTTTGATATTGGCAAGTTCGAACGAAACATCCACCGACACCGACTCCATCTCTCCTCCTTTTAACCTATTATCCCTTCTAACGATCAACACTGTGCATTGCTTGTATGGGGGGGTATCCCCTGAGCGTTGATTAATTTGTTAAAAAAAGAGAAAAATACCATTAGAAGATGCAACCCTGCAACTGAACGATTATTTTCAAGTACAAACAGCTGATATATTTCGTTGAGTGAAAACGCCGCAACACGATCAATCGGTCTGTCGTGGGCGCGCAGTTGAAACAAACTAATCGTAGTGTAAGGCCCGGAGTTCAGTCGACCGCTAACAGCCACAGGAGTCGGTCGTAAGTTGCAATTAGAATATAATTATACAACGACCGTAACCGACGCACTGAGTGCCCAAACACACTCTTAATTCGGGAGAAATTCATTATTTTGGGAACCACTCAACTGATTCTAAAAATTTATTTTTTTGTGTAGAGAATTCTTGAAAGAACTTAAGTTTTAAAGTGGAGATTGTATCTATAATGGTTATGGAGATAAAAATCACTAAAGTTGGATTTTTTCATGAAAAATCTTTAAAAAATGTAAAAAATCCAAAAGTTATCCGTCTGAAATTTTGCCACAGGATACTAAGGAGTCCGGAGGGTGTCATAGGCTATATATGGGCTATATATGGGCGGGATTGGACAAAGGGGCGTGGTACCTCCCATACAACCTAAACTTTCAAAACGACATAACTCAGCACATACACAATCTAAAAAGATGAAACAAAAACTAAAATTCACCACACTAAAACTCACCACACTAAAACTCACCACACTAAAACTTACCACACTAAAACTCACCACAATAAAACTCACCACGCTAAAACTCACCACACTAAAAATTCACCATACTAAAACTCACCACACCAAAACTCACCAACCTTAAACTCACCACACCCAAATACACAACACTAAAACTAAACACAATAAAGCTCACCACACTAAAAATTCACCACACTAAAACTCACCGCACTAAAACTCACCACAATAAAACTCACCACACTAAAACTCACTACACTAAAAATTCACCACACTAAAACTCACCACACTAAAACTCACTACACTAAAAATTCACCACACTAAAACTCACCACACTAAAAATCACCACACTAAAACTCACCACACCAAAACTCACCACACTAAAACACACCACACTAAAACTCACCACACTAAAAATTCACTAAACTAAAAATTCAACACACTAAAACTCACTACATTAAAACTAACTACACTAAAACTTCTACTGGGAAAAACTCTACGGGGAAGAATTCTACCGGGAAGAGTTCTACCGGGAAGAATTCTACGGTAAAGCGTTCTATGGGGAAGAATTTTACGGCGAAGATTTCTACTGGGAAGAATACTACGGCGAAATATTCTACTGTCTGAATCGTCTTTGAGAAAAGTTGTTTTGGCGGAGAATTATTATTTGGTTACTACATTTATAAAACCAATAAAAACTTCCACAGCGAAGCACGGGCCCCTGATATAAAAAATAATAATAATGTTTTTTATATTAATAAAATCGCTTTATATCTATGAATTCACAAAATCTTGGCACAAGTCGTGCACGGGTCCAGCTAGTATTTATATATATTTATATATTTATATATTTATATATTTATATATTTATATATTTATATATTTATATATTTATATATTTATATATTTATATATTTATATATTTATATATTTATATATTTATATATTTATATATTTATATATTTATATATTTATATATTTATATATTTATATATTTATATATTTATATATTTATATATTTATATATTTATATATTTATATATTTATATATTTATATATTTATATATTTATATATTTATATATTTATATATTTATATATTTATATATTTATATATTTATATATTTATATATTTATATATTTATATATTTATATATTTATATATTTATATATTTATATATTTATATATTTATATATTTATATATTTATATATTTATATATTTATATATTTATATATTTATATATTTATATATTTATATATTTATATATTTATATATTTATATATTTATATATTTATATATTTATATATTTATATATTTATATATTTATATATTTATATATTTATATATTTATATATTTATATATTTATATATTTATATATTTATATATTTATATATTTATATATTTATATATTTATATATTTATATATTTATATATTTATATATTTATATATTTATATATTTATATATTTATATATTTATATATTTATATATTTATATATTTATATATTTATATATTTATATATTTATATATTTATATATTTATATATTTATATATTTATATATTTATATATTTATATATTTATATATTTATATATTTATATATTTATATATTTATATATTTATATATTTATATATTTATATATTTATATATTTATATATTTATATATTTATATATTTATATATTTATATATTTATATATTTATATATTTATATATTTATATATTTATATATTTATATATTTATATATTTATATATTTATATATTTATATATTTATATATTTATATATTTATATATTTATATATTTATATATTTATATATTTATATATTTATATATTTATATATTTATATATTTATATATTTATATATTTATATATTTATATATTTATATATTTATATATTTATATATTTATATATTTATATATTTATATATTTATATATTTATATATTTATATATTTATATATTTATATATTTATATATTTATATATTTATATATTTATATATTTATATATTTATATATTTATATATTTATATATTTATATATTTATATATTTATATATTTATATATTTATATATTTATATATTTATATATTTATATATTTATATATTTATATATTTATATATTTATATATTTATATATTTATATATTTATATATTTATATATTTATATATTTATATATTTATATATTTATATATTTATATATTTATATATTTATATATTTATATATTTATATATTTATATATTTATATATTTATATATTTATATATTTATATATTTATATATTTATATATTTATATATTTATATATTTATATATTTATATATTTATATATTTATATATTTATATATTTATATATTTATATATTTATATATTTATATATTTATATATTTATATATTTATATATTTATATATTTATATATTTATATATTTATATATTTATATATTTATATATTTATATATTTATATATTTATATATTTATATATTTATATATTTATATATTTATATATTTATATATTTATATATTTATATATTTATATATTTATATATTTATATATTTATATATTTATATATTTATATATTTATATATTTATATATTTATATATTTATATATTTATATATTTATATATTTATATATTTATATATTTATATATTTATATATTTATATATTTATATATTTATATATTTATATATTTATATATTTATATATTTATATATTTATATATTTATATATTTATATATTTATATATTTATATATTTATATATTTATATATTTATATATTTATATATTTATATATTTATATATTTATATATTTATATATTTATATATTTATATATTTATATATTTATATATTTATATATTTATATATTTATATATTTATATATTTATATATTTATATATTTATATATTTATATATTTATATATTTATATATTTATATATTTATATATTTATATATTTATATATTTATATATTTATATATTTATATATTTATATATTTATATATTTATATATTTATATATTTATATATTTATATATTTATATATTTATATATTTATATATTTATATATTTATATATTTATATATTTATATATTTATATATTTATATATTTATATATTTATATATTTATATATTTATATATTTATATATTTATATATTTATATATTTATATATTTATATATTTATATATTTATATATTTATATATTTATATATTTATATATTTATATATTTATATATTTATATATTTATATATTTATATATTTATATATTTATATATTTATATATTTATATATTTATATATTTATATATTTATATATTTATATATTTATATATTTATATATTTATATATTTATATATTTATATATTTATATATTTATATATTTATATATTTATATATTTATATATTTATATATTTATATATTTATATATTTATATATTTATATATTTATATATTTATATATTTATATATTTATATATTTATATATTTATATATTTATATATTTATATATTTATATATTTATATATTTATATATTTATATATTTATATATTTATATATTTATATATTTATATATTTATATATTTATATATTTATATATTTATATATTTATATATTTATATATTTATATATTTATATATTTATATATTTATATATTTATATATTTATATATTTATATATTTATATATTTATATATTTATATATTTATATATTTATATATTTATATATTTATATATTTATATATTTATATATTTATATATTTATATATTTATATATTTATATATTTATATATTTATATATTTATATATTTATATATTTATATATTTATATATTTATATATTTATATATTTATATATTTATATATTTATATATTTATATATTTATATATTTATATATTTATATATTTATATATTTATATATTTATATATTTATATATTTATATATTTATATATTTATATATTTATATATTTATATATTTATATATTTATATATTTATATATTTATATATTTATATATTTATATATTTATATATTTATATATTTATATATTTATATATTTATATATTTATATATTTATATATTTATATATTTATATATTTATATATTTATATATTTATATATTTATATATTTATATATTTATATATTTATATATTTATATATTTATATATTTATATATTTATATATTTATATATTTATATATTTATATATTTATATATTTATATATTTATATATTTATATATTTATATATTTATATATTTATATATTTATATATTTATATATTTATATATTTATATATTTGACTTATAAATGGGTTTTTCCAAAATTGTGGAAAATTACCTTCATTAATTGATTTATTTAATATGATACTAAGGGGCTTACATAACGACGCACCACAGTTCTTTAAAACTGTAGCAGGAATACCGTCTGGCCCAGAGCTATAATCATCATCAATTGACGAAATGTATTGCAAGATTAAATCCGGTGTAAAGGACATAGAATCTAGTGAAGTTTTGGGTCCTGAGTGCATGTATTGAAAATAGTTATTAAACGACTGTTTAAAAAGGCTGGCAAATAAGCCACATATAATATCAGGGTCACTCGTGAACTCCTCGTTATTTTTAAATGATGCTGGAAAACCTTTTCTTTTTAGTATTTATAAAACCCCAAAATTTCTTAGGGTCTGATAATATTTTAAGCTTCATTTTTCAACATAATCAGAATAAAGTGAAGCTGATTTACTTTTAAATTCCAGAAACATGACAGTGTATGTTTCTAGGTCATTAGGATTTCGACTATTGACATATCTATTCCATGCTCTATTCCTAGAATTAATTTTTTGGTGTACCATGGATACGATGATTGCTTAGAAAATTTCAAACTGTAAGGTACCGATAGTGCAATACAAGAAAATAGTTTAAAGTAAAAGAAATTTATGGAACAATCGAGTTGATTATTGTCAATATAGTTTGATAAAAAATCACGTTTTGCAAATAACAATTCATTCATTTTAGCATAATCTGCTTTAGCAAAATTAAATTCTTATACTTTATCTGAAGAGCGAGAATGTTTCTAGGTCATTAGGATTTTGACTATTGACATATCTATTCCATGCTCTATTCCTAGAATTAATTCTTTGGTGTACCATGGATACGATGATTGCTTAGAAAATTTCAGACTGTAAGGTACCGATAGTGCAATACAAGAAAATAGTTCAAAGTAAAAGAAATTTATGGAACAATCGAGTTGATTATTGTCAATATAGTTTGATAAAAAATCACGTTTTGCAAATAACAATTCATTCATTTTAACATAATCTGCTTTAGCAAAATTAAATTCATATACTTTATCTGAAGAGCGAGAATTAATTATATTATCTCTATCAGATTGGTAATAAATTGTTAAAGGTGGATGATAATTATCAATGCCTGTTAGAGCATGAATAGACCGTTTAACAACCGAATTATTACTGTCAGTAGTAAAAACCAGGTCAAGTTGTCTATCTAGACAGTTAGTAATACAACTTACTTGTTGTAAGTCAGATGAGATAGTGTCAACAAAAATTTGTTCTTGTCGGGTTTTAGAGTTAGATGCACAGTAATATGTATCATCGTCAGATATATCCCATTTTAAATCAGGTAGATTAAAATCTCCCAACATTAAAATATCGTCAGAACTATTAAGTAAATCTAGTACAAAATCAACTGACTTCGATAAAGTCTCAAAGGCTTCAACATTACTTTTAGGAGGAATATATGCATTTAAGATATATACACAGGAATTGTGTAATACAATCTTTACACAAATAAGCTCTAATGTAGAAGCAACAGGTATTTCTACTAAGGAACTTATAAAAGTATTCTTGACTGTAATTAAAACACCACCACCGACTGGAGAATTTTCACACTCAAACCGATCTTTTCTAAAGATATTGAAACTATTATCAAATATTTCAAAACTTAAATAGCTATTATTTAACCAAGTCTCAGTTAATGCTATGAGATCATATTCAAAAGTTTGAGTAGCTAAAAAAATATCTCGAGTCTTTGAGCGCAAACCCCTTACGTTTTGATAGTTCTTTGAATTTTGATGTTCAGTTGGTTTGTTGACTTTTTTTTTTTGAATTCGGAAACAAAAATATTGTCTGACCAAAGATTTGAGCGATTAACATCCGCAGCATATTCTGTAGCGATTGATACAGTGAATGATGCATAAGATGGTCTGTTACCAATTTTCTTACATGGTATGTAGGTGTCAGCAGGTACTAGATTATTTGTTTTTAAAAAGCTGATTATATTGTCAGTAGTCGTGTCAGGCATTAATCTAGAAATAAAAATTCTTTTTAATTTCGGTATTGCCTTCAATCCAGAATTTTTATTATTAATATTGATAATATTATTAGTGCGATTTTCGGGCAGGCTTACTGCTACTAGTAAAGGCGCTGCATTAGGAGGTTGAGGGGGAGGAGTGATAGAAGTTTTATGTGAAATGCGCTTTGCCCGAGGAGGGTTTAGTGAATTATTACTATTAACTCGTTTGCGGTTTTTGACCACTTTTTTGGGTGGAGGAACATTATCAGATGAGGCAGAATCGTCGATAATGCTCACTTGCATGTACCAATGAATTAAATTCATTTAATGAATTTAAAATTTCTGTATAATTGATGTTTAAAGTATTTAGCCTATCTCCCAAAGTTTTTAATTTTAACAAAAGAAACTGATGGAGAGAGAGGTCTGCAAGTAGGACAATACCATTGCAAACCTGAGTGCACTGAACTTAAAAATTCTGTACACGCCATAGAAATATTGGCACATGGAGCATGATAAAGCTGCCCGCAGGGACCGGAACAAGAAAACATAGAATTTAATATGTTTTGACTCTTGCACTTATCCTTCAAAGAACAGGCAGCAAAATTTTCTACTGATAAGAATTCCGTTTATTATAACTTTTGAAAATAACAAAAGTACAAAATTAAAAAATTATATAAATTTTAAAAATTTAAAAATTTAGTGCCGAATAAAAAAATTGGATCACTCAAGGGTTAAATGCTTACAGCTGTTACTAATTAAAATACGCAATAACAACACAATAGAAAAACGACATGAACAAATATCGCACAAAGAAGAATAGAAAATCACAGATAACAATAACAATGCATGCCGCAGTAATATTACACAGAAATAGACAAATATATTACTTAAATTGTTTTAAATATAAAATAACAAATATTTAATATTTTATAAAAACAACGACACTTAACGACAAGAAACAGAACTTTGACGAAATTCACTATAAGTATATTTTATATTCAATACACTATTTAAATCACAGAAATCACTACATGCACTTGTAACAACGACATGCACTGACAAAGAGACAAAGTCAACTGATGTTGTCTTATAAAAACTTTATCGTTCAGTTTGGGCCTCCAGGATCTCCTTCGTTGATCGTACCGTCGCTTCTGACTTTCCGCAAGTTTTCACGTGCAATTTTGTATAATTGTTCTAAGTTACTTTCGTTTGGTCCTTCCACCGGAATTTGTGCTTGGTCTCGCAATTGAGTCGGCTATGGTGAATTTCGCCCGAAAATCATTTCGACAGGAGTAAATTTTATGGTGTCACTCCGGGAGGTGTCCCGATATCCAAATGTGCTCCTCTCCGGTGCATTGGCCGAGCATTGCCTTTATTACTGTATTTACCCTTTCTGTAAGGTTTTCTTGAGGGGTATAAGGGGCGGTTTGATGGTGTTTAATTATCCGACACAAAAATCTTCGGACATCCGTATCTGTAGATAATCCTTTCTCTTAGTGCCTGTATCACGACTCCACTTGTGGCCTTCACGTGGTCAGAAGTAGACTTCCTGCTTCTGCCAACATCTTTTTCATAGAAAACATTTTTCTATGCGACGCTACCTCTCGACAGTAAATGGGAAACCTACGCGAGTAAAACATTGCATATGAAAAGTTCTCACCCGCCGTTCGGATTCGGTAATAAACAGTAGGTTCCACCAATTTAAGTAAGTATAAATATAACACACACAGCTCAAATGGTGAGAGAGCTCGGCCGAAGTTCTATACAGGACTATAGCGCCAAACTATTATTATTAACTCCACACAATCCGGCAATAGGCTAAGCGAAAGGGTGTCGGCGACTATATTCGACGTCCCTTTTCGATACTTTACTTTAAAATCGAACTGTTGTAGTTCTAGCGCTTATCTTGCGAGGGATACCGCTTTGTTAAGTACTTCTTCTCTTATTCGGTCAGTGATCGACTAACGTACGCCACAACTCTTTCATGGTCCCCCTATCTTTGGAAAATGACGGCCCTCAGCTCTTTGTTACTGGCATCGGATTGCAAAATGAACGGTATTGAAAATCAGGACAACGTAAGACAGGCGCTGAAGTTAAGCGTCCTTTCAACTTCTTCAGGGCTCTTTGTTGGTCCGTTCCCCACTCCCACATTTATTTAAGTAACTTAGTGAGAGGTGTCGCGATGGTAGAAAAATCTGCTATGAATCGTCGGTACCACAATTCTATCCCTAATATCCTTCGGAGTTTTTTTTAGATTGTTTGGGGCTCTTAACTCCTGAATATCCATTACCTTAGCTGGTTCGGTGCATATTAATTGAACTTAAATAAATTCGCATTTAGCGAAATTTAATCGCATATTGGCTTTGGCTAACTTCGTAAAATGTTCCTGTATGTTTGCCAGGTCTATGATGGTATCCAAAAAACGCTAGAAAGTAGCAGGGGTTGTCAACGGTTTTGACTTTTCCGTGAGAGGTATCTGTCAATATCCCTGTTTGAGGTCCAACGTTGAGATACACTTCGCTTCTCTTAACTTACCCAGGATGACGGGAATTTGTGGTAGAGGGTAGACATCCTTCACCGTGGCTGCGTTTTGCTGTCGGTAGTCCACGTACAACCTCCACGTGCCTTGCTTCTTTTTCACTAGTACAATTGGGGCACTGTAGGCACTGGAAGTTGGTTCGATTCGTCCTTGTATCTCTGCCTCGATGATTTTCTGCATGGCAGGATTTCGAGGGTAATACCGCTGCTCGATGGGGTCATGGTGTTTCAGTTTTACCTGGTGCTTGGTCAAGTTACATGTTCCGTGCATGCGGTTAAAAACGTCGGTCCATTTGGCCATAAACTCGGGACGGGATCTTGGTTTGACGTCAAGTATTCCTTCCTTATGAGTGACATGTTCTTCTCGGCCATTTTAATGGGAAGGTGGTCACCTATCAGCTATCGCCTTTGCAAGGTAACGGTGACGCTCATTCTTTTTAAGAGGTCCATGTCCATGACGACGTCTCGGCCAAGTTCGTAACCTAACTTAATACTCCTCCTGGATCGCCACTAAGGATTCATCTGTCAGCTGTATGGTGCGGCAAGTAGACCGTTTGGTGGTTCCCGCAGCCTATTCCGTACCTCATCGTCAATATATGACATGGTGGCCCCCGTATCGACCAACGCTTACACCCGGGTTCAATTAAGGACTACCTGCATAGTGAGCCTAACATGTGTCCAGTTCTGCGCCTTTCCTGATTGGTCGACGGCAACGTCTTTTTCTTTGCAATCGTACACCGTAATGAGGTTCTTGGGGGTGTCCTTATGTATTTGCCTCCAGATCATGATGGCCATGTCTGAAATATTCTTCGTAGTGCCGCTCCTCCTGCCACAGACCGTGAGAACGATGAGGATTGTTTTGCCTTGCATCTTCGGCTCGTCTGTATTCATAATCGTCCGTCAGACTCATCAGTTCGTCTAAAGACGTGAAAGGCACCACTGGATGAAGAGTATATATTCTGCCTTTAGTCCATCATAGATCCTATCCCTTATGTCATGATATCGTAGCCGCGGGTGCCGTCCTTTAAGATTAAACACTGCAAGGACATAGTCTTTCCCCTTCTTTCGAGAACCCTGCCTGCGTCGTATTACATCGTCCTCCAATCGCACGATGTGTCTGGCGGGCATGAAAAGTGTTCGGCTTCCTGGCGTATTTATATTTGAGTTGTTACCTACTACTGATGGACCCCTTCTGGACGATTCACCAATCGTTTTCCGCTTCAAGAACTCCGGCATGGCGAGGGGCTTCCGGTCTAATGGTAACCCATACGAACCTGTCAAGGAATTTCCCTACATCTTCGCCGCCCTCGTACAGCAGTTCCCCACCCCACGTGCGGTATTCAACAGTTCTGCGATGGATGGTTCTGGAATCTCGATCCGGCTTTCTCTTTCTTCCTTGGCAAGAGCCTGGACAAGGTCATAGGTTGACCGTCGGCCTCGTCGCTGTTTAAGGAACGAGCCGCTTCCCAAGTCCGTCTATTGAAGTATTTTCTTTTTGCAGTCCTATCGGTTTCATCTCCCTGACTAGCTGCTCTTACTTCAGTTTTTATATCCATGAGAGGCTGGAGGCTGGCCCCAACATTACCTCTGATCCTGTTTTTGCTTGTTTATTCGTCGTTACCTCAATCTCCGTGTCCGAGAGATTATCGCTAGTAATTATTGTTGTAGGCTTAGTGCCAGTGACAGAGGTTGACGCTCCGTTACTGACATCAAGTCATTTGTAAGGGTGTTTTATTTTCAGCTGAGGTATTCTCAGCGTCTCCAGGGTTCCGAAAGAAAAGACACCTTTTGTTGTTTATATGTAGTTTTTATTCAGAATTCTTAATACTAAATATAATATGAGACATAAATTATTGTGTATATAAGCCTTATGCTGCAGTACTTGTAGTAGGTGAGCTTGACGTCTCGTATATCCTGCGAAATTATTATCTGGTGGTGTATCCTGTGGGGTTCCCACGGCGGCGTGCGGCGTTCTGAGGGTCTTACTCTCTTCCTGGCGTATACCTAGGGGAGAGAACCTAACAGCGAAAAGATCCATCTACACGAGCCTAAAGAGTACCCTTGGCGTAAAGCGATGTCCCTAAGTGGAAAGATCCACTTACACAAGCGTAAAGATATATCCCTAAGTGGAAAGATCCACTTACACGAGCGTAAAGAGTACCCTCGGCGTAAAGCTAAAGAGGAGTCACTGAGAAGTGAACACCACTAAGATCAGCAATTCGAATTTGGGGATTATGTCCGCATAGGAACGCGGACATAATCCCCAAATTCGAATTGGGGTTATTTCCGCCGGGATCCGCGGACATAATCCCAAAAAAAATTCGGTCATAATATCCAATCGATTTTGTTGCTTAAGTCCGCGTTACTATGCGGACATAAACCTCTAAAAAATATGTTATCATGCGCGATTTTTTTAGAAATTCGTATTTGGCCTGCGGTGCTTCTGTTTCACATAAATTCTAAAAATATCAAAATAAAATTACATCCTTGTTTTATTCATTAATAAGAAGAAGGAATTTTTATTTACAAAAAATCGCGCGATTTTTAAAATTTCCCATACGGCGCTTGAATTTCGCATAAATTCAAAAAATATCAAAATAAAAATATATCTTTGTTTTATTCACTAAAGAGAATAATGAAATTTTATTTACAAAAAATCGCGCGATTTTTTGGAAATAAAATTTCGGCTGCGGCGCTTCAATTTCGCATAAATTCAAAAAATTAAATCGAAATATTTCTTTGTTTTATTCCCTAAAGAGAAGAATGAAATTTTATTTACAAAAAATCACACGATTTTTGGAAATAAAATTTCGCCTGCGCCGCTTCAGTTTCGCATAAATTCAAAAAATATCAAAATAAAATTATATCTTTGTTTTATTCATTAAAGAGAAGAATTAAATTTTATTTACAATAAATCGCGCGATTTTTTGGAAATTAAATTTCGCCTGCGCCGCTTCAGTTTCGCATAAATTCAAAAAATATCAAAATAAAATTATAAATTATTTAATTTATTCATTAAAGATAAGTATTAAATTTTATTTACAATAAATGGCGCGATTTTTTGGATATAAAATTTCGACTGCGGCGAATAAATTCAAAAAATACCAAAATAAAATTTTATATTTTTTTGTACATTAATGAGAAGAACAACATTTTATTTACTAAAAGTTTTAGTTACAAATTTCCATAAATTGTATTTATAAAATATCAATAACAAACAAATTTAACAAAATAAAAAAATTTGGTTTTAAAAAGAAATTAAAAAATATAAAATCGGACAAAACCGCCAATGGGGGTTATGGCCGAATTCATAGTTGGACATAAACCCCAAATTCGAAAAATTGGGGGTTATGTCCGAAACACCGAAGGACATAACCTCCAAATTCGAATTGGGGGTTATGTCACGGCACCTCGCCTTTTATACTAATTGAGCACTCTTGTTCTTCTTCCGTGCCTATGAGGTTGTTGTTGTATGAAGTTTGTCAATTTCAATGCTGCCTCGTGTCGTTTTTGTTGTTGTTGCCATGCTATGGTTGATGCTGTTGTTTTTGTTGTTGTTGACATGTAATGGTTGATGCTGTTGTTTTTGTTATTGTTGACATGTAATGGTTGATGCTGTTGTTTGTCGGCACCCACGCTTGTGTTATGTTTGTTGTTGTTGCCATGCTATGGTTGTTGATGCAGTTGTTTATTGGCTTCCATGCTGCATTGTGTTGTTTTTGGTTGTTATGCTATTGCCTCAATGGCTTTATTGCATATTTAATTTTTTGTCAGTGTCAAATTGTCAGCATACAAAAGTCCAATTTTTTTTTTAATTTTGGCAAATATTTAATTGAGGAATGATAGTGAATTTCCCAATAACAAGAATACTTAATAAAATGTTAACAATATGTAAACAAACATTTTTTAATGGGACTCCAAATGACAATGTTTGCTCAATGCGCCAAATGCACATTGTCGAAGGTTAATAATTTGTTTACTTTGCTGGTGTATAACTTTGTTATAGTTAGTGATTTTCTCCAATCTTTTCATATAAACATTATTATATTCCGCGCTTCCAAGAGTAAATGGCAAACCTACGAGAGTAAAACATTGCTTATGGGTGAAAGCTTTCTTGCGAAGTAATGAACCGATATTATTGATTCAAATTTTCCATTAAAATGTTTACTTTGAGCTTTTTATGCACTTTTCATATTTGCTTTTTATGCCCTTTTTTGCAGCGTCGGTATCTCAGGGTTAGTTCGTTGGTATGTGACCGGAAAGGTCCCATGTTCAAGCATGGACAGGGGCTAACCACATCTTTTCATATAAACATTATTCTATTCCGCGCTACCAAGAGTAAATGGCAAACCTACGAGAGTAAAACATTGCTTATGAGTGAAAATTTGTCAACCGAACCCGGTCCAAAATTTTTTTGCTTCCGATTTGAATGAAATTGTTGTGAACTTGTAATATTAGTGGACCTAATTAAAACCTGTTAAGGAGGATGGGCTAGTATTAGTATGACGTATTGTCGATATATTGAGGTCCAAATATTTGACCGAGTAGGCTTATATTCAATTATTTATAAAATCTATCAAACTGTCACAATTGCCTTACAAAAAAAATATTAATTTTGGAAAAAATAATTTTTTTTAACAAAAAAAAAAAGCCAAGTTTGTATGAAAAAAAAACAGTTTCGCGATTTAAAACTTTTGTAGTACATTTAATACTTGCAATACCATTTTCGTTTATATATCGCTTTTTAAAATTGTAAAAAACAAAATTGAAAACTGGATATTTTTCAAAAACCATCATTAAGCCTCATTAAGCAAACGGACGGACAGACTTTTTTTTTACTGAATTTTTGACAGCTAATATAATAACAAAATTCTTTAGAGTTGGCATCACTGTCTTGAGTACAAATATAACACGCAGAACTCAAAATGGTGAGAAAGACTGTAACGCCAAACTATTATTATTATATATTTTTTTTATGCTACTACTATTAAATACATAATTAATAAAAATGTTTTACTTATAATATGAATGGATATAGATAGTATGGTCAAAATGGCCCAAAACTTAAGTGACTGTAAAAAAGTGACTCTGCAAAAATAAGAGAAAAATATTATTTTTACATAGAGATAACGCAATTATTTCATAAAACGAAAAAAACTTTATGCTATCGATCTGGAATTTCACAGGGCCAAAAGTAGGTATTGCTGGGATCATTTGGTGCAAATATTTCAAAGGGGCGTTATGATGCCTAACGCCCTAATTGAAGCCAATGCTTCAATGCAAAAATAGTTGTTTAGTAATAAACACAAATATTGGTTGAACTTTCCGTTAGATTTCATTTCTATAAATAAAAAATAGGTAGATATTTTTAGCGGACAAATTTTAAAGGTTATGAATAATCCGCTAGATCTAGCAACAAAGTAGCTAAAACGACAACGCGGTCGTGTGGTGGACGGTTTTCGGAAAAGGTAGAGGTTGATTTCTTAACGATGTCTCGCCGACCGGCTTCGATTTGCGAGATCGTTTTGTACTAGACATACCGGATCTCTAGCACGCCACCAGAGTTCCTCAAAACTTTAAGAAATTGTGCTGCCTTTCTCGAAGCCAGCTTTTGCACCACGACGTTCAAACAGACCGAAAAACATGACCGCTGCTGCAGAACACTTCACGATTCTTCATTTCATTCTTTCCAGTCTTGTGCCATCTTGGTTGCTGAATATTTGTATTTATATTTTTATTTATATTTGTCGAGTGTGACCCGTTTTGTGCGCTGCTTAACTCGTTTGTGACAAAACGACGTCCATCGTGTGCGCCAAATTTTTCGTACAAAAATTTGTCGTCGCATGGTAAAGTAGATTTCTCCCAAACTAAGTATGCAGTCAATATCAGCAAGAGCTAATTAAATAGAATGATGTATGGTCCAATGCAAAAATCGTGTTTGGTAGTGTAAATATATTTGGTATAATATTAAATCAATAATTAAAGGATTTGGTGCAAAAAAGAGTTATGTCTATTGTTTCACTTTGCTGGAAAATCAATAAAAACTGTTTATATGTGCCAATTTTGCGATGTTTTGTTTTAAAAAAATCTATTCTAAGTATTTGCAAAGGAAAAACTTAAATGTTCCATGTAATTTAGCTTAATAAACCTATTATAAACTGCTAGACTTCACCCTTTTTTTGTCCCAAAAAATTGTAACAAAACATTGTTTCATATATAGCATTTTATTGTATGAAAATTAAATTTATATTAAAATTCGTGGTTTCAGGTGTCATTCATTCTCATACCAATAATATTTTCGTGTTTTAGGAAGGGTTAAAATCACATGTGCTTCATAGGCATATACTCCTTTTTCAACGAAAACTTCTATCATATGTTATCAAAAACTCATTTTCGAATAAGACTTGGCCATTTTTTGCATCAAACATTTCAATTGTCCTATTGACAAATTTTATGGGATTTTAATGAGTTTTCTTGTGTGTGTACAAAACACTAAGACAACATGTCCTGTCCCACTGAAATGAATAGTAAAAAAAAAACCTACAAGACTCCGTCAAATATGACTACACTACTGCAAACTTTGAGTGAAATTGGAGATTTTTTTTTTTTGTAAATTTGAGAATTAATTCCCCATATATGATGAACAACACTTAATTTTCAAAATGAAATAAAAGTTACCAAAGTCATAACTATTAGTGTAGCCACAGTGCACCTTTTTTTTATTAAGAAAATGCTTATAGTATTTAACTCCACATATGTATAACACATTTTTATTTTCAGGAATTTGCCCAGCTGAATGGAATCGGCCTAGGAAACGTCTTTGTGTTGTTCTCATTACAGAAAATACCGACGCCCATAACTATGCCCGTGAAGCTTTACGTCATATTTCTCTTCAAAGTGTATATAATCCTGAGAGAGTTCGATACGCCTATATATTTAAGGTACATGTTAAATATTTTAGATTTTTTTAGTGGCCGGGAAATTCAAAATATTATTTTGAACCAATGATAGTATAACTTATTAATCCTTGTTTTTATTATCCTTGATGCACATATCTGTTAAATGCTGTAAGTTAATTTTAGAGAATTGCATTGACGATGTTTGGTTAGTTTTGATATTTTCTTTTTGTAGACTTTTCAACAAGAACCTTTCTAAAATCTATGAAATAAAAAAGTTCAACAGAATATTGACTATTCATTTGCTACATTACAGTGCTTTTTTACCATTGATCAAATTTGATCATCGATCTAAAACTTTTTTGTTCTTTCATTTTCAAAAAAAAAGGTACCATTACGCTGATGACCAGGGGGGTGACTCAGAATCGCGATTCGAAAGTCAATGCTATACGAAAGTCAATTTTATTCGAAGAAAAAAGCGACACTAAGGCAAAATTACACAATCTAACGCAATCGTAAAGATAGCCGAGTTGTTACTTTGTGTGTTTTAATGCGAAAGTTCCATATTTTAATGCGAAAGTCACACTACCAAAGTACCTTTTATTAGAATGCGAGTAATATCACTTTCGAATCGCATTACAGAGTAACACCCCAGGGCTCGGATTTTGATGACCTAAAAATACGTTAATATTACCATTAAAATGTCCCTAAAAAATAAAAAAAAACTGACTTTAAAAATGGCATAAAAATCATTAATACAAAAGCATAAATAATCGAGTTTTAGCTTTTACAGCATTAATGCTGTTCTACTATATGGTAGATAAAATAAAGTTAGTATTCATATTTCTTCTACTTCAACGATTGTGGTTAAAAGTAATACAGTTAAAAATGTATGTACGTAAGTTATATCGGTAGTCTGTCTTACGTTCGCCAAGAGACTTTAAATTTAGAAATTTCAGACGATCTTCGTATGGAGGAAGATGTAAGTTATCTATGACAATAAAATTTTGTATTTTAAAATTTTTTCGTGAGCACTCGGTGTGCTAACAAAATGTCAGATGAACCAACCTGTAGATACTTCAACCATGGTAGAAAGCTATTCAAATAACAATTCAAACAATATTTTATTCATTAGTTTTTCGATCGTTATTCAAAAAAACGATTTTTAGTCATTTATTCATTATTCGAAATGTCATTCAATTTTTATTTATTCAAACAAATAAATTAAAAATAATTTTTTTTTAATAACAATTTATTCTAAATGAATATTTAAATAACGAATAAAGAAATAAAGAAATTTGAGAGGCTTTCCATGCAAATCAAATTTATTCTTTATTTAAGATATTTAAATAAAAAAAAAAAAATAATGAATAAACAAATCGAGCTTTTATTTTGAATACGCAAATAAAACAATTTATTCATTATTTAAAAAACAAAAATATTCGTTAGTTTTAATTTTTTTTTAATAAAAATTGCCCTACACTGGTAGAAAGGAGATCATACTTGCTTGTGTATTCTTTAATAGTCAAATTCTTTAGCCCATCGTTTGATTAAATCATGCAAAGATAATGCATTTTTACATATACAGAATGTTGTAAAATTTAAAATGGATGTAGAAATTTATCTACATATTTGAGGAAGTATAAATGAAGATAAAATGTAGTTCTTTTAATAAAAAAGTATTAGTAAAATGTAGCAGTAAAATTATGTAGTTATTTTCCATACAAATATGTTTTTCAATGTACTAAAAACATTAATGTAGTAAAACAAATAGATATTATTTGAACGTAAATTAAATACAAATGTATTAATTTTAAATACATTTTATTTATTTTTACTGCAGTATTTTTTTCGAGATATGCATATTTTAATGCAGCCATACCCGAGTTGGAATAGGTTAAGGTTAGCCCCGTTATGCATCCGTACCTCATCAGGCAACCTGATTAGGATAGCAACTTCGAAAAGCGTCTCGTTTTAAATCAGGCACTGATGAAAACCCTTTACCGTTGCCTGCATTGAAATCAGGCTGCCTGATCAGACAATGATCGCATCCTGAACTAAATTTCCACTCGGGTATCTTTATAGCCTACTTTCTTAATTTCAAATTAAACGAATGCACTACACTCTCAGAAATACATTGCTAATTCTAACAATACATTAACAATCATATTGGTCAAAATGACATTGGAAATTATCTATTGTTAATTAATTGTTGGTATTCACAATTAAAATTATTAACTTTTCGAAATTGAATTTTGAAGTAATTTTACTCAAATTTGACGTTAAAATTAAAAATTAAACGTCAATATTAACAATTGTAATTGTTATTTTGAATTGTTATTCGTGATGCAGACTAAATAACAATTGGATTAATCCTGAACTAAATTTCCACTCGGGTATCTTTATAGCCTACTTTCTTAATTTCAAATTAAACGAATGCACTACACTCTCAGAAATACATTGTTAATTCTAACAATACATTAACAATCATATTGGTCAAAATGACATTGGAAATTATCTATTGTTAATTAATTGTTGGTATTCACAATTAAAATTGTTAACTTTTCGAAATTGAATTTTGAAGTAATTTTACTCAAATTTGACGTTAAAATTAAAAATTAAACGTCAATATTAACAATTGTAATTGTTATTTTGAATTGTTATTCGTGATGCAGACTAAATAACAATCGGATTATTAAAAATAGAAATAATGATTTTGAATATCCCGAGTGGAAATTCAGATCAGGATGCGATCAATGTCTGATCACGCATCTTGATTTCAAGTCCGGCCATGATCAGGAGTTTTGATCAGTGCCTAATTCAAAACGTGACGCTATTCTAAGTTGCCATCGGCTTCCTGATCTTACCCTTGTATAATTCTATGTATATTTAAATTCTTCTGAAACTGTTTTTACCAACTTTGAGACTTTTCAAACAAAAAAATAGTTTTGTAAAGAAAGGTATCTAAAAGTTTTTGCAATTACAAAAAGTCAACGTTTTGAGATATTTCAAATTTTTAAAAATGTTGAGAATTTTTATAGCTCTTGCATTTGAGTTTAACATTTATTTATTAGAATATTTTATTGGAATAATTTTGCTACCCAATTTTATTATAAAAGTTTTTTAATAAAATCTCCATCATATTATATTAATACGATATCCAATAAGTTTTTTTTTCATAAGTGTCGCATAAGTTTTCATCAAGTAAACTTTATATCAGTTTTTTTTTATGAATGTTGGTTCATGTTGTCTTACATGGATTTAAAATTAGGATTGCCCTAGTCGACCCTGATCAGTATCATTTCAGGTGGCCTTTGGTAGGGATGCCTTATCGTGTTCTAATCAGGGAGGGATGCGAAATAAGGCTATATAGACAATTCCCACTCGGGATGTTTGAATTTAATTAAAAAGTAATACGAAATTACCATACATGTATTAGGAATGAAGTGTAATTAAATTATAATCGAAATTGAATTTATTTTTGTTCAAATTGTAATAACATATTACTACGTGTAAACATTATTGTATTGTCCAGCAGAATCTGTCAAATTTACCATAAATATGTTACAAACCAACATAAAATTTTAATTGCATTTGAATAAACTATTTCTTGGCAGTTTACTTGATTAAAACTACTATTTAAAACAAAGTGAAAATGCTAATCAAATCTAAATACAACGTATGTTCGCTCGTCTTCATTCGGTAAGTTTCGACAGACGAAGTTGGCAACGTTGTGCAGCATTTTCTACCTACGCCATCTTTTGCCATCGTTTGAACATATTGACGTTTCAAAACAAACAAAAAATGAAATTGGATTTAAATAAATGTATTCTTGCAACATTATATTTGTATATGAAGTGGGCACTCGTTGATCAGAAATTTCTAGTTACGTCTGTTTTGTTTTCGTTGGAAGTGCGTGTATTGGGTCTTTTTAAATATACTGATGTTTGAAAACAAACAAAAAATTAATTCAAATGTAAATTCTTGTAACCAAGATCTCGGTGACACTCGGTGACCGACATTTTATGCGTACGTATCTTTTGTTATTCGTTGAGAAAATTTGTTCGTATCGGTAATAATTTTGAAATTTGTTAATTAAATAAATATACAAATTGTATTTCAAAAAGTACAAATAGTATAATATCAAATTTAATAGTGCAGTATATAATTTCTAAAACTAATGTAATAAAATCCACAAATAAAAAAATCAGTGTATCGATTTTCAATCAGAATTTGGCATGTTTTTTTTTACAAAAGCCTCGGCGAAATTCTTGCATACACTATGTGCTGTACTGAGACCAACTGTAATCGTACCAAATAGAAAGTGAGCCTGGATCGTCTTGTTTAGCGTCTGCCGATGCAATTGTACATTTATTGATGCTGTCACTTGTACTTGCAGTTTTTTCAATTATTTATGCATATATTTTATTTTCAGGTGTTCTTTCCAAAAATATTAAGTTTGTATGTAACATACTAGTTTTTGAACTGAAACAACTGACATGTTTCTCTGGAAACATATTTATATTCAGGTCGTTCAAAATCATTTTATTTTGAACATATTTATGTTTCTATTCACCATTTTAAAGGGCAACATAAAAATGTTACCGTGATATTATAATGTAAGCAGAGCTCATAACAACACTGTTCAAGTCTCAATACAATCCTGTTTACAAATGATTTATCAGTCAATTATATATTATTTTACATAAAACTCCAAACATACATGTTAATGCCAGTTTTAAAAGAAGCGTAATTTTATTATATAACTAGTATTTAGTAGATCAACCCTTTGCTGCGATGACCGCAGTAATTCTTTTTGGTATGCTTGAAACTAATTTCAAACACGTGTCTTCTGACATGTTTGCCCACTCTTTACGTAAAGCAGTCATTAAACTTGCTCGTGAAGATATGTTATGTTTCCTAATTTTATTCTTTAAAATAGACCATAAATGCTCTATTGACAGCCTGGTGACTGTTCTGGCAATTCCAAAAGGTCGATATGATTAGATTGCATCCATTGCATAGTTATTCTAGATTTGTGGCAAGGAGCGTTGTCTTGTCGAAATTTGACGCCTTGTAGTTGGTAAATTTTTGAAAATGATGATGATAGTGCATCTTCAAGGACCTTTACATAGTTTGCACTGTACATCCGACCTTCGCAATGTGATATTTTAGCCACACCACAAGCCGCCATACAACCCCATATCAAAATACTGCCACTTCCGTGTTTC